>OY744527.1:114849369-114974369 GCA_963556195.1 Sepiola atlantica
ATATATATATATATATATATATATATGTAAATAACCTCAACCATCGCTTATATATGCAGTTCATCCAACGTATGTGCATTTATCTCGTCTTAGCCGGACATACATAGTGACACAGTAGATTATACTGTTTGCATTATAATGATATTATAATGTATATACCATATTCATACCAACATAATACTTATACAGCTATATATATATATATATATATATATATATATATATATATATATATATATATATATATATATAATGACGTTAGAAGCCCTTTTAACAATGCGTGATAGATTTCTTTCTTTTTTTTTTTTTTTTCCAATTAATTTCGAAGTTCAACCTTCATCATCAGAGATGTATTTATTTTTATAAAATAAACAAACTTTACTTTTGTTTATAAGTAGAACGTCGTGATGGTGTGACGCTCTCCACCAAGATGGAATGGGCGGAAGTGAAAAAATAATAAGAACGAGGAAGCCAGGAGCACGCCGGGAGTTATAATTTTTTAGATATTGTTCGTTCTTTTTTTTTTTAAAGCATTGAATGAAAATGTAATAAAATGACGTAAGAAGCCCTTTTAACAATGCGACGAATCAATTATACAACTTATTTGGACATTTATATTTTCATGTATTTATATTATTATTTATTTTTAGTTTAATTTAAAATATTAAAAAATTAAATCTATATGTACCTGTATTTTTATATAACCCTATATGTGTTATTTATATACGTTTATACATTTTCTACTGAATTATTTTATTTCTGTTTATTTGCTAAATTAATTTACTTTTAATAATTTGATATGACTTAAAAGCATCAGGATAGTATGTCATTGCCTTATGAAATTGTTTAAATATTTTATTTTAATCACCACTTTGTTCGATCATTCTTATTATTAAAGCAGAGACTGGAGATATAAAATCTATTAATCTTAACGTAACGCGAGATATTCTCAGAAATTCGAACATAATGCTCCTGTAAAAATATATACACAGCGCAAGTACTATTTTTATGTGGCATACGAACGATATGAATGGTGAAAGGATTTATATGTATTCAAGTTTATGTAGATAGAGATACCCAAAAAGGTGCATGGTTCAACGTATTGCAATAGCTATAATTTGGAGTAGTAATTTAGTTCCTATTTGAAAATAACTCGCTTTAATAAAGTGCATTATAAGTATTGTCAGACAAGTTTTGACAACACTAGTCTTGCCATTCTTTCTGAAGATTGCGTTAGCATGAAACATCGATGTCTCTAGGTATATTTTAAATATTTAATATTTATAAAAATATTATTGTATATATATATATATATATATATATATATATACAATAATATTTTTATAAATATTAAATATTTAAAATATACCTAGAGACATCGATGTTCCATGCTAACGCAATCTTCAGTCTAGGAACCAGTTCCCAACGGTCAGCGGGCGCGAACCCCGAACACAAATCGCCACTGATTCGCAGTCGAAGATCTTACCCGAAGGCCACTGGAAACTAATTAGTAAATAAAGGGGAATTTTAACTGTAAATAGTAGAATTACTACTATCCATCAAGTAGCTAAGAGTGATCTACGAGTCGGATCATTGCATATAGCTATTTGTACTACTTGTTATTAAAGCTCCTCGAAAAGTGCCCAGTCTCGGTGGGAGGGGGCTGATAAACAATAATATTTTTATAAATATTAAATATTTAAAATATACCTAGAGACATCGATGTTTCATGCTAACGCAATCTTCAGTAATAATATTTACAAATGAATATTAAATTAGTTATACCTACATATATCGGCGGTCTCAAGCTTACGCTCTCATCAGTGTAGAAAGTGACTATTACAGACGGTCAGAGGACACGAACCCGTTCACAAAAGAAACCAGGACGACGCACGCTTTGGATCTCTCCCCAGGGCCATCAGAAATTATTACGTGATACAGAAAAAAATCAAATTCTATTCATGCCTAAATCAACAGTAAACAACCGACAGTCTAGAGAGTTCGACGAACTTTATCGGAACCTTTCTTATAGCTAAGTGACAGTCTATTTTTTCTACTGCAGAATTTAAAGTTTTTTATACTTGTACAGAAAGATGGGAACTTTTGTATCCTAACTGTGTCCAAAATATTACTTGAATTGTTCATCAAAAACATTTTGAATATTGTAATGTAACTATAGTTATTGATTCGCCCTCGAATTTGAGTTTCTCTCTAGTGATGCTTTTCGCTACTTTCTTAGTACTCAATAAAGTCGGCTTTCCAATTTTCTTCAATGTCTGAACATATATAATTGAGAAATCAGAACCTGAGTCAAGTTGCATTCTAATGTTCCTATTCAATGTTCTTAATTGAACAAAATTCCTAATATTTTCCACTTAGTCACATTTAGCGATTCTAATAAAACTTTATTTTATTTTCTTAAGCGACAGTGCGTAATTTTTTGCCTCGCGCGATCGCACTTAAAGCACTTTTTCGTTTTATGTGGATCATCGTTGTACCAATGCATATGGTCTTGACACCGAAACATGGTTTAGCGAGTAGATTAATTTTGTTTTGATTATCAAATTGAGCTAGAGAAGTACTTTTCTTGTCTTTGCGGATATTCCGGATATATGACATACCACTCTTTTGAATATTGACGCACGCTAATAAAACGTTAACAGCGGTGGAGTGTTACATCTAGGTTATTTTCAAGTTTATTAAAATATGTCTTCCCATTTCAGCACATGTAAGAATAATAATATAATATGAAACAATATATATATAAAGAAATATATATATATATATATATGTATGTATATATATATATATATATATATATATATATATATATATATAGTGTGTAGATTTCAATTTTGTGTTGAGAATCCGAATAACAGAGCTGAATGTAATTTAAACAGAGCAAAATATAATTATAAAAAGGAAAACACTATACACACATTAAGGTTGTATACATTATAAATTATTTCGACCCCTTAATTAGGTCTCCACAGACGTATAAACAACCACGTCAAAAAACCAAATAATGAGAGAAATTGATCATCGTCTTAAAAAGATAAATTCACGTTTTTTGACGTGGTTGTTTATACGTCTGAGGAGACCTAATTAAGGGGTCGAAATAATTTATAATGTATACAACCCTAATGTGTGTATAGTTTTTTCCTTTTTATGATTATATATATATATATATATATATATATATATATATATATATATATATATATATATCTTGAAAATAATAAAATTAAGGAAAATAATAATAATAAAATACAATTAAAATTTAGATAAAAATACTTGAATCAAATATAAGGATACAAAGATAATTTTAAATAATTATAGCGAATAAAATATAATAAACATCATAAAATATAATATAGTATAATAAAACAAAATAAGAATAAATAAATGGGAATAAGTATAAGAATGAATAACAGTATCAATAAATAAATAAAATTAATTAACAAAATAAAATTTTATTTCATTATAACAAACAAAATAGAGTAAAGGTTATATGTATTATACATCTGGAACGGGTTCATTTTACTGGTATTAATTCCCATCACTATGTACTCACCTGGTATATCCATGACGGTAACCATTGAGCTGAACTAGTAAAATGCAAGTTTGTAGTTTTTTATATTTCCTCGTGTCATTGAGAAGATATGTTTGAGATGTTGCTGCCAGGGTTTCTCATTAGTTACTTGCATCTTTGTTATGGAGGACATTATTTTTATTTTTTTGTTCGTCATTTCTTTGTCTGACCCAGCGTTTCGAGTGCAGACATTGGCGAGAACAGTGTAATTTGGCGGTTAATTACGCTTTAGACAACACCCAACGCTGCGCGCACCACCAGATTACGAATATAATTTCGACAAGAGATGATGCTAACTTTCTCAGTGAATAGCGTCTCTCATTCGAACCGAATTATCTGTTTTCATTAGTCATATTCATTTTTAGATATGTCTTAGATACTCTGTTGAAGGCTATGCCCGTCGATCAGTCACGCTTAAGGTTGAAATAGTATTTCCGCCAATCTGTCACTCGTAAGTCTTAAATAACATTTTTAGATGCGTCCACTCGTATCAATAAGATGTGCTCTGCCACGGTAGAGCTTGTTGTGAGTCGGTCATGTTTAACTATGAAATTATGAAATAGCATTTTCAGAGTTAAACATGAATATTGAATGGATACACTTTAGTTAAGAATATTATATTATACTAGTGCGTTTAATAAAATATGAACCTGTGGTGATGAGATAAATTACTCCTCTCAAGGCTTATAAGTGTACTAGCCTGTAGTATATATATACTACGTACAGTAGTATGTATGGTGGGCTGTATTCGACAGTATTCGAGTGTATTATTGGATTACCGGTAGTGCTATTGTTTTGTACAAGATATACGTTGTAATAAACAACCTTCTTTTAGAAACCTTACACTCTGGTTATTTTTCTGATTATAACTTCTAACCAAGTTATATCAAAATCATAATCCAATGCCCCGTATTATCATAATTATAATACACTTTAATCATTGTAAGATCTTCAAAAGTCAATCTCTCCTAAGCCCACAATCCCAGTACTTTAAGCTCTATATTAACACACTTATATGCATATAAGTGCGTTTTTCATTGCTTTGAATTACATTCGACACGAATCGTTGTATTTATTGGGTTGAAAAGTGTATGAGTATCATAATATTCGGGCATTTAGTATGTATGTCTATATCATAATAAGACTTACGTATGTAAGCACCAACCGACTTCTACAGGAAAAGGGCGCGGAGAATACCGGAATTAGAAAAGCTTATTGCCACGCACATTCCAGAGAAGATCAACGGTCGGTGCTAGCGAGAAATCAACCGTAAACGGCTCTAACGATAACAAAAAATAATTTGCTATGTTTATTGAAATGGGCTGATAGAAATGGAATCTGGGGTTACTTTTTGCCCCCCAGACCTTATGGACCACCACTAGTATTTATCGCTGATCAACCACCGATAATACCTAGTAGGTAAATAATAATAATAATAATAATAATAATAATAATAATAATAATAATAATAATAATAATAATAATAATAATAATAAATAATAATAATAATAATAAATAATAATAATAATAATAATAAATAATAAATAATAAATGATGATGATGATGATGATGATGATGATGATGATGATGATGATGATGATGATGATGATGATGATGATGATGATGATGATGATGAAACATAAATACCTTGCGCAAAAATGAAAAGAAAATCGATTGCACCAGAATTAGTTGATATAACATAAAATAGTCGGGAAGCATCTCAGATGATTCATAGGCCGACAAATGAGGAACACCATCTGACCTGCACGTGAAAAATACGAAAATCCTGAAATCCTGAGGAGGCTTATTGTAATTCGAATTCTAGCGAAAGCTAAAAGCTGTCATCAATAAAAGTTAAATGACAAACGGCTGTTACGATAACGCAAAGATATTTGATACAGATCGAAAAAAAACGGAGAGTAACATGATGTCACTCAGACCACAGAGAACATCACGTGTTTTATTCCAATGAAGAGGCACATAGAGAGACTCATGTGAATCGGTAAAAGGGCTTATAACTACCCAACCGAGAGACGATGAAGGCATTTGGCGAACATGATTAATTAATAAAGATATATCTTAGAAAGAATACCCTAGACGAACAACAAAAGCTCATTGAAACAAAATTATATAGCAGAAACCTGTGAAATAAATCAATACTTAAGGAGTAACCATAGTATATTCTCGGGACCCTTTATAGACTATAAAATAGAAGAACTAAGCAAGCTGTGAGAAAAGAACTAGGAAACTAATGAATATGAACTATGGACAACACTCTAAGTATAATGCAGACTAACTATATGTAAAAAGAAAAGAAGGTAAAAAGGACTGATAAGAATAGAAGAGTGTCTGCGTGTACGATGCGATGAAAGAAGTTGAAATACGTAATATACAGGGTGTTTCAAAAGTCTTGGGAACATAACGATTTTTAATAACTCAAAAACTATTAGGAGTTGAAAAATGAAATTGGTACCGTTGGAAAGCTTAAAGTTTCAAGTTTTGTGGGGAATCTTCAAAGTTGCTCAATATGAGCACCATTCGTCACACGGCAGACATCTAGTCGATAGTCCATTTCCTGCCAAACGCGTTCCAGCATCTTGACGTCAATGGTTTCCACAACTGCCGTTACTCGAGCCTTTAGTTCGTCAATATCTCTTGGAACTTTGCCATTCAGATGGAAGGTCGCCTCATCGCTAAAAACAAGCCGGTCATCAAAGCCGTTATCTTCCAACTTCTCTTGCATTGCAATGCAAAAGTCACGGCGAAGTGGCTTATCAGTGTCCTTCAACTTTTGGACCAACTTGAGCTTGTAAGGTACCATTTGCAGTCGTTTCCTTAAGACACGCCAGACAGTTGCTGGAGCAAGCTGAAGTTCCCTGCTGGCTCTTCTCACTGATTTACGGGGGCTCCGCTGAAAGGCTGTCCGAACTTGCTCAACTGCATCTTCTGAAGTTGAAGGGCGACCTGTTCGCTTACTTGGGCACAAACACCCATCTTTCACAAATTTAGCATGCCATCTGACAATGGATTTCCTTTCAGGGGCTTCTTTTTTAAATTTCCTGCGAAATGCACGCTGAACACATGTCAACGATTCAGTCTTTGCAAATTGGAGGACGCAAAATGCCTTGTCTTGTTTAGAGAACGCCATTACTGCACCTGGAAAGATAACACGAAAATCATTAGTATGACCAAAAACTTGATTAAGCAAGCTTTAAAATGGCACCAGTTTCATTTTTCTACCTGGAATAGTTCATGAGATATACGCATTTGTAATGTTCCCAAGACTTTTGAAACACCCTGTATAATACAGGAAAGCTGATTAACGCTGCCGAAAAGAATCACCAAAAATAACAATACGAATAGCAGCGAAACAGGAAACATAAAAGTGAAAGAAGAAAACTTGGACGGAAAGCAGTTACATGAACGATTTATAAGGCTGGCCAAAGAAATGGCAAACGAAAACACATGGACGTGGCTACGAAAATACACTTAACATAGAAATAGAATTACCAATTTAACAAAACAACGTGATCATAACCAACTATATAAAGCTAAAATAGACAAACCCCAGGAAAACAATAAATGTAGACATTGTGGCAGAAAAGATGAAAAAGTAAGCCACATAATAGGCGAATGCAGCATAATAGTCTAAAAGGAATACAAAGACGAACTCGACTAAGTTGGGAACGTAGTCTACTGGAAACATGTATTTGAACACCCAGACAAATAGTACAAGTATAAACCGAAGCCGTTATTGAAAAAAAAAACGGAGAACATAAAGTCCTATGGGAATGAAAATATAAACGAGCAAATTCATTCAAAATAAAAGACTGTGTATTATGATAGTCAACAAGGAAAATAACATTCCAAATTGTAAATTTCGCCGTCCCAGTAGGTCACAGGGTGGCAGTAAAAAACAAAGAGCTTACCAGAGAACTGAACGGAATATAGAACATGTGGTTTAAGATAGAAAATAATAAATGGCGCCTACTGTAAAAATGGAAAGAAAATGTAGAGTTAGTAGCTTTGATGTGTGTGGACCGATTCGCATGGTGGGCTCTCGATTTTCAGAGGAAACAAGAACTTGTTTCCATAGTAAATTTTTTATAGGTGGCATTCATTTGCATATTAGGAGAACAACTACTTTAAAAAGGAACGTAATGGGAAGACAGCAGTTGATAGCATAGAATGGACATTGAGATTGAGATTTAGGTAGAGATTGTTTGTTTGGAGGTCGTCGAAGAGAAGTTTCTTTAAATTCATTACCGCATTACACACTAGAATATCAATAATGGCAGGAGAACTAGAAGCAGTGCCCCAAAACCTACAAAAAAACTAGGAAGAATTGGAAGCAAAGAACTAATAGAATACAGCTGGAATATTAAAAAAAAAACTCCTCGGGTGTGGAAACCAACTCACATAAGATAATATCGACCAACCACAGATAAAGTGATGAATTAAAATTAAATAAGACTGTGTGAAAACAACTAGAAACATAAAAATACATTACACGTAACCAAGGAAATTGAAACTACCAGAGTAGATGAGAAATATCACATAATATCACGCTTAAATAGCATACACATACACATGCATCGGCATATGTTGCTGCCACAAAATGGTCGTCCGGCTGTCGCAATTTAATTTGAAATATAATATTTAGATGCCACTATGCATCTTTGTACGAGAATCTGCCCGCCATTGGTTTTATTGTCGGTCTGTCACGCTCAAGTTTGAAATAGAATTTGCATCACTAAACAAATTTATTGAATGTTTGTATTTTGAGAATGTTTTCTTTTTTATATAAATTACTATACTCTGTCTATGTTATATACAATCTTAGCTTTATGCCAAGATTGGAGTATAATATTTTCTTGTTGTCAGTCAAAAGAGGATACGTTCTTCTTGACAAGGGCAATTCTTTTTACTTTTATTCCATCTAGAGTGCGTATTTTTGAAGTTAGATATATCTACATGAAGCCGACCTTTGTACTACATACGGCCTTCGTAGATAGCGACTATGTATAAACATAAACAAAGTTAATAAACTTAAATATTTGAATGGAACATGAAAATAAGTTCTTTTGATATTTTCCTCAAAATGACTAAAATATAAATATGTAGATACATAATAAGAACCGATAATTTAAAAAGGACAATCGTTTTTTTGCAGATTGCAAGAATGTGTGTATGTATATATACGTAAGAAAAGTCCACAACGTTGAACTATCTATTAAAAAAGGGATGATAAAAATCATGTGCTTATCCATGCTAATCATTATAACATCCTGTCGCTTCCCAATACTTTACTATTTAAAGCATAAACACAAACTGCAGATGACGGAATCAGAAGAAAATGATGTCTCCTAATTTCAGAGATCTTTTTTGATTTTCTTTTAGCTCATTTTAAGATATCAAGGTGTCCCAACGTAAGGCTACCACATTATTTCATTTTAATGGGTTGTATTTATATCCAAAGGCTCTTTTAACGATTATTGTTATGCCTTTTACAACTACTACTTCATTTCCAAAGAAGGTTGGCTTACATGGTATTGATTCAAGATATTTTTGCAGGTTTTGTTTGACCAATCCAGTGGCCCTTATCAAAACTGGTACGATATTAATTATTTACCAAGTTTTATTCAGGTCATTTTCTTAGGTCTTGGTACTTTGGTATTATTATGTTTAGTTGTATTGGACAGCTACCTCAAAAATCAGTTCAGATATTTACTTTTTTCTATATTACTATGTTTTATTTCACAGCCTTATCTTTCATGTATCTGCTGACCTGTATAACTTACAGAAGACATTTCCTTTTCCCTTTGCTCTTATAGGTGGTGATTTGTATTCACATATATTCTGCGATCTGACAAGTTGCATTTCCCCAGAGATTTTCCAGCGAATATAGCTGCATACTTTGTTATGGAAGACAGTGTAGTGTCCATCTGCGAATAGGATCTGGCACCAAGACATTAAGTGTCTCGGGGTTTCAAATTCCGAACTATGCATTCTAAAATGGATGTTTCACTCGACAAATTAAACATTGTCTAAGCCCATAAGCATAATACAATTTGCAAAACTCGAAACCAAGCGCACTGTAAAAGAATCATTAGATGCATTTGAGGAATACGCGATCGGAATCACGAATGTAACGTTTTACGGAAAAAAAGCAGAATGATGGCGAATCATTTGATATTTTTAATAGCAATCTTACAGTCCTCTAAAAGATATGAAACTTTCAAAACAGATGTAGCTCACTGCTGAGGCACCACATTACCACTGTTTAACTGCGTAAAACAATAGCGTCTATCGTCCGAACTCAATTAATTGTTTTCATTAGTCATATTCGTTTTTAGATGCGTCTAAGTAGCACTGTGAATAGCTATACCCGTCGTTCAGTCACGTTTAAGTTTGAAATAGCATTTTCGCCTGTCTATCGAACTTAAGTCTTAAATATCATTTTAGATGCGTCCACTTGTGTCAGAGCACAGCATATAGTGCTCTGCCACTGTAGGGCTTGTCACGAGTCGGTCACGTTATAGCCCACCTCCCCAGATTATTCGAATGACGATTGATAAAGTATACAGCTTGAGTCTCGTTGCTAGACGACATGCAGAAGTAATTCATTTCGTCTTCTCTTCTCTCTCATGGTAGATGTCTTCTTTTTGCTAACAACACTCGTAAAGGTTATTGTTGTAGACCCGTGCTAGGGGTCACAAAGATAACAACCACAAATTGTGACAGGTTAAAATATACAATGCATTTATTCATAGCAATACAGTAACGCCACTAAATGTGGTAGGAGATGACCGGATTCCTACCACGCGGTAAAACATGAATATGAATGCCCTCTGTTTGAGTCTTTGCAACCATGGTATTTATTATAGATGGTTGCTTCCATTAGTTCTTCAATAGGGGTGATTTGTACCCCACAACAGTTATTTAATAAGAACAGCACAAATTCACTTGGGTTTGACGCATATATTTCGTGATTTGATATTTTTGTGACAGTAAACATATACACATATAATACCCCAACCCAAATGCCATGGAATGGGGAGCAGTTATCCATAAAAATACGACCGTTCACTGTCGGTTTAGCGAACAGAGAAAGATCTCTACTCATTCGCATAGCCACACTAGCAACTCGACTTCTAATAGAAAACTAAAGTCTAAATGTACGAAAACATGTCCTATTCTAACCTTATTTTACACACCATCGCATAAATATTTTTACAACTGAACAACTATATCATACACGGGTTAGTCAAAGTGTAAAGCATGATCTTACCAAGGTGCATGAACATTTACATGGAAGTGAAGAAGGCAAATGCCCATAATCAGGGCATGACAGCTGAGGAGGCACAGGTGCTAAAGGTATACTACACGAAGCGTAGCTGTTTTTGTTTTGGGTTAAAGATGCATATTTAAGCAAAAATCAGCCACACATCCTCTACATCCAGTCCGTTAAAGAAGTTGAACACAACCAGACACAACAAGTATTTAATTATAAAACTATAGTTTTATATTTACAGCAGTCCCTAATAACGTAATATATTAATTTTTCCAATAATCTCTTGGATAGTAGCATAGTCTGATAATTCTGAGTCAGAAGGGACAATCTTTTAAGGCTATACCTAAAATGTCATATACTAGTTGCTTTTTACACCGTTTTATTCGTTCCTTATTCGCGCTACTCATTAATATGTATTATTTGTTCGCCTGTCTTAAAATCACATATTCAACACTCATACTACCATTTCGATTGCAAATTTCATATTATATTGATGTAGTATTAAAGAAAAGATGGAGACACACTCCGTAATTCTAAAAGTCCAATTCTCAGGAATTAATCCCTATAGAAATCGCAAAAAATGTTCAAATTGATATACAATCTACCAAGAAAATCGGGACTATTCCTCAAATAACTTTTGACAAAACTACAAAACTAGAATTGGTATTGATAGTAAATTCAAAACGTATGAATTAATATGTAGTGGTATTATTTGTGAATAGAGAAATATAATTTGTATTGGTTGCAAATGCAGATATACAGGGTGTCTCAAAAAAATGTACTCACTCTTAGAATGACGAGAAAACCTCGAATCCCTTATCAGCTTTGTTTGAACAATAATGGTCATCAGTTTGAACATTTGCGAACATGATTCTTCAATTACATCTGTCTCATGTATTCGATGCTATTTCATTTCACTCTATGTTCATAAATAAAAGTTTTCTCGTCATTCTACGAGTGAGTACATTTTTTTGAGACACCCTGTAGTATTTTGTATTGAGCGTTTGTATTATTTGGATTATTCGTACTACTGTGCTCGTATTGGATGTTATTTTCACAATGTTTAGGCTGATGTAACCTCCGAGCATCCTAAGACTCGTCTTATTGACAGTGGCATCTTCATGTCAAACTCGAGTATCTGTACGGAATTTCAAACGGAACCTTTTTTTAAGATCCGTCAGCAATGGCCGGGTAGAAGTCTTAAATTATTCGTAAGTGTATTCATTAGTATCCCCGTACTGAGGATTGAACCTTCAACTTATAAAAGACTGTCACATTAAAAACGAATAAAACTTAACATTTTTATTCGTTGGGTCACGGATCCTTGCTCTGCGTACAAATAAACGAAATAATACACATCATCTATCTTCATCTAAAACAATCCGAAACATCGTTTTGAGTGATATCGACTATTTATATATTATTTCGCCATGCGTATAAAAGTTTAATTCTTATAAATGAGTTCTTATAAAGAAAGCAAAAACTAAATTGGTATACAACCAGCCTAAGAAATTCGGGACTTTTCTCTGCATTGCCTTCAGTATTAACCAAAAACATGAAATGAAAGTGAAAAAAGGGAAACCATAATAGTGAAGTTACAAATTAAAACGTAATATTGGTAGTAAGTTCTATTTATAGCAAATGTAAACGTAGTATTGGCATTGATAGTAAATAGAAACGACATTTTTGTATTAGAAATGCCAACTTAGTATTTGAATAAAGTACTCTTGTGATTAAATGTTTACATAGTAGTGTTATTAACTGGTATTGCGTTGTATTGATAGAAAATGTAAACGTGGTATTGGCATTGATAGTAAATAGACACGACATTTTTGTATTAGAAATGCCAACTTAGTATTTGAATAAAGTACTCTTGTGATTAAATGTTTACATAGTAGTGTTATTAACTGGTATTGCGTTGTATTGATAGAAAATGTAAACGTGGTATTGGCATTGATAGTAAATAGACACGACATTTTTGTATTAGAAATGCCAACTTAGTATTTGAATAAAGTACTCTTGTGATTAAATGTTTACATAGTAGTGTTATTAACTGGTATTGCGTTGTATTGATAGAAAATGTAAACGTAGTATTGGCATTGATAGTAAATAGACACAACATTTTTGTATTAGAAATGCACACTTAGTATTTGAATAAAGTACTATTGTGATTAAATGTTTACATAGTAGTGTTATTAACTGGTATTGCGTTGTATTGATAGAAAATGTAAACGTAGTATTGGCATTGATAGTAAATAGACACGACATTTTTGTATTAGAAATGCAAACGTAGTATTTGAATAAAGTAATATTGTGATTAAATGTTTACATAGTAGTGTTATTAACTGGTATTGCGTTGTATTGATAGAAAATGTAAACGTAGTATTGGCATTGATAGTAAATAGACACGACATTTTTTGTATTACAAATGCAAACTTAGTATTTGGATAAAGTAATATTGTGATTAAATGTTTACATAGTAGTGTTATTAACTGGTATTGCGTTGTATTGATAGAAAATGTAAACGTGGTGGTAGTTTTAGAGTAATATTGATAGCGAATACCAGAGTAGTATTGCTTTTTATCAGTATTGATAGCAAATACTATCTTTATATTAACTAGGCGTAGCTGTTATACAATTAAAATAATGCGGCTCACATTTAAAATAGGCAGACAAGAAGCCTCACGTTAATTTTGTTTGCGAGTAATTGGAGTGAAACGGAATAAAAAACGATTTACAGACTTTTCCGCTTTAGAATCTTTTAAAGCAAGATTACAGTGCTTGCGTTTCTAAATTGAACAAAAATGCTAGAAAGTTGAAGTTAATTATATGTAAAGAGGGAAATACTGTAAATGGAAACACAAACAAACAAGAACGTGTATTCAAAAGATGCGTCCGGTTAATTTGCATGTTCAGCGTTGAAAATACCATTTCCAGCTAAAGCGTAACAGATCGACAAACATCTATATCGAACTCAAGTGTGACAGACAAACGCCTCAATATATGCTTAGCTGCATCTACAATAACATGCGTCCATTCAATATCTATATGCAGTTCGGGACAAATTTGACACTTTTCGAAAACGAAAATAGAAACCTCATATTTTGGCCCAATTAGATATATTTTCATAATTCAAATTGCATCTCTTAGTGAATATTTTGCCGAATACAGCTCACTCAAAAAAGCCACCCTGAATTTGAAAAACTCCGCCTTCACGGTATCTTTCAAAAGAGGCCAGGACACGTGTTTAATCCTTTCAATGCCGTCGTCATTGGTGTCGCAGGTTGTACGGTTGGTGTGTTTCTCAACAATGTTTAACATTGTAGTTCATTGTATTGTAATCAGTCGACTTGGCGTGTCAGATGGTTGGAACTGGTTAAGTCGTGAAAGTTTGCAGACAGCCACTTCTATTTTTTCCGGACGTGTGACACAGAGCTGAGTTTTGCTGCCACACGTATGACATTCGCGAACCCACCGTCTTCGCCCAGCGCTTAGCAACAGTAGACAGCAACTTAATATAGTAATTTAAATTGAATCTAATTCATTTTATTAAGATTAGGGGCAGCATGACGTGGCCACTTGCTAGACACATTTAAAAACTATCACAGTTTAGAAGAACTTCATTTCATAATGCGTGGAACTACATGCGGACTGTAGGCTAGCAACCTGTTGTCATGAGCATCGTGAAACTCATTCTGACAAGAATCAGGGAATCCCGGCTCAACTAGAGCGTTAAACTTGCTGACGCGTTTCTTAGCTTTCGTAGAGCGGTTTTCATGAGTTTCGGCAGTGAGTGGTTGGTTCTTGCGACTCTTATAATGGGAGTAACGAAGATCCCTTTTCAACGCGTTCTTCATAGTTGACACACTGATGCCAATCTCTTTAGCCAACATGCGTATTGCCATACTTGAATTTTTCCGAACAACTTTTACAGCTTCCTGAGGAATTTCGTTGTGCGGACCCCCTCAAAACACCTGCTATAATATTTCCTGCTAGCCACTGATTCCACATCTCCGTCGGAATTCTCGAGCTAACATCTCACTGCCTCCAAGGTATTCAACAAACATTGAGCTGCAGCTAAGATTACCGAATCTGTTTAATCCGGCACGAATCATCAATGTGCAGGTTACGCTCTTCCAATATTCAGGTTCACCTGATTTTACCACCGTCTCCATACCTAAAACCTCCTAATAGTACACAAAAACAGCTACCGTTGCCCCTTACCGCTATTATGTACTTCATATATTTCTGAAATGAATGAATGCAAATACTTCTCAAATTTGTCTCAAACAGTCTGTATGTTTAGAGATATAAACGCTATTTAAAACTTAAGCAAGATACACCAACGAAAATGTAAGCGTGGTAGACTGAGCGAGTAACTAATGTAGACTCAGACAGAGATTTCGCGTGTATACGAGATGTATATTTAATCTACACGTTTAGCGATGAAAATGCTATCTCAAAAGTAAGCATGACATACCGATATAAATCATATAAAAAGTTTAAGCGTGACAGACTGGCAAATAAATCATATCAAAAGATTAAGCGTGACAGACCGATGAAAGTCCTATCTCAAAATTAAGCGTGACAGACCGATGAAAAATACTATCTGAAATTAAGCGTGACAGACTGATGAAAAATGCTATCTCAACATTAAGTGTGACAGACTGATGAAAATCCTATTTATAGATTAAGTGCGACAGACCGATGAAAAATGCTATCTCAAAATTAAGCGTGACAGGCCGATGAAAAATGCTATCTCAAAATTAAGCGTGACAGGCCGATGAAGAATGCTATCTCAAAATTAAGCGTGACAGGCCGATGAAAAATGCTATCTCAAAATTAAGCGTGACAGGCCGATGAAAAATGCTATCTCAAAATTAAGCGTGACAGACCGATGAAAAATGCTATCTCAAAATTAAGCGTGACAGGCCGATGAAAAATGCTATCTCAAAATTAAGCGTGACAGACCGATGAAAAATGCTATCTCAAAATTAAGCGTGACAGACCGATGAAAAATGCTATCTCAAAATTAAGCGTGACAGGCCGATGAAAAATGCTATCTCAAAATTAAGCGTGACAGACCGATGAAAAATGCTATCTCAAAATTAAGCGTGACAGGCCGATGAAAAATGCTATCTCAAAATTAAGCGTGACAGGCCGATGAAAAATGTTATCTCAAAATTAAGCGTGACAGGCCGATGAAAAATGCTATCTCAAAATTAAGCGTGACAGGCCGATGAAAATCCTATTTATAGATTAAGTGCGACAGATGAAAATGCAATCTCAAAATTAAGCGTGATAGGCCGATGAAAATCCTATTTATAGATTAAGTGCGACAGATGAAAATGCTATCTCAAAATTAAATCTGAAAGACTGATGAAAATACGATCGCAAAATTAAGCGTTACAGCCCATATAACTTACAGAGATTTTTTGATTTGCGATAGAAATGCTACCCCAAACTGAAGTATGACAGACTGACAGTCTAAGCTGAAGCGTGACACACTGATACATAAAACTGAAGCGTGACAGACTGAAAGATCAAACTGTAGCGCGAGGGACAGACGTATATAATAAAGAAGATCCAAGGACGCTTTTAAAAATTCAAACTGAATTTAACCAAAAAAGAAAATAATCAAAGAGGCGCTCGAAAGCCATTTAATTATCGCCTTTGTTCGACTGTCGAATTTTAAAGGTGAATCCAAATTTCTTTTTCTAATTACAATACAGATTTGTCAAATTTGCGGTTCCTTCTCTTAAAAAGGTGAAAAATCACTCTTGGAACGTGAAGAGGCTAAAAATAAGAAAATCATAAACCGATTTAATTAAGCCTGGAATGTTGCTGGCTTCTTTTTCGCGTTGCCCGAACGAAGAAAATGGTAGGCTTCGATTTTAAACATTATATAATGGCGATAATGGTTTGCAGCAAAACAAAAAAAACAAATAAAAGGCAAGTAATAAAATGGCAAACGATCTCTAATCTCAAGTACTCAAGCGGTTGCATAGCAGAGCTAATAATCCTATTTGGATCGCCGAACAAAAAAAGCAATGATTCTATTTTCTTTTGTCCGTGGGAATGTGACGGATTAACATGAAGATAATTTAGTTTGTAGCAACCACATTTTTTCTTTCTTTTCAATTATTCAAGAAATTTGAAAATCTAAAGAAACATATGCGTGGTGAAAAGTATGGGTTTCCACGGACTTAATTAAAATTACTCAAATATGACTAAGGCCAATAAGCATCTCATGTCTTTGCTATAATCATCTTTCGTTCTTGTTAGCTCCTTACATTAAGTGTATTCATGCCTTGTCCGGAGCGATTTAAATAAAAAAAACTAGAGAAAAACACCAACTATTGACTTTTTTTTTATTATAGAGTTAAGGATTATGTTCAGAATTCATTTCAAGCGGAGAGGTCAGCCGTGGGTGGTTGTCTAACTTGCTACTTGCGTTCACGTTTTCTCAATGGTTTCGTCCGCGGTATAGAACGAGACACGTGTTTTACTCGCAAACTTTTGCGTGACGTGATAGAAGTAGAGGGTGGGGAACCAAAATTTACAATTAACGTTCAGTTGTTTTTTCTCAGCAGGCACTAAGTCAATTGTTTTGAAACCTTATTTATAGAGATGTAATAATCATATTAAGCACTATTATACTTACCTTTTAAGAAACTTTTGCATATAGTAGTAATCAGAAAAGCAAATGCCAAATAGTGTGTGATTTGTAGAATGCACTTGTTACACCAAAGGAGATTTCTAGAATAGTTGGAGTGCGCATAAAGACTTTTTTTAATGTAAAGAATAAAATAACTATGAGCAAAACTATTATGAGTAAGTTTGGAAGTGGAGGAATAAAAAAAAAACGTACAAAAGCTTTTATTAAAGGTCTCAACTCCCAAATCCTAAAGGATTGAAGCAAATTCACGAGCACAATAGCAATTGAACTTGAGGTAGAAAACAAGATCATTAGAAATGCAGAAAAATGTGATTTGAAGTTAAAATCTTAGACAAAAACATCAAAACATTTGTTGACAACAGCTATGAAGGAAAAGAGATTAGAAAGGTACAATAAAATTACTACATAATTCAAGAAAAAAATCCTCTATTGTAACGATTATTTTTACTGTCGATGCTGTTGTTAACCACGGGAATAACATATAAATCGAAAAAATTGACATCTGAGGTTAAGGGTACATTCAGAAAAAAACCCTGCTCGAGTTATGGCTTTTGTTGTTGTGACTTCCGATGGGAAAAACATTTTTATGAAATTCTGCAAAGCTTTTTAAAAAGATCAATGGTAATACTTAGTACAAGACTCTGAGATACCCGGTATTGCCATTGCTTTAAGCAAACTACCCAGATGGTAATTATGTTTTGACACAGGATGGTTTTCCAGCACACACATTTAGAAAAAATATAATATTTCTGCAAATAACTTCAGAACATTTTTGTGAATCATGGTTTGCCAGTCTTCTAGCCCAGATCTTAAACCTCTGGATTATTCTATTTGTGGCGTTAAAACATGCTACAAATAAAACATTATAAAACAATGTCGACTCTTTTAAGGATACTATTCTAAAAATAGAAGATGTCTCCCGAATATCTGAAAAGAAAGTAGACAAATAAAATGAAAACAATTTCTATTATGTCAATTTTCTTGTAGCAAAAAATGTTTCAAGACTTTCAATAAACTATAAGATCATACACTTTCTTTCAGTCCCTGCCTTAATATATTGTAAATTCTGTTTCCACACCCCGTACATATATTTATTTATATACAAATGAATACACATTGGTCTTTATTATAGTGTGAAGGAGTCTATAATACAAATTATAATCCTGTGAATGTGTTATTCAAAGTTAGATTTTAGTTCTGTAAGAGATAAATCACTGAAGATAATCCGTAATAAAAGTAAAATAAATCATTTTTTATTTATTTCTATTTTTTTGTCATTCACTTTTTTGCTATAGTCGTTTTAATTTCTTCTTTTATTTATTTCTCTTGTTCACCCTTTTTTCGTTTTCTCTTTTGTCTTAGGTTCTATTATTTATTTCGCATGTTATTCCTTCTTCCTTTATTTCTTTTCTCAATTTTATTCCTTCCTTCTTTAGTCTTTTTCTCTTTTCTTCGTTTTTATTCCTTCTCTTTAGTTATTTCTTTTTTTTACTCCTGTATATTGTTCCCTTATTTTCTTTTTTAATTCCTCTTGCCGTATTTTTTCCTCTTTATCATTTCTGTTTTGTTTTCATTTTCCTTTCTCGTTAACTTTTTCTCGCCTTCATGCGGCGTTCCATTGACTCATTATTTCATTTATATGCTTTATAGTCTTTCTTTTTCTATGTATTTCTTCTTTAATTATTCGATCCCTTTCTCCTTATTCCTGTTTTCTCGTTTTTATTCTTTCTTTCTTTTAAGTTATCGTGTTTTCATTCATCTATCTAGTTTTCCCCTTTCTTTTTTTCATTCTCTCTTTCTTTCCCATGTTCACCCCTACTTTTTTGGTGTCCTTATTTTAACTACTTTCTGTTTAAACATCATTACAATCGCCTTTTTTATTTTCCTTCATCTGTTTTATTTCCTCTTTTATTTTCTTAATCTTTTTCATTTCTTTATAGCTCGTTTTTATTACTTTTTTCAGTTTTCTCATTTTCATCTCTTTTTTCTGTTTTTCATTTTCTTTATTCATTATTTTTCTATCATGTTTTTACCTGTATTTATTCGCCAGTTTATTACTTTTTCATGTGTTTTGTTTTTCTTAGTGTAAATTTCGCTGTTCTCTTAGTATTTTGTTAAGAAAAAAATATAATAGAGAAGAAAAATAACAAATTGCGTAAAAAAGTTACCAATATAGCAAATTAACTGTATGCCCACTACAAAATAAATGTCTGACCAAAAGTATTGTTTACCAAGCGTTAGCTTTTTAGCTTTGAGAGTGGAACCAGATGAAAACAATACAGTGTTTATTTGAGTTTTATTTATATTCATAAACTGCCATTCAACCGTCTTCAGCCATATTTTATCTTTAAGGAAATGGTAGGAGTGTAGCAATACCCTGGCACCCAGGAAATGTGAGTTCAGGAAAAAAGGTACAAAAGACGTGATTACAGCAAAGTGACGAGATTATCAATTTTATTGTTCCTTCTTTTGGTTCACCTGTGGAAGAAGATTGAACATGTATTTTGCTTCTTTCCAGTGTTCTTTTAAAAAGTCTCTGTCCGTTGGTCTCTTACAAGAACAGTTTCTTTTGGTGGTTCTTTTACAAAATGATATTTTTCTGTGTTTTTTTCACTCTGAAGTTATTACACGCAAAGTTTGCTTATTGGCCGTGCGCCCTGTCGAAAAGCCGAATATCTGTCGCGTTTGTATTTTTTGTAAAGGTATATCAGAGGGATCCGACTTTAACCGTTGACTAGACATGTATTCTTGGGTTCACGTCGGAAAAATGTTTATAATGAAAGTTTAAGGGAAAGACCCTCAATGATATTTCGGCCGACGAAAATTGTTCCTTTCTTGGCGTTATACTTAGTTTCCAAGAAAGAATCCAGGGCTCGCGTCTGAGCGCGTCCTATAGAACCTTGTCAGCGTCGAAAGATGTGTTTCACTCACGGAGTTTTTCGTTCTGCTTCCGACCGCACGCTGCAGGCTTTGTTATCGTCATTACTGTCTTTCTCTCTAATCCCACCGCTCTCACATCGGTCAGAGTCCCCTTCTCTCTTTCAACCGCGTCTGGCTGCGACCACTTTCCACTCTCCCTCTCTCTTCCATCTTCTCTCTATCGAAATTCAATTTTCAATGCGCACTTTCATATCGCTTTGATGGTTCCCATTTTCTCATACGCATTTTTGTTTTTACTTTTAAGCTCAATCAACATCCTTGATTATCAGTGCATCTTAGCAATGACATGTCTGAATCACCTCCAGCCTTGGCTTATAAGGAAAAGTTAAACGTCCGATTAACTTAAACTAACAACTCGTCACTCGCGTTTATTTACACTTTCCTGAAATCACTCTATTTAAAAAAAATTGCTTTTGATTTTTGTTGGATGATTTAATCCAGCCTAGTTTTCGTTCATTATCGGTGGGTTATGACTTTAACCCTCGTTTGAACTTCTCGTTTCCCAAATTCCATTTCACAGACAACCAGGTGCATGAGTCATTCTGTTACAGAAAGAGGACCAGTAAGCGGTTTATGAATGAAGTATAAACTAAAAAAAAATAATTTTCCGTCTGGGCCCTCTCTCTCTCTAAGCTTTGAACCTAAAGTACGATGTTTATCTGATCTTCTGTAACATTATTTAAAAATAAATAACTATCACTCTCCTATCAAATAATCGACCTCTCTGTTAGATTTATTTCTATAAAACGAAACTAGGAATCATATATATATATATATATATATATATATATATATATATATATATATATATATATAATAAGGAGAGGTAGTTTGCTTGAAGCATTGTGTGTAATACGTATATAGAGGAGTATTAGAAGGCTATCACAATGCAAGAAATGGAAATATGTCGACGTTGAGAAGTAAGACAAATACTAGCGATTTTAATTATATATTTTTTCAAAAACATTTTTAATAATTTTTTTCAAATCTTACTTATTAATATCCGCAGCAAATGTAACTATACAACTATAACTGATTTTTTTTAATGATTTTAACTACTTATTTAATTTTTTTTTCTGAATATTTTATATTTGAACCCACCGATAAAGTGCTACATATTCAATAACAAATAAAAATAAAAATAAAATTATATATATAATAACTAGTAATAGTACACATAGAGATAACATTACGTCTAAGCCTCTCAAAATTCCTTCCAATTTTCAACATAAAACTATGGCTTAGCTAGCATTTAAATAAATTAATTGACCATCAGTTATCAGTGACAGCTTTTGAAAGTTCAATTTGCACTACATGCGATAATAACTAAGAAAGACATGGCTTTGGATTGAATAGAAGGTTTAGCTCAAAATACCGTATAAAGTTACATATAAGAATTCACAAGTTCGACTATTATTTTCCAAGTTCAAAAATGTGAACATCAGGAAGATTGAATGTTTACATGGGTGATTACAGTAGTTTGAATAATCCAAATAATCAAAGTTATATATCATAATGTAAAAAATTCCCAAATCTCTCTCTCTCTCTCTCTCTCTCTCTCTCTCTCTAATACAGAAATTCAGATACACATGGTGTATTAGGTTTCAAGCTAAGAAGAGCGCACCCAAAGGAGAAATACAGTGTTTTCCTGAGTTTTACGTAGATTAATAAACCGCTCACTAGCTCCCGTCAGCTATATTTCATCTATAAGTAAATGGTTAGTGTTCTGTGAAAAATTAGCTGCCATTTTGAATACACTTATTTTACTACTTTTAAATGATCTATTTCATTTTTTAATCATCATTTTTCCCAGGCACCTGTTTGAGTTTTTATCAAAAGATTCCCACCAGTTTATCACTGGAATGAAGAATAAATAAATTTAAAAAAGCGCGAATTCTTCACAGAAGATCAACCATTTCCGAATAGATAATAAATTGCTGAAGAGAGACGTTGAGTGGTTTATTAATATAACTAAAACTCAGTGAAGCACTGTATTTTTTCGTCTGGGTCCGCTTTCTCAGCTTGACACCTAATGTATCATGTTGACTGAACTTCTGTAGTATTATAAATAAATATTATTCTCTTATGAGTAAATAAAAGAGAAAATTTTCGTACCAAATGAAACCAATAATTATATATATATATATATATATATATATATATATATATATATATATATATATATATATAGTAGGTTGTTGTCCTCGATACATACATACAGTCAATGTAAATGACCTAAATTATGAAATATTATTTATCTCAGTTCCAGAAATTCAACATCAACAATACTTTGGTGTACGATCGTTTCTAAGACATATTCTACCGCCTCATACTCGAGCATTTTGTGAAATCCCCTTGACACTGACATTCATCTACAATTCTGACCCTTTAATAATATCTAATTTTACTCATTAAATTTATCCATATTTTTTCTTAAATAAAATGGCTTACATGCCACTGCGATATCTTTAATAAGCTTATTTCTATACCATGTTGAGTTTTATGCTCATACGAAATCTCTTTATATTTGTAACTTTGCCTTTGGTTGGAGTTGTCTTCCTTCGAATAACCAATATAAAGCCTTTGACATTAGATTCCTTGTTTGGGGAGTGATCCCAATATTTTTAACGTACACCGCCGGTGCTAAATAACCATATATACAGTTTCATTTTTTAAAATTCATTCCCGTTGGAGGTTACCGGAATTAACAATCGTTCTAGCTGTTAGAATTATTTCTAGATTATAGTCAGTGTTTAATATCTTCCTGGTTTATAAACTATAAACTTTTCGAATAGATTCTGTGATGACCTGGATTGAAATGGTATTGATAAGGCTATTATGATACGTCCACCTTTCCTAATAATGGCATTTAACAAACTTTCTTCCTTTGGATTTCTGAAATAGTTGCTTGACTCTAAATTTTGGCCTAAATATTTGATTTTATGTGTTACTATTATTGTTGTTTTATGTAGTTTTCCGTTTGATGTATTTGTTAGATAGTAGAGGTAGCAGAAACTAGGAGAGTAAACTAAAAGAGAGGGTGGAAGCCCAAACGGAAGTCGGAAATGACGTCATGACTGTGGACGCTTTGTCGATCTTTTGTTTCAGACTCATCGACCAAAGTTGAGAAATGAACATGAGTTGCGCAAATGGCCTGAATATTTCCTCAATAAATCATTCTGCTCTCCCCCCCCCCCCCCCGTGCGAGAGCCACAGAATCTGTCCGTCTTTTATGTTAAATAAATCTTCTAAACTAAACCCCGGAGTCCATGTCATCGATCACGGCCGAACAACAAGATACACCAGCCGGCGGAAATGAAATCTGGGTACATACCGATTAAGATTAGCGAATATCCAACACATTTTTATGTCATCTTACGTATGTGTGTATATGTATATATATGCGTATTGTGTATATATGTATATGCTTGAAATAGCATTTGTTTTAGTCGATTATGTTTCATAACCAAGCGCACATATTGAATGGACGCATCTTCACCATATTCGATTGTGATACTTAATTCCACAGAACGTGGCAGTCAAGAAAATGCCGTTTAACCGTTGGCGTCATTCTTCTCGTTCGCACAATTTCACGTGAATTTGTCAGAAACAGTAACAGCAGTTCAAATAACTAGTTTCTATATATTTTTTTAATTTACATCTTCCTTTCTAGAATCGATTCTCTTAAGAAATGGGCGTCTAGATAATTAAATTACTACATTAATCTATATAATAAAATAACAGATAGTGTATTTTTCCATCCAGATTTCACTGATTCTTATGAGATTTAGTACAAGGAATCTATGTAGATCTACATGGTATTACCAGAAACAGTTTCGCCACCGATTTCGATTGCGAAAGGCTAGTTTCTCCCTGGACTTTTGAATGGACTTCCATGAGATGTAGTAAATGCGCCACGTACGCAGTAATTCAAGGCGACTTTGGACAGATGCTGAGCCACCGTATCTTTTTTTGGTGTAAATTTCTACCATACTTTTCATACATGGCAACTGACCATGCTTGTTTTATTTTTGCCAAATTAGTTGATTGAAAAAAATTAATTGAATATATATATATATATATATATATATATATATATATATATATATATATATATATGATTTTAAAATGATTAACAATGAAAACAGAATAATAAGTTTACAAGATTTTTTTAAAAAATGTTTATTCACCCTTAAACAAGACATATTACTACTGAAACGTAAGGTGCAAATGTGACAAGAGGCCAGCTATTAAGGGACGATGCTATAATAGGGAATTTTTTAGCAAGATATTTGTTCACATTAGATTTTAATTTTTGCATGTTAGTACAGTCGGGAAAACAGGAAGCAGGGAGGGAATTCCAAATGGAAGCGGTTCGAGGAAAAAAGCTGTTACATGAAAAGTTTTCGTTATCTGGATACATCTACAGTTACATGGTGGAATTTTGCTGCCAGTCGGCTAGGTCGAGCGTATTTACGTTTAGTAGGTACAAATGCAGTAAGTTCATCAGAACAGATTCCATGGAAGTACTTGTAAAACAATCACAGAGATGCGACACTGCTGCGATGGAACAAGCGTAGATCTTATTTAATAGTGCTCAATGTTACACATAACAATTATATAACACAGATAATCTGATTCTTAACGTTACTAATACACAGACAGATTCAAGATTACACCGAGTTTTATTCGCCTATGAGACAATCATCAGCCGTTGCTTCTGATTGAAGTTTAGTTTTGTTTTAAATTATTTGAATGTAATTATGTCAACCTAATAATTAAGAACGCTTCAGGTAGTAGTGAACTATTTCTGTTTCCTACATATAGAAATAATGCATTTTTGTTTCTATTTTATCATTTATGTTTATATGTATTAGTTGTTTTATAATGTGCACAAAAAATATATAAAATATCTATGCTTTATTACAAATATAATATATATATAAACATATATATATATATAAATATATATATATACATATATATACGTATATATACATATATATATACAAATATAGATACATATATAGACACATATATATACATAAATATACATATATGTATATATACATATATATACATATACATATATATACATATATACATATACATATACATATATATATATACATATATACATATACATATACATATACATACATACATATATATATATATACATATGCATACATATATACATATATATATATACATATATATGTATATATATATATTTATATATATATATATCTGTATATATAAAAATGTATATATATATGTATATGTATATATATATATGCATATGTATATATATGCATATGTATATATATATATATATATATATGTATATATATGTATAAATATATGTATATATATATATGTATATATATATAAATATGTATATATATGTATATGTATACATATGTATATTGTTGTAGACCCGTGCTAGGGGTCACAAAGATAACAACCACAAATTGTGACAGGTTAAAATATACAATGTATTTATTCATAGCAATACAGTAACGCCACTAAATGTGGTAGGAGATGACCGGATTCCTACCATGCGGTAAAACATGAATAGGAATGTCCTCAATATTTAACACCTACCCACTATAGGAGTATGTAACACAAGGTCGGAAAGTGGGATTTGAAAAGCCAGCGCCCGAGAACGTGAGCGCTTTAGCCATTAAAAATTGCCTGGACAGCCCCGTCGGCATTCCCCGGTAGGGGCGCCTCAGGCAGTAAGCTATCAACTTACTCCTCCCCAAAGAGGAGAGGCAAAGCCTGGGAGGGTGGACCTCCTAGAACTGCACAGGACAGACCCATAGACCGGCGGAATCATGCCCCGAAGGCCAAGACAACACCGGTCTATAGGGTGTAGTATCCATCGGAACAGATACCACACGTGGACTCTCACATAATAGGAGTGTCCTCGATATTTAACACCTACCCACTATAGGAGTATGTGACACAAGGTCGGAAAGTGGGATTTGAAAAGCCAGCGCCCGAGAACGTGAGCGCTTTAGCCATTAAAAATTGCCTGGACAGCCCCGTTGGCATTCCCCGGTAGGGGCGCCTCAGGCAGTAAGCTATCAACTTACTCCTCCCCAAAGAGGAGAGGCAAAGCCTGGGAGGGTGAACCTCCTAGAACTGCACAGGACAGACCCATAGACCGGCGGAATCATGCCCCGAAGGCCAAGACAACGCCGGTCTATAGGGTGTAGTATCCATCGGAACAGATACCACACGTGGACACTCACATGATAGGAATGTCTTCGATATTTAACACCTACCCACAATAGGAGTATGTGACACAAGGTCGGAAAGTGGGATTTGAAAAGCCAGCGCCCGAGAACGTGAGCGCTTTAGCCATTAAAAATTGCCTGGACAGCCCCGTCGGCATTCCCCAGTAGGGGCGCCTCAGGCAGTAAGCTATCAACTTTCTCCTCCCCAAAGAGGAGAGGCAAAGCCTGGGAGGGTGGACCTCCTAGAACTGCACAGGACAGACCCATAGACCGGCAGAATCATGCCCCGAAGGCCAAGACAACACCGGTCTATAGGGTGTAGTATCCATCGGAACAGATACCACACGTGGACACTCACATAATAGGAATGTCATCTGTTTGAGTCTTTGCAACCATGGTATTTATTATAGATGGTTGCTTCCATTAGTTCTTCAATAGGGGTGATTTGTACCCCACAACACCCCTCTCCCGAGCTTTTCATTCCCCTGGAATGATCGTATAGCTCTTTTTCCTGGGATTGATCTCTATGGGATCGTTCTTTTTTCTTTCTCTGGAAGATCGGCGTTGTCCGGCTGCTTGTGGTGTTACCAGGTCGAACGTGTTATATATATGGTCCATTACTTCTTGTTCAACAGGAGGTTGTCTGTCGTCATCAGTGACACGTTTCCGAATTTGGTTCAAATGCTTCTTGTGAGTGAATTTTGGACCTTCGATTATGTAAACCATCCGCCCGATCCTCTGCTTGACCGTTCCTAGTTCCCACATTATGCTATTATTTTTATGTACCTGGAAAAATACCTTTTCCCCAGGTAAATACCTCTTTTTAGGAACTGTAGTATTCGGCGGTTTTTTGAATATTGGTTTTGCTTCATCCAGCAATTCGAATCTCGCTTTTATTTTCGTGCAGCATCCAAGCTTTTCAGAAAAAACACTTGGAAAATATTTTTTTAGATCTTTTTTTAGTTTGTCGGCTTCGGCCGTTAAATTTTCGATTTTTTGAAAAAATCACTCATTGGCGAGTCCCATAATTCAAATTCTTGGATCCAGTATATATGCATATTTATGTATATATGTGCATATATAAGTATATGTATATATATATGTATATATATGTATATATATGTATATATTTATATGTATATATATATATGTATATATATATGTATATATATATATGTATATATATATGTATATATATGTATATATATATGTTGATATATGTATATATATACATATATATATGTATATATATATATATATATATATATATATATATATATATATATATATATATATATATTAATATTATAAAATAATATGTTACGTATATATTCTTTTTTTCGGGATTTTATATATGTCATAAAGCATAGATATTCTATATATATTCTTTTCAAAGAGTTAGTAATATAAAACTATCATATATGGACAGAATGTGTGTAGAAAATTAAAGGAAACAAATCAAATACAAGAAAAATCATCAAAGAAGAAGAGATTTTACAGGTTTCGTTCGGCTTAACGAACGTCCTCAGAAAATATGAAGATGGTAAAATGTATAGAATAACAGCGAAACAGAAAAAATGAAAAAAAAGAACGCATAACAGGGTGTTTCTTGCACGTGTTTAACTATTTGTAAAAAGCAAAACGAATTCATGGAAACGCGTGCGGTAAGGACGTTAAAATGGGAAACGTGAAGAAAAAGAAAAGTAAAAAATAAAGACAAAAGAAAAATAAATTAAAAACATTGATGAAAATAAGTGTAACAGAAACACATTTACCCACAATGTTGACTTTACAAACTGCACCCTCCTCAAGACCGAATACTCTCTCCCACGCTGTAAATGCATCGAAAGCGCTGTAATACTTCTCACAACACCATCTAACGTAGACCATCAGACTTGGATCTTCTTCCTTAAGCAACATATGGCAAAGACCGCACCGAAACAATGCGATATAGTTCGATCACGGTTTAAGTAGCTATTCTTTTCACTAATTTTTATCCATATTTTTCATTTACTTTCTTTTTTCTTTTTTTTTTTGTTTCTTCCCTTTGTTCCTATTTTAACGTCTTTACCGCACGCATTTGAGTAAATCTGTTCTTTTTTGTTGAAATAGTCTAACACGTGCCCGAAACATCACGTTGTGCGTTCTTCTTTTTTCATTTTTTCTATGTTTCGTCGTTTTTCAATGCATTTTAAAATCTTCAGTTTTTCTAAAAACGTTCGTTGAAACCGGTAAAATCTCTCGTTTTTTATTTTTCACTGTATTTTATTTGTTTTTCTTTTTGTTATTTTCACACGCACACACGCACACACACGCACATACACACATATGTATATATTATAATTATTTTAATCACTAGAAGAGTTGTAATTACCAAAATAAGCTTGTTGGATTACATACTAGACACCATCATCGATTTTCTTTGGTCTCTCTGTACAAGAGTTTGTCAGAACAACATGACATGAGGATACTTATCCTACAAGTAACCTCTGACACAATATTCAAAATAACATAATATTCGAAGCCCAAATAGAATCCCCTCGATATTACCGGTTGCTCATACGGGGAATATTAGCTCAAGTAATAGCACTTAGCTAGATACTCCACGAGACTAGATGAATTCTTATGCTGGAATCCGGTAACACCAAGAGACCACAAGAAAGATATACTATAACATATTTAACTTGTCAATTGCGGAGAGGAAAATTAATGTTCTTAACTTTTTTATTAACTCAACGTTTGGTAGGTGAAAGAGAAATGTAATGGAACATTCGTATATCTATGTATCTTAGATAGGAAGGAGTCTTTTATTTCTGAGAACTTCGACTGAAGTAAAATGAAACAATATATATATATATATATATATATTTATATATAAGTGTATAATTATTTGTTGTTTCCTTTTCTTTTTATATACTTATATATTATTTATTATAATTGTTATCATTATTTCTATTACTTTACTATTTAGGAGTTCTCACGCAGTTAATTATCACATATTACTCACTGATAATAACCTGTGGTGTTACCTAGATTCTGGGTGACAACAAGTCTCCTAAGATTTCCAGTAATCTCTATCTTTGCAAATGACATTGTGTTATCGCAATAACCACTTACTATTGATTTCTCGCTGGTAACGACCATTAATCTTCACTGAGATTTTGGTGGCAATAAGCTTCACCAATGTCTCAGTACTATTTGCACATTTCCAGTGGAGGTCTGGTTAGTGCTCGCCCTCCCTGCTCCTTCCATCCTCTTTGGATCCACCCCATCCTGTCCAGTCTCTCATTAACTTCGGTTGATTGAGGACGTCGCGATGGGGTAATACCAGTCGTGGATTCGTTCTCGACAATCAGTCCGACAGGAACTTGGTCATTTCGGTGGCCTTTTATACTGTTTTGGGTGTCCTAGGAAGTGCACCCGTCCAGGCCTTGCCTTTCCTTTTTGGGAAGGAGTGAGTTTATTGCTTGCTGCATGAGGCGCCTTTACCGGGGAATGCCGACGGGGTTGCCCAGGCTATTTTTGCTAGGCCAGAGTGCTCCTTCTTTAGGGGCGCTGGCTTAACTCTTCCCACACTTTCGGACCTTGTGTCACATATTCCTGCGGTGGGAGGGAATTAAATACCTGGTATCAGCCGAAGCTGATGCATTTTATTGGGGGGGGGGAGAACAGTTTATAAGATTTATTTGTAGTTTCAGTTCCCTTGGGTTCATGTGGTGTACCTTCTACCTTTTTGTTTTACTTCTGTTGCAGTTTCCATGTGACTGGTTAGTGTTTGTAGTTTATGTGGTTTTGTTTCCGCATTCGAGGATTTTATTTAAGATTTCAACCGCTTTAATCATTGCGATCAGTTGCATAATCTCAGTCCTCTGCTTGATTCCAATTTCTCTTAGTTTTTTTTCCATGTATTTAGGGACTGCACTGAGTGCTTCTACAATTATAAGTATTTTATTGACTTTCTACATGTATTTTCTTTCCAGTTTTCTAGCAAGCTCCGTGTATTTGTTTCATTTTCTGTCTCTTTGATTTTTACCCTGCTCGGACGGAAAAACTCTACAGTTTGACCTCTTCTTCTTCTTCGTATTATTATTATGCATTTATTACTTTTAGCCGTCTTAAATTTAATTGTCTCTTGAATTAATTCACAGAGAGGAATAGCAGATGTGTCATCATTTTTATACAAATTTGGCCCATTTGTTCAGTAACTTATTGATATCAGACTATTGAAATGTGGCTAGTTTTTCATCTATGAATGACTTTTATTCTTTTGCATTTTATTTTTGCACTAGTGTCGTTTTTGCAAAATCTTAATTCATGTTAGAGTCTTTTCCATATAAAGCTTGGGTGGCATTTTAAAATGTATTTGAAAAGATAAAGATATGGTTGTTGTAGTGTGTTTTACTTTGCATATTAGTTGCACAGAAATACATATTCTATATTATCCACTTTGATTGTAGCTTCGAAAGATATCACATAAAGAGTAGTTTTTTATTATTTAAAGTTACAATCACGGTTATTTTCGTTCATTTGTTTCTTATAATATGTTAATTCTATGTGTCTATATTATATTGGCTTTATTAGGAGTTCAACAATGAGTGGGCTTCTGGAGATTGGGTCAGTTATTAATTAGCTAAAAGAATATCCCATCAATATTTGCTTTTTAGATGCATTATATGGTAGGGCCAAATCAAGCATAATTGTGTAAACACCCCCCCATATATATATATATATATATATATACATATATATATATATATATATATATATATATATATATATATGTATATATATATATGTATATATATATATAAATAAATATTAAATTATTAATACCTACAGACGATAGCGTTTCAAGCTTATTGCTCCTACTAGTGCAGGAAAGTAACAATTTCAGACGGTCGGGAGGCGCGAACCCGGTAAAATCTGCAAGTAGTCGCCATATCCACTCGGCCAACGGAAACTATCACGTAATTAATGGAAATTAAGATCTATATTTACCTAGAAGCGGATACATATAGAATACTAGTCGAGAGTGTTCGACGAACGTATTCAGAACTTTGCATTAGAGCAGTCTATTTTAAACATCCCCGAGCGTGCTCGACTTTAATTACTTAAAGGGGCTTAGTATAATATTAATAAATAAATATTAAATTATAAATACCTACAGACGCTAGCGTTTCAAGCTTATTGCTCCTATAAGTGCAGGAACGTAACAATTCCATATATATATATATATATATATATATATATATATATATATATATATATATATATATGAATATATGTATTTGTAGATATATATATATATATGTATATATATATATATATATATATATATATATATATATATATATATATATATATATATATATACATATATGTGTGGGTTATTTATTACTTAATTTATACCCAGTATTTAATTTCTTTCGGAAATTCATTATCCTCTAAATAAACTCACTCATATATATATATATATATATATATATATATATATATATATATATATATATATATATTCCTTATACTTTCAACAGGTCAGCCTCGTTAAATTCATTTTTAATAACGGTCGCGGAAGACTTTTTTAATCAGCATTCATTACAAACTCTGACACAATTAAATAACAAAATAGCTTCTTCAATTTATTTCGTAACTAATACTCACCGAACACCATTTCCATTTAAATGACATTTAGCCATTTTCACATCACATTCCTAATCGAATTCTGTACATTACATCGATATAAAAAAATAAAATTGTGTCCACGTCATAGACGCAGCACATATTTTAAAATTTAAACATCTATTTTTGTTAGAATAAAAAACATTCTTTTAACGTCGGAGACGAACCACTAATTTTTAAATTTGAAATTCTGTTTTTCGTTAAATCAGTTTACTTTAGAAAGTCTTTTAATACTGACGAAACTTTGATAAATATATGAACAATTTTTGGTTTTCCATTTTTCATTTCTATTACGTTGGTTTGTTAATTCTATATATCACATCATATATGCACGTACATGTACTCATCTATGTATCGATATATGTCTTAAATTACTCAAACACATTCTAGATCAACGGTCATTAAGTTTAAACTGATAAATTATTTTCATTTGGAAAATCTAGAACTTGATCTTTAACATCTTTTAATAATTTTTATTTTAGATATTTTTTATCTTTTCAAATGAGTAACACTAGAATAATCTTTAAAATATCCAGAGATCAGATAAACTGGCGTCAAAATGTCCGGCTTGAAAATATACGAACATACGAACACGTTCATTGAATAATTCCACAAGAAAAAAAAATCAAATTAAAACACTTCTTTCAGAAATACAATTGGAAAAAACATTTAGAACTGAAATTGATTTGGAGTAGGTAGTTCAGTTATTGTGTAATTAGAAGTACTACAACATATGACATCGATTATAAGTACAACTATTGTGCAGCAATCTGTACGACGATGTCAAAGCTTTGTTTATGAAAGGACACATGCACTTTCCAACAGAGTGTCGCCTCTTTCTTCCTCGCACACACGCACGCCCACACACACACACATATATATTTGATAGTAAATGAAAATAATATTCCAACGTAATGGAAAATAAAAAATGGAAAACCAAAAATATTTATATTTTCATCACCGTTTCGTCTTTATTTGAAGAATTCCTCGAGATTATAACACACAATTACAACTATTTGAAAAAAGTTTGGCCCGTTTGTGACGTTACGTAACAGTCTTGAGAGAGAGAGAGAGAGAAAGAGAGAGAGAGTGAGAGAGAGAGAGATCAAATTGGCTATTCTTTCTTTTACATGAGCTACTTTATTTTATAAATAAAAATGTATTAGTTGTTTTTTCTGAAAAACTATTCATTGTAATTTTGTAAACTGTATCTCACTACCATGTGGGAAGTGGCTTTAAATATTTTGCTAGAAATAAGAACATAACATGAACCTAAATATGTGTACTCATAGTCTGGTTTCAATCGCTAACACTGCTATAAAGTTTTGTTTTTATTTTAATCTAGCTAAAATACTAGTCGAACGACGGGTCTACAAAATTAATTCACCCATGGATTCTTAAATAATAGATATAGAATGTGCATTCAGATGAGTCTTTCTGTATTGGTTCACGGGTAACACTTTTGAATTTACCATGGTTTAAAAAAACTTGGTTAAAATTTTATATTTTAGTCTACATTTGAAATGATACTTCCATCGTTTATGCCCTTTTAAAATTAGTATCCTTTATATAATATTGATGGATGGGGTAGGCGATGAAACGAAACGAAAAATGAATACCCATTCTACAAATACCTTCCGAGACTAATGTTTTCTCTTTCCAGATCTTTACTCTTAAAAACAACCTTTATTGTCTGACAACAAACAGATGTACGAACGATGTTCTATGAACATATGAGAGAGTAACCTCTCTTTAATTCTTCAAGAAGTGACATGTATCACCTTATCTAAGAAAATATTTAAGTTCTTTTCACTACAAAGCGGGGGCTTAAAAACCTAATATAGTACAAAGGCGCGGGGTTATCCCATTCGACGAGATAGACTATTAGATCTCGTTAAGTAATCCTGGAAGAAAGAAACTTTGATGTAAAACCTGAACTGTACATCATCTTTTCATTCATCTTGCAACAGCTTGTCACTGAAACCAGGAGAAGAAACGGCGTGTGTTTCGCGTATCAAACAAGCGAACAACATCGACAGCCATATGTACACCCATACGGATGGATATTAGAAAATGCACCATGTATGCACCTTCGACAGACCTCTAAGTCTCGCTACCCATATTTTGTCTTTTAATCCTCACATCAATGAACGATGTTTCTGATTAAAAAAAAGACGACACTGATGTTTCTTGTTACGTGTCATTTAGTATGAGGGGTACACGAAGATTCATTGAGTAATTCTGCTTCTTCTTCTCTATTACAATGCTCCTAATCAAGGTGCCTGAGGAAAACATTATATTTGGGTTGAGATTATCCACCTTATAATCCAAGGTCCCAAATCTAAGAATAACCAAAAAGGAGGCTCTTCTATCAGCAGGTGCATACTACTGATGCTGCGACATTGTCATTTGGTAAATGGAATCTGGAGTATGCAGTAGTTTCCAGTCTGGTCTCGATGCCATATTAGTGGGTTTCTTTCTTTAATGACTTGCAAAGATAATCTGTGCACTACACTTAAGTTCTGCTTAAAACACTTCTACGACCATCTACAACATCCTACAATTTACAACATTAAAAGTTTGAAAACAAAATAAAAACGCAAAAGCAGTACCTAAACTCTTAAAATATATTTCTACTACCAGGACTCTTTTTCAAAAATCAGGAACACACATTCTAACTATCCAAAGATTGAAATCCATTTGCAGGAGACAAATCTCGACTTAATGCTCCTGTGCGAAACCGGCATTGGCTAATCAAGTTCTATCGATAACTTGAACAAGTTATTCTAACATGACATTAAAGCGCGACCATCAAAATAGCCCTGGACATGAAATATGTGCTTACACCAAGAACAGCTTCATATTCACCGAAGACTCCGACTTGGCATTTAAGAGCTTTCCTTGTTAACCGCACCTCGTTCATGTATCGACCACCACAACGAAGGGGTTACAATTTTTTTTTTAAAATGACAAGATTTTATATGCTAATCCTTCTCCAAACATCCATATTATGATGACTTTAATGCTCACAATGTCGAATGGTTTGTTTATTCCAACAAAAGCAATGATGAAATAATGTATTGTCAATATGTTCCTTTGCATAGGAGCGAACACAGATTGTCGATAAACCCACTTACCTGATGCTTATGGACATTTCCAAAGCCAGTTGATCTTTTCGTGACGACTTACACTTGAGCAGTGCTCATCTACTGTTATACTGTCTCTGGGATCATCAGATCACTCGGTTGTCTACATCAAGATCAAATCTAAGGTCAGGGAGACTTTGATGTCAATTTCCATTCCAAAGTTTACTGACACTCAAATGCCGATTAGGATAGCTTTAGATCTTTCATCTCGGAAAATGCCTGTACAGTCTATATTAAAAAAATGTGTCCAGTATGGTCTCCAATATATACAACATAGCCAGCTATGGTTTATTTCTGAGTCCACTGCTGTCATCGCTTATAGGAATCACTATTTTAATCTGTATCAACAGAATAGATGCCCTACACCCAAAACCGTCTCTAAATGCCTGAAAAGGCTACGAATGGGTTATTAATCAATGTCAGTACTTCTATAGTGTTGCTCCTCTTTCTGTTGATAATTATTCCGTTTCATTAACCTCCATGCTCGAGTTGATTCTGGCATTTATAAGTGGTGACCCAATAGTACAAAAACAAAAAAGTAGATTGTAGTATAACAGCAAAAAAAAAAAACGAAACAATAATTTACAGGGAAAAATTCTAGTGAAACACTCCTTGTAAAACCAGTCTATGTCCGATACCGGAAACAATTTTCACTCTTTTTGCGAACTCAGTATGTTAAGTGTGCAAAACACTGCTCTGTCTAATTGTTTGTTCCGCTCTTTTACTATGATAGACTGCGACATACTTAAGAGATAAACACGTAAATCCTGATAAATCTCTTCCTTTCATAGAAAATGTGGCCGCTGTGTGTCGCGTGTTCTGAGGTAAAATAAAACTTATAGTAAATCTTGCACAAAACACAATCTAATCTAACAACCGAAACATTATAAGCAATACTTAACAACATAAATATTTATTTAAAGATCCGTGAATCTCAAAAGTGATTTATGTGCAATTGAATTGATACATTCATATTATATGTCGTTTGAGTCAGCAATTCATCCGAAGTGAGATTCCAAACCCCAAGAATAAAATCCAAGATAACAGCACAGCTAACACGTGGGTTCAGATAAAGCCATTGTGTCTAGTACTGGAGGAGAAATATCTAACAATTACGTTATCACATTTTCTTTTCTTAAATCCGTATATTACGTTCAACGTAAAGTGAGATTTAAGTTTTAAAACAAACTAGGATTACTATCCGGCTTCATTCCAACCGATCAGTAACACATCCTCTATCAATTTGATTTCTACCCCCTCCGTAAAAACATACAACAAATTTACTGGATTGTTTCCAATAAGTATTGCGCCATGGCATTAAATAAGCCAACAAGCTGGTATATTATTAAACTGAAAAAGAATAGCAACCAAAAAATAATGAAATACATATTATGTTGAATGTTTAAATAACGCAAAAGGCATTGATATACGATAAGATAGATAAAATAATGGGTCGTTTGAAATAGGTACGGTTTTCGGCATTAGAATGGGTTGATATGCAACAAGATTACCCCGGTAAAATTAAATTAGGTCAGGAGTGTTGGTAGACATCACGTTTACAATGCGACTCTGATTGTTTTGATAATTTCAGGGTTGAGACACAAATGGCAATATAGAAATATTATTGTTGTTGTAACAGTAAGCAAACTAGAGCAAAGATCTCGGACACGAATTACACTGATGAATATGTATTTATTTGCCCGCACGTGGCCAACGCTGAACTATAACATCCTTTCACCGTAAAACTGGAAATACATGAAAATAAACAAGTCTTACAAACATGTTCTAAGACAAAACAAAGCAAATTATAAAAGAGTAAAAATTCAAATAGGTTTAGAGAACTATGCGTTGCTTACCTTTTTGCCAAGCTACTTGCCCCAGAGCCAACGTCTATCACAAGCAGAACAAACGTCCGACTCCCATATTGACCGATTCGAAAAGACCGCCTCTCGCCAAGCAGGCGATGTAGAGGCACGACAGCTATCCCGTGCGCATGTCTTCCAGAAGAGGACGGTGCTGAATACAAAATGTCTCCTTCCTGAATTATGACCGTCCAACATGTGAAACTCCTACGTTTACAGTTGTTATTTTGAGGTATGTGAATTAAGGAATGTGTGTTAAGATCCGAATTCTCAGAATTACCAAATCTATCAATAGAGAATGGAAGAAAACAGGAGATAGAGAGAGAGGGTGAGAGAGAGACTTACGATTGAAGTGAACGCACTTTCCTTTTTTTGCTCCCACATGCAGGTGTTGTTGTGTAGTTGACTGTATCTGTAAAGCTGAGTGTACTAAGGGAATGTCGAGATTTTACTCCAATAAACTTGTTTCTATTGTTCATGTTTGCTGCAACACCTTTCCGATTGTCAGACTAGATAGGACGGGTCATAACACGATAGATGTACTGGACAATAGACGGACTAAATTAATATATTAATTGTTTATAATAGATTGTTTTTCACGGTTATAAAATAACTATACAGAAGTTGATATGTTGTACAACAGACATAGTTAACCAATTTAAACATCGTTCACAATAGCTATTTTTGTTTTAGTATAAAAAAGACGAAAAAGGGTTAATACGCATATCGAATCTGAACAGAATATTTTCAAAAAGCATATTCTTTTGAAGAAATAAATAACGTATTTACACGCCTGGAAAATAAACGAATATAAAAAACGATAGTCGTTTACCTCTTCAGTATAAAGCAACCACCAAAGCAAACCATTATGCAAATCGATAATACATCTGAGCAAAGCGAATGAAATGATTGTCGCATAAACAGACATTCACTTAAAAGTCTTTACAGAATTGATCTCTCCTTTTTTACAGCACGTTCAGTTCAGTTGAAAAACGCAAACAACAAACGTGTTACTATCAAAAGAATCACACAACTACATGACTACATGGGCAGAGGAGCTTTTATTTTCATTCTGCTATAGAAAAATAAAAAATAGGGCTGTTGACAAAAACAAACTTAAAACAAAATGTACGAGCGTTCGAAAGGATTTTTCTTTTGTATTTGTTTTATTTTAACGACTGGATGGCAACGTCTGCAATAATTATCGTCATTGAAACGTTTATCACTGCCATGTATAGTATTAGCTTTCGAGCAAAACACCTGATAGACAACGAGTGGTAATAATATTATTAACTAGCGGGACTAGTACATCAGTGGTGTCCTGGAAAAGTAAATAACTCAATCAACTCCTGCTCCAACCCCTGACATTCATATAAGCATTTCGTTTAATTTTTAACTATTTATAAGTATTAATTATGTTCCTTAATTATCAAAAGTATAAATAATACCAAACATTTAAACGTTCTTGGTGTTTCATAATTAACTAACAAATATCACGCTGACAACAACATATCTACGTAAAATCAAGGAGTTTTTTTTGTGTTTTTAAATGTTTTGAAGCGAGGGGTTTAAATATGGTTTCTATACATGAACACGGGAAGGAATGTACTATTTTATAATACTAAATGTATTCGTAAATAAAGTATTTTTTCTAAGTATTACTCTTACGATAAGTGTTTAAGTCAAAATATTGTCTTCGTAAAGATGGGCAAACCAGTGGCTATGACAACAAACCTGTCTGGTATGCATCTTTCTCGCGTGACGCGGCGACTGCGCTCGATCAAGTTTCTATGGAAACGGACTGATGGTGTAAGATATGAAAACATAATTGTTTAATGATAAAAATTAAGTAACGCTTAAACCACTTACAACTATTCTCAGCATATTTACTGAAGTTACAGATTTATTTTGGCATTATGGATTTTCTATTAAATAATTGTTGTACTTAGAATAAAGAAGATAATACATTATATACTCATGCATTATGAAAGTTAATAAATATGTAATTAATAATACAAATGTAGAAAGAAAAAGTATTAGATAACGCGATTGGGCTGGGACTGGCTGTCTTTATTTCTTTAGTCTAGCATTCAAATAACAGAACTATGAAGGATGGTCTATGAAGTAGATGAAAATTGTAGCTGTACAAGCGGTTGTCGTTGGAGATTATAATAGCAGCAGCAGCAGAAGAGAATGCGTTATGGGACTGAGAATCACGTAGTTAATAAAATGTATGCACGTTTAAATATAACTTGTTCATAACGCAAACACAATATCGTAAAATAATAAGTATTACTTTTGTTTAATAACGTATATTAGAATAAACAATAAGTACAGTACAAATGAAAAAAGAATGCCAATAAGATGCAAACGACTGAGCTGTCATGGCCAGCCAAAATGAATATTTGAGAATGGAGCTGTCGAGGCGAAGTGGTTAGTGATTGTAGAAGCAGCAGCATTGAGTCCACTGTTTAAGAAAGAAATCAGAATGGGAATAACAGGTAAGAAATCTATGTAAAGTGGGCATTAGACTTACCATGATAATAAACAACTATTAATGATTTTTCTGTGTCGTAATGGTCTATTAATGCATCAAGTATGGTACGCTGTTTGTTGTTTTCTCGTCACCTTCCTCTTCTAGTCCCCACCGCTGACTAGTCTAAGCAAAAAGAGAGCAGAGTGAGTAAGTCTTTCCTGCCAGTACATAGCCTCTCTATAAGTAAGCTCCATGCAGTGCCTGCCATTGGCGACACACGTCAATTGAGTACTTTGCGGACTCAAGCAAAACTACAAGAGACTCGGAGGTGATCTGCCATTCAGACATGCGGCATGCCATGCCCATCGCTGTATGGACAAGCCCTGATGCCCATGAAGAGGCCTCCCAGCTATGGATATATAGTACCACTGCTTTGTGGTTATTCGTTGGTTCGATAAACGCTAAGGGAGTAAACCCTACAGAAAATCTGGAGTATAGCCACACAGGCAGACAAGCGCTGTACTTATCTCTTCTCTGGCAGCTACTGCAGTCAACCTGGTGCTGCACGTACTGGTACTTCTATTCCTCTTGGCAACTTCAGCAAGACCGAGATGGAGATTCTGACGATTGGGCAACTCAGTTCCTCCATAGATCTGCTCTGGCCAGCGCCTTGGAGAGAACACTTCAGCTATTCATCTGTATAGGACTAAACAGGGGAGCGACAGTTACGGGTTATAAGCCTACAGCTTAATTGGCGTACAGCTGGGCGCCAGGGGTCGATCCTGACTGTGCGAGAGGTAATTTAACCTCATTGGACAGCTAACACCGCCATAAACCTGAGCAGCTCTCAGCCAGTAAGGTGCTATCCCGCCACTAACTATCTGCTTTACTGGGTGCGTAAGGCATAGGATTATTTGAACAAGTGGTCAGCGACCATTGCACCAGACAAAAACAAAAGAAGTACAAACACAGCATTTAGGCTAGAGTGCTGGAATATTCGTACTATGATGACTGGACTATCTACTGACATACTCTACATCTCCGATGTCCGAAAAACTGCCATCATCAACAACGAGCTACTAAGACTAAGGGTAAACATTGCTGCACTACAAGAAACTCGTTTAGCAGATTCCGGATGCCTAAAGAAATCAGACTATACCTTCTTATGGCAAGGGAAGAAGGAAGAGAAAGTTCGTGAACACGGTGTTGGTTTTGCAGTCAGAAACTCACTGCTTCAAAATGTACAATTTCGTGATTCAGCCACTGATCGCCTAATTTCACTACGTCTGAACACCACAGATAGATCAATTAATCTATTGTGCGTGTACGCCCCAACACTCGCAGCATTTGATGACACAAATGAGCACTGCTACACTCAGCTGGATGACATTTCTACAGAATTAGGATCTGATCATACTTAGGGGACTTTAATGCCCGTGTAGGTGGTGACAAAAATGCATGGCTTAGCTGCCTCGGTAACTTTGAGTGGGTAAATGCAATGATAATGGTCAGCGACTACTAGAACTCTGTACCTACTATGACCTCTGCATTACCAAATCATTATTTTGTGCCAGGCCGCATCACAGGGTGTCTTGGAGACATCACAGGTCAGGGCGCTGGCACCAGTTTGACCTCATCATTACTAAACGAAGGTATCTAAAACATTTCCTGATGTCTAGAGTCTAGCATAGTGCCGATTGTGATACGGATCATTCCTTAGTATGCAGCAAGGTTAAACTTCATCCCAAAGATTTCTACTGCACTACACAGGAGGGTATCGCGCGTATAGACGTTAGCAAGACTTAACGCCCAGACCGCATGGCCAAATTTAACGTGATGTTTTCCTCCACCTTCAAAGGAGATCACAGTTGACCTGCATCTGGACAGTGGGAAACACTCAAGAACGACACACAGTCTACAGTTTTCAAAACCTTTGGGAGGAGGACAGGTTGTAAAGCAATGACTGCTATGATGCAAATTCTGCTAGCCTTGACCTTCTGATCGAGACAAAACGTTCATCTTTGCTTTCATACAAGGCCAACCCATCTCTTACATCGCTGGCTAAACTGAAGTCTTCGAGAGGTGCTGTCAGGGAAGCTGCAAACAACGTCTAGCCGGACCTCTCCAGGACTATTAAACGGACGGCTGATATAGGCAACATGATAAACATGTATGACGGGATCAGGGGTGCTACTGGACCCACAATCAACAAAACTGCACTACTGAAGTCCAAAACGGGTAAGCCCATACTAGACAAAGTCAAAATGCTGGACAGATGGGTAGAACACTACTCCGAGCTTTACTCCAGGGATAACGTGGTACATCTCTCTACCCTTGATGCCATTGATCGTCTCCCCGTGATGCATGAGCTGACGAGCAGCCCTCCATAGAAGAACTATCTAGGGCAATAGACAGACTGCCATCTGGAAAACCCCCAGGAAAGGACTATATTCCAACAGAGGTCTTTAAATTGGGAAAACCAGCCTGCTTGAGCCCCTTTATAACCTTTTAATACACTGCTGGAGAGAAGGCTCAGTGCCTCACGACATGAGAGACGCAAACATCATCACACTCTAGAAACACAAAGGGGACCGCAGTGACTGCAACAGCTACCGCGGTAGCGCACTGTTTAGCTTCGTTGGCCAGCTATTCGCAAGCATATTACTACTGCGATTACCAGTTGTTGCCGATCGAATTTACCCGGAATCGCAATGCGGCTTTCGTTCAGAGAGATCAACCATCGATATTATCATCTCCTTACGCCAACTGCAAGTGCAGAGTGCAAAACCAGCCTCTGTATGTCGCCTTTATAGATCTGACCAAGACGTTCAATCTTGTGAGCAGATACGGTATATTCAAGATCCTCCCACTAATCAGATGCTCGCCAAAACTCCTCAGCATCATAAGATCCGTTTACGATGGCATGATGAGCACTGTACAGTTTAACGGAGACATGTCTGCTAGGTTCGAGGTGAAGAGAAGTGTCAAACAAAACTGTGTTGGCCCCGACACTCTTCGGCATTTTCTTCGCCCTACAGCGGATGGTATCTACCTTCACTCCAGATCTGACGGTAGTCTCTTCAACATCGCCAGGCTCCGCTCCAAGACTAATATCAGGTCAGTCCAGATCAGGGACATGCTGTTTGCCGATGATGCAGCCATAGCATCGCATCAGGAAGATCGTCTCCAAAGACTGATAGACAGGTTTACTGATGCTTGCATCCTGTTCGGCCTCACCATAAGCCAGAAGAAAACCCAAGTTATGGGACAAGAAACCGGCTGCCCACCCAGCATTTCAATCCAAGGTACACCCCTGGAGGTCGTTCATCGGTTCCACTACCTAGGCTCCACTGCGTCAGACACCCTCTCAGTGGACGTAGAACTCAACAAAAGGATTTGTAAGACATCCACAACACTCTCTTAACTAACTAAAAGAGTCTGGGAAAACAATAACCTTACCACTTCTACCAATATGGCCGTCTACAGAGCATGCGTTATGGGAGTGTTCTGGACCACATACTCCACACAGGAGAGGAAACTTCAGGTCTTCCATATGAGGTGTCATACGTAGGATACTTGTATCACATGGCAGGACAGAGTGAGCAACAATGATGTTCTGCAAAGAGCAGGCATTCTATCCATCTACTCCCTACTGTGTGAGCGACGTCTTCGCTGGTTGGGTCATGTGCGCAGGATGGATGATGGGTGCATCCCTAACGATCTTCTTTACGGCGAGCTTGCCTCAGGCTCAAGAAAAATGAGTCGTCCTCATTTCCGCTCTAAGGATGTCTGCAAGCAAGATATAAAGGCTGGCTCAATTGACATTACTACATGGGAAGCCTCTGTTGCTGACAGACGTGCCTGGAAGAAACAGATGCGCCAGGGAATAATGATCAGTAAGAAGACGATGAAAACGCTGCAAAGAGAGCTAGGAGAAAGCAAGCCTACAGGCGGACCAAAAAGTCGAGATGACACATTATACAACAGCCTTCGTATATCAACGCTGTAGTAGGCAATGCAAATCAAGAATTGGTCTCTACAGTCAGACAAAGAGATACACACAAACAACATCCCAATACGGCGCTAATCCATAGTCGTTGCGACTGACGGATGCCAACACATATTAATGATTTGTGAGTGGAATATTTTCTTTAAATGCCACTTCTGAAAGTAAATAAAACGAATTTTTCTCTGGGATCGGTGTAAGGTAAACAATAATGAGTCTAATGTTTGTGTAATGCAAATGTTTTTGTAATTCTGGCAAAGAGGCAGTCATCGCAATGGAAATTAAAAGAAAAGCACATGGAATATGTAAATAATGTAGTCGACGGCACGCGTACGTTTCCTAGTGTATTTTTAATAGGAAATGAGCAAACGCACCTAGCATTAAATATCGCCCGGAACATTTGCAAAATAAGCGAAACGTAACATTGATACATTATTAATCGAAATCCGGATATATAGGAAATCATTTCATACTGAAAATCCGTAAATAGATGATTTCACAGAAAGCAAGACGAAAAACCAACCATCATCTTCTGTTTGAATACATGCGAATGTAGCACTACGTTATGTTAAAAGCGAATAAAAAACAAAAAGAAAGTGACTCATTTAAATAATACAGTCGAGCAAGAAGTTTCAAAGTAACTGTTTCGGAAGTTTGATACTTGCTTGTTTCTATTATTAATAATGAGAAACATTATCTTTTTATATAGTTTTTGTTTATTAGGTCGAGTAAGGGATTCGTCTAAATGTAGTTAACGCATGGTGTAATACTAAAATATGACGGTAATTAGATTTATTCTGTATTTCTGTACATTGTAATGTGTTGTGGTACGACTGATTATAGCTAACATTAGTAATTAAAACATAAACAGATGAGCGGATGAATGATAACAATTAATGAAATCGAATGAAAAAAAATCCTGATGAGGACAAATGTAGGTCTAAAACGATTGACGAAACAGTTTTCGGTATCATGTTATTGATCATGAAGCTATACAGGTCTATTAAATAGGGGAACTCTCACTTTACTTGATATATAAGATAACTAATTAATACAACCAATAATGCATTTATCTGATCATAAATATGAAATTTATCTTTGTATATTGGTCGTAATATACTAGAAGAATACCCGTCCCACAATGGGTATAGTTTATTACCAGAACTGAAGTTTTGCACAACTTTTACACCCCTTTACGCATATTAAAATAATTATATAATGATACTAAACCTTATTTCAAGAATCATTATTCCGATTTTGATGAAAATTATTTCTATGATTTCAATTCTAGAAAATGTCTAAAATATAAGGTTTAAGCTTAAAGAGTCTTAAGAAGAAATTGAAATTCAAGGAATCTTGCTTACTTTGTGTCTAATAACTATAGATCAAATTGAATTTTCAAATGGGCGATTGTTTCATGTAATGCATCTTAACATCTTTTAAAAATACTCCAAAACAACTGAAATGTATGTAATATTTATTAATTGATGTCTAATATTTATTGTTAAAATTTAAAATATCTGAATGTTCACAAACTGTTGCAACCATACATTTTCCTTCTTTGCATGATGTTAAATTAAACTAAATATAGCCCACATTACCCAAACGTTACGCCTAGCAGGTGTGTTCCAATATTTATAACGCTCAGTGAATTAATCTAGAAGTGAATCATATACATAGAAATGCATTAACCTATACACATATCTAACTTTATATATACAGGGTGGGCAAAAATAAGGGTCCTATTTTTAAAAATTCATAACTTTTTTATTTATTGATTTAAAAAAAAAAATTTTTTAGAATAAGTAAAGGACCCCTTCCGAAACAAGCATGAGCCGTATTAGCCCTAAGGAACGTACCCTCATTTAGAAAACATTATTTTTGCTTAAAAAACTCAAAACAGTGTAAAAAACAATACTTTAGTTTTTGTAAGTTTTAAGAAGTGTTTTTCGGCTAAAATTTGTTTTGTTTATTTCAAAAAATCTCGGAAGGGTCAGTCTACACACACATAAAGTTTGGTGAGTTTAACTTTTATTTTGTGGAAGTTATTCAAATTCAAGTTATTCAAATTTAAAGATAGGACCCTTATTTTGGCCCACCCTGTATATATATATATATATATATATATATATATATATATATATATATATATAGTAATGATTGATAGATGATAATTACTGCCGGCCGAATGATTCGAACTCAGTTCCAAAGTCACCTTTGACTGTGCAGCATGGTATCCATTCTTTCTGCAACCATCAATTACCATGGGGATAAGAGAAATTAAAATATATATAATGTCTACTCGGCGGACATCACAGTAAGCCAATCATAATAGTGTCCTACGGCGAGCCGGAACATTGCATTACGCTAAGATTGAGAGCGTATAATTAATTATCTTAAAGACTCGCTTCTTGTAGAAGGAAGGCTATAACGATATTTTATTTCATATATGTTTTATTTTTACCGACATGTACATGTGTTTCATACTTATGCAATCTTCAGTGTAGGAGATAGTAATTACTGTCGGTTGAAGGATTCGAACCCAGTTATATGAATATATATGAGCATAAAATACACGATATATCATAAAATAAAAAAGTCGTGGAGACTAAATTTATGAAAGACTGAAAGGAAAAACAATTAAACACAGGAAGAAATGACACTTTTAGGGACAGTTCTTCCCAAGACGGTATCTATAAAATAAACTGTGCATCAGGTCCCATGTTTTATATCTGTGTGACGACCAGAAATATTAAATTTCGTATCTGCGAACATAAACAGAACCTCAAGCACAATAATATCACTAATGCACTCGTCATACAAAGTAAGACTTTTACTCACAATTTCGACATGCAAACCTGAAGGCTAAATCTTATCTCTCACGCCGCAAGTGCATGGAAAGCGCTCCCACAATTCTTTTATCTAACGAAAACGTTAGGCTTGGCTCTTACTCTTTGACCAACAATCTGGGAAAAAACTCGCTCTAAAACAACATAATATATCCGCCATTGCATTATCAACTCCGACACTAGTTAAGTACTACTTATTTGTTATTGCTATTTACCCATGTTTCCCCTTTTCTTCTTTCTCTTTCCTTTTTTAAATTAACGTCTTTCTCGCATGTGCTGCATATTTTGAAATAGTTACGCACGTGGCAAAACATTTGGTTTAGCGTTCTTTTCCCTATGTTTTTCTGTTTTGTCCCAATAAATTTAAAATCTTCACCTTTTCTGTATAACGTTCGTTTATCCGATTGAAACCAAACCGGTCAAATATTTCTTCCTGTGTCTAATTGTTTTTCCTTTCTGTCTTTCATATATATATATATATATATATATATATATATATATATATATATATAGCATGAAACATCAATGTCTGTAAGTAATAATATAAAATATTTATTTTAAAATATTGTTATCACCAACTTTACACAAGGACTAGGCCTCTAAGATAATTTAATAAAAGGCTGTTATACTAGGCGTTATGCGATGTTAAAACCCTCTGTTGTTGTTGAACACTGTTCGATTCACTTACTGTATATGCCCGCTGATTCGATATTTATAGAGTTTAAATACTCTTCATTTCCATGTTAATTGGTTTTGACTGCGAGTCAGAAGTGACTTCGCAACTGGGTTCGAATTTTTCGACCCGCCAAAATTAACATTCCCTACACTGAAGATTGCATGAACATGAAATAACGATGTCTGTAGGTAATAATAATAATAATAATAATAATAATAATAATAATAATAAATATTTATTTTAAAATATATAATAATAATCTACACATTTACTGCGTGATTAAACATGGACCTTACTGTGCGGCTTACTTGCCATGAATATATTTTACTACTACTGAAATAACGATGTCTGTAGGTAATAATAATAATAATAATAATAATATAAATAATAATAATAATAATAAATATTTATTTTAAAATATATAATAATAATCTACACATTTACTGCGTGATTAAACATGAACCTTACTGTGCGGCTTACGTGCCATTAATATATTTTACTACTATATATATATATATATATATATATATATATATATATATATGTGTGTGTGTGTGTGTGTGTGTGTGTGTGCATAGAAAGAGAGAGAGAGAGAGATTACAGCCCTTCAATGTGTCTTGATAAGCCTGTACGAGAAGCATAGATTGAAACTCAACCGTTTTGAAAACAAGCAAACGTCTTATCCCTTACTCTATCAGAACAATTTTACTTAAGTGAGGGAAACTTAAATGCTTGTATTAAAGATTTTCATCAGCCGAGGGTGATGTATTCTATTATGAAGACTTATACATTATCGGTAATAGCCAACTGCAATCTTAATTACTAAAGTTCTCATCCACAGACAGCTGTTTCGTCGTGTATGACTAGAGGTATCGAGCGTTTGATGATGTTATTTGTGATATATGTTAGTAGATGTCCTTCAGAATGGTGTTGATTCTATTCTTCCCATTTGCGGAAACTTGTATATTTAACCTATCGATAAAGAAGATGAATATTTGAGTTTTTGTTAACCACACTAAACCTAAAGTGTCATTTTGATCCGAACTTCTGTGATATTATAAATATATATTAAGCTTTTATTACATAATCGAGCACTCTGTTATACTTTTCCACGGAACGGCACCAATAATTATATATATATATATATATATATATATATATATATAATTTTATTTAAAAAATATACATTGTCAGTTCTTTGTACCCGGGTTTCAGCAATCTGGTCATACAGGGTTACGGTTATAACCCGGATCGTAGAAACAGATTGACTCTTCAGTACAGTCCACTAAAAGAGCTCTTCTAAAACCTATGATCAATTGCATGCTATATATATATATATATATATATATATATATATATATATATATATATATATATATATATATATATATATATACACACACACACACATATATATATATATATATATATATATATATATATATATGTATATATGTACTCGTTTCTTGTTCATTATACTTTAGTAGAAGTTCTAAGAGATGAATAGGCTCCTTCCTGGGGCTAACACTACATGAGATTCATAGATATTCAAATATTCCATTATACTTCTCTTTTACCTGTCAAACGTTGAGTGGGTAAATAAGTGAAGAATATTTGTTAAGGGTTACTTGTAGGATAAGTATCCCTATGCCAGCTTGCCTTGACAAACCACTGTACAGATAGATGTTAGACTCTCGAGGACAGTGTCTAGTAAGCATTCAAGTTATCTCATATATATATATATATATATATATATATATATATATATATATATATATATATATATGACTACATTCTAAACATTTCTTAGAAATTGTCCTACTATTACATATCATATAAAAGTTAAGTAGGTGGAACTCTGGCCTTGCTTGTATTGATTTACTCCTCTTCAGGAGTTAGGCAAAAGGCCAGTTTTTTTTATCTTACTCCCACAAGTAAGATGTGACCCAAGGTCGGGTCGAGAAAGTGGGTTTTAAAATTGCCTGGGCAGCTCTGTCGGCATTAACCGGTAGGGGCGCCTCAGGCAGTAAGCAATATACTTACTCTTCCCTCAAGAGGGGAGGCGAAGCCTGGGAGGGTGGACCTCCTAGAACTGCACAGGACAGACCCATAGACCAGCGTAAATCAAGCTCCGAAGGCCAAGACAATATCAGTCTATGGGGTGCAGTATCCATCGGAACTGATACTACACTTTGATCTTTGCTTGTAATATCCATTATGCTAAGGATTATTGTCTTGTCTAAAGTATTGACCGACTTTCTTTGGGGGTGAGGATGGCTAAGTAGTTAACAACACAGACTGACAACATGGGTGTGCTAAGTTCGAATCCATTTCGTTCCCCCAGAAACATATCCATGTACGATGTTGGTAACCTTCACGTTCTCCCTTATGTAAGTACCTGATGACTTTGTGGAAATAATTCTAACTAGAAAGATATCAGGGAAACCAATGTAAACAATGGAATCATTTGATTCATGAGAAATCAATGACTGAATGCTGAAATTACAGAATCAATGTATGTGGGTTACATGACTTAACTTAGAAGACGGGACACTAAATTGACTTATATCGAAAACCTATTCGTGAAATTATGGAATTTGGCTTCGTTTATTGCTTTCTTGATTAATTCTTCCGAAATTAAAAGGAAAGAGGAAATTAAAATACGCAACAGGAAATAATATTAGAAAAAAATATTAGAATACTTGGAAGTGTTTTCCTCTATCACTTTCGCAATTGATGAAGTTTGCGAACTGCTCTACATGGACTATACGATTTTACAAACGAAAACAAAATCTTTGCTCTAAAAAAGAAAATGCTTATCATTCAGCAAATAAACGCATTTTAATCGCTTTGCTGGCATATGTCTTTTTTTTCGATATAATCAGCTACTCACGGTATGGACCACATGAAGGTTGTCAACAACCATAATGGAACCGACGGTAGTAGAACACCGAGTCGTAAGTCCGCGTTTGTATTCACTTTACCACGGTTAAATCATATGTTTGCTCTAAGGATAGACAATCAATATTTGTTTTTTTCTTTGTTTACTTTACTTATTTACACCCCAAACAAGAGACATTGCCACTGAAGCGTAATGGGTTACTGTGAATTAGGGGCCATATTCATGAAAGCATCCAAGTGTGTGTGTGTGTGTGTGTGTATGTGTGTGTGTGTGTGTGTGAAGCGAGATGTTTGTGCGCATTACATTTACATTTCTGCATGTTTGGATAAAAAGTGGAATCAGCGAGCAGGGAAGAAATTCCAAAGACAATCCGTTCGAAGAAAACAAGCTGTTAGAGTAGAAAGCTTTCCGGCATCTGGGTACCTCTACAGTGAATAAGTAAGAATTTGCTTATTGTCGGGAGTATTTACGTTGAAGGCGCACGTGCGCAGCAAGTTCATCGGGGCTCATTCCATTAAAGTACTTGTTACAGCAGCACAGGTTGCAACATTGCGGTGATGGGACAGGGCATGGGTCTTAGTAGACAGTGTGACATATATGTTGGTTAGAAACACTTTTTCATACCCCGTCTACGAGGATAAGACTAGTGGTTGGTACACCATCTCAGATGTGGCAGAAATACTCCTTAATGGGCGAATAGTGGCCTTGTAGAGATATAGGATACTGTGAGCAACTATTTTAGCTCAGTATAGGAGATCCAGTTTTTTGCAGCAGACTTTACAGTATCTTCTATGTATTTGTTGAACATAATCATACCTGTTATTGTTAGGCCGAGGAGTTGTTGAGCTCTCAGGTATGGTGCAACTAATCATGGCAATCGGTGTTGGAAAGTTTTTTTATAATTGTGAAAAAAGGGGTTTTGTCCTAATAGCATTAAATGTAACTATCTATTTGTGCCCCCATTCCACTACAGACTGGAGATTCAGACATTGCCATTAATATATGTCGTTCGTTGGCTCACATGTTCAGAATACAGCGTGGTGTCATCAGCAACTATACCAATCTCGGATGCAATTTCATCAGGAGGCTGTTTATGAAAATCAGGAATAATAAAAGTCCAAAGATCGAACCTTCGAGCACACCCGCATCAATGTCATGTTTAGATGTACGACAATATTTCTCGTGTCTCAGAAAGATCTAATCATCTTAAATCTTCGTCCAGTAATACCCTACGTATTCATTTTCATGAGAAAACTTTCATGCCAGACTTTATCAAAGTCTTGGATATATCAAGCGCTACCGCCCTAACCTCACTCCTTATCTAGTGTATGGTAGGATATCCACAGTAGAAAGAGCTTGCCTAAATCCATACTGTTGGTCAGAAAGAAGTTTAGCATTTACTAGGTTGATGGCTACCGCTAGGTTGATTAATGATCTAAAGATTAGCAAAGAGCGAGAGGAGACTGATAGGAAATTAATTTTTCGGGGCAGTTTTATCAGCAGAATTCTTGACCACTGATATCACAGAAGCAAATTTCCAGCTATTCGGCAAGGTATTTGTTATAGAGTTTCAAAGCATTTCTTATTACTATAGCAGGAATAAGATAAGGCCCACATACTTTGGAGGTGACAAAGTTTGTTTTATTATATCCAACACATAGGGAGAAGTGATTGTCAGATTATCAAGTGTGGCTTCTGTCTGCAGTGGAAAACTTGGGAAGGAGTGGTTTGTGGAGTTCAATGTGTAAGCGACATGATGGTGGTATGATAGTGCTAGAATTGTTGATTGTCATTATTCACCACTCTATTATATTATAGTTCGTAATTCTTACAAATCAATGCGTTTCTTGTCATCTTGGTATACATATACTTACAACGGTTATTACACTTTTACAACGGTTTCTTGATTCTATAAGTTTTTGTCAATTTGTAGCTTACCTATAGCTGTTGAATCGGCGTATGCTTGCTGTCTTTGTACAATAGTAGTTGCACATGTGCAAATTAACCATTAGTGGAGGGTCGCGCTTATTATGGAATTTCCGCGTAAGCAGATGATTTCTATTTTTCTTTAACCCATTCTGTCACCTCATCTACGCACTATTCAGCTGGTAGAAAAAAAAGTGTTACTCGACGTGGCGGTTCTAATGTGAGCTCTGAATGATTCCCAATCAGCTAGTTGGTAGTTTTTTTACGTTACGGTTGGTTGTTAGCAGTTTCCTTTGCAATTTTGATTTTCGGAAAACACATTTATAAAAGGCTCCGCTTTCTCACATATCTCCTGATTGCTACAATTAGTAGAAATATGGTCGAATATTCTCGCTAGTATATATAACGTAAGTGTTGAGTTTGCTAATAAACATCCGATTGTGTAAATATTTTGTTGATGCTACCTCAAAGGAGGATGCAATACATGTGAGAAAGATATCATGACAATAAAAAAGATACTAATCTACACTCTTAATTCAGCAGCAAAAATGTATTATAGTATAATAGTCTGAAATACTATAGTAAACTGAATAGGGAATTAAAAGTTAGCTACTGCACTATCTCCATCTTTGGCCTTTTGGCTAAGATCAAAGTGTAGTATCTGTTCCGATGGATACTGCACCCCATAGACTGGTATTGTCTTGGCCTTCGGGGCTTGATTTACGCCGGTCTATGGGTCTGTCCTGTGCAGTTCTAGGAGGTCCACTCTCCCAGGCTTTGCCTCCCCTCTTTGGGGAGGAGTAAGTTTATTGCTTACTGTCTGAGGCGCCTCTACCGGGGAATGCCGACGGAGCTGCCCAGGCAATTTTTAAATTGCCAGAGTGCTCACATCTCGAGCGCTGGCTTATCTAATCCCACTTTCCCGACCTTGTGTCACATCTTACCTTGTGGGAGGTGGATAAATAACACTATCTCCATCTTTGGCCTTTTGGCTAAGATCAAAGTGTAGTATCTGTTCCAATGGATACTGCACTCCATAGACTGGTATTGTCTTGGCCTTCGGGGCTTGATTTACGTCGGTCTATGGGGCTGTCCTGTGCAGTTCTAGGAGGTCCACCCTCCCAGGCTTTGCCTCCCCTCTTTGAGGAGGAGTAAGTTTATTGCTTACTGCCTGAGGCGCCCCTACCGGGTAATGCCGACGGGGCTGCCCAGGCAATTTTTAAACCCCGCTTTCCCGACCCGACCTTGGGTCACATCTTACTTGTGGGAGTAAGATAAAAAAATGGCCTTGTGCCTAACTCCTGGAGAGGAGTAAATCAATACTGCACTATCTCCATCTGTACTATTTCAGACTATTGTACAATAGTTTAATAATCTGAAATAGTATAGGGGGTGTAGTATCTATCTCTTAATTCTCAATACAGTTTACTAAAACAAACTCAACACTTACATTATATATACTAGCAACAATATACTACCAAAGATAGCATGTATATTTTATGAGTTACCAGCAAAAACTCCGAGATGCTATTACTGACGTTGTAGTCTTCTTTACAGAAACCAAAGAAGTAATTTTTATTTGACGTTTTAGTAATTTAGACGAAAATTTAAAAAGATGATTATTGTCGTAGTGTTATTTGATATATTCCAATATGGCGGAAATATACTGTACATGCACATCGTAAAATTTTGTTATTCAGGAAAAAACAACAAAAGGTTAATCAATATGATCTTTAAGATATTCAATGTCGATAAATTTGAGTTTGTTTCAGCATAAAAATGAAAATGAATTTCCCATTAAAACTGGTTACATAATGAAATGCATAAACATAAAAGTGGAACGTCGATTGGTTAAATAATCCGTTTTTATATTACTGAGTAATTCTAAATGGGTACTTTGTACTTTTCACTTTTATTATAAAAGCAAGAAAATACGTAAAGAATATTAAAGAAAAATACATTTTTTGTGTAATTTAGAAAAAATTAGAGGAGGTTTATTTCTTTTCTATGACCAATTTTGAATTCATAATCATCATCATCATAATCATCATGCAAACTTCTTGGCCTTTGGGCTAGGAGCTGAATGTAGTATCTGGACTAGATATGGAATTAATTTTATGTTCCCTGTCAGTGAAGGAGTAATCCTTTTAGACCGAGGCAATTGAAATTTTTGTTCCGATTCAGAGTGCATATTTTGGAGGAGATGGATTCTCCCCACGTTAAATATTGACATTGTACCTAACTCTGCTCTCATGGAAGGAAGTAAATAGTAAAAGCAACAACAACAACAACAACAACAGCAACAACAAATTTATTTAAAAAAATGATAAACGCGTGTGTTTAATTATTAACAGATTAAAAAATATTTATTCATTCGAAACTTAAAAATAAATAAATATGCAAATAGGAGGCTGAAAGGATGATATCATGATGAACGAACTAAATATACTGACCCCTCTCCCAAATGAGGGGTTAATGCCTTGGATAATGATATCATGACAACATAATAGATAGTACACTAACTCCCCCTCTCACTACACTGGTAATCCTGAGGAAATGGTACCGTGTGCAACGAATGTATACGGTACGGCCTTTCCCATGAAGAGGAGATAATGCCTGGGAGTAATGTATCATTACGAATGAAAATGTACTACAGAGAATTAAATAAGCATAAACCGTTTTAATGTCAATGAAGTTAGAATATGTGGAAGAACTTTTGCATTTATTTATTAGATAACATTAGAAACCATCGCAAGTCCCATTGTAAACGTAAAACGCTTAAATGAAAATTCGCTGGAAAAAATATAGTCGCCATCTTTATAAGCAATGATGAATATGCTGGCTAAAAGAAGAACGATAACTTTCATAATTTTCCAGTTAAAAAAAGACACATGTTTATTATAAACTTGAGTTATCGTCCTTCTTTAGCTAGTATTATGGTGAACGAACATATACTGCACTGACCACCCCTGGCAGAAGATAATATAATGATGAACGAACACTACTTTCCTCCACCCAAAAAGGAGGAAGACATTAATGCGTGGACAGTCTTATCAGAACAGAACCGATACTACACTACCACTTAAAAGATATTCTGACTAAATCGAGTCTTGTTTTTTTTTTTCTGGGAGGGTTCCCTCTTACACACCCTTAAAAACGGAGAAGGTAATTCCTTGGAGGACAGTCCTATGACAACAGAACCGATACTACACTACACCGCTTATTAAAAATATTCCAATTTAATCAATATATTTTAAAAAATTTAATAATGTTTAATCACAGAAAAAAAATCATGGTTCCGTAGCCTTTTGGCAAAGATCAAAGTGTAGTTTCTGTTCTCGACATCTCAGCGATATTTGACACTTTACTAAAGCCGGAAGTAAATTATCTCCGTTAAAATAAAATTGTAAATACGTTTTTAAACGCTATCATTTATTTTTTATAACATCTCTTTATCTTATTTTATATATAATTATAATAATAGTACTATCGATAAAACGATTACAATGCAAAGGAGAAAGGTATATTACATGATGTTCATTTATTAAAAGCTTAAATAAATAAATATGCAAATGGCCAAAATCGAGATGTGTTTGAGTGAGTTGGATATGCCTATACATAGGGTATTTCAATATATTCTTATATCATTAGAATTAAATAATCCTAACGTGTTTTGATGTTAATGTAGTTAGGATAGATGGAAAAAACTTTCGAATGTATTCATTTAGATAATAATAACAAAATATGTGAGAGAGCGAACTATACTATTTCAGACTATTGTACAATAGCACAATACTCTAAAAAAGTATAGCTTCGTCTTCATACAGACATATACCAAATGTCTATTATTTATAGATGGCCCCCCTCAGTGTTCATGGAAATATTATTTGATAATAAAACAAAATTGTTTTTATATCATTTGTTCGGTAATAAAAGTTGTCTTAATATAGACGATTGATGTTAACCTCATAGTCACCAAGCACTTAAACAATCTGCTCTTTGCATAAAGTTTGAATTCGTTGAAACTGGTCCTGGTGATTTGGAAAGAACTGAGCATAGTACACTGTATGCTCTTTTCGGGTTGCGCTCTGATCACCGCCGACACGTCAACCTGCACCACTGTGTGCGCATTATCGAAGTATACTTGTAAAACATTTGTCAAATCTGCAGCTGCTAAGCTGAGAGACTTATGGGTGTGTATACACACACAAACATATATACAAACGCTTCACTGTTTTTTTACTTTTAATTACATATAAAAGAAATATTTACCACTCCCGTATCTATCAACTCGTGCGAATTGACATCTTTTATCTCCACTACTTGTTTAATTCCTTGCATTCTCCTGTTTTTTTTTAGTATGCAGCTGTCTGCATAGCTACTGCTTAACATTGATTCTGAAGATATTTTGTTAATGTACGTTCGAATACTGCAGACTGAACATAGGTAAGTAAACACAACACATATATAGATGGTAGTAGTTACACCTGTTAATATATTAATATTCGAAATACGAACTATTTATTTCATACATAATAATTTCATGCTTCCTTTCTGTTTTAGTGTCAGTCGCAAGAGATACACAACAGATCACAAAAATGTTTAAAATAAAATAGACACTTATCATATGAAGCTTTAAGTAGTTAGACTACACATGTAAATCAAGAATAGGCATGAATCTCCTAAAATTCATACTAGAATTGTTCGCAAGGACCCGTTACGCAACAGACATAAGTACTAAGTAATAATTAGTTCTAAGTGATAGTCTCTCGGAGGTTGAAGGTTCAATCCCCAGTACGGGCAATACTAGTATTCCTTCAGATTTGTAACCGGCTGACGAAACGAGACAAGCGACCTCCATTTATTCATAAAGGTTTTCGTTCGAAATTCCGTACAGATTTCCTTGTTCGACATAAATATTTCACCAGAATGCCAGAGACTTTGCGACTCCGTCCGATCCTGATTATCTCAAATCAACTAGATCAGCGCGAGGAGGGAGACGAGAGTCATATTTGACAGAAGCTTCGATTTGTTGCTTCCGTGATCATACCACTTATATATTGCCCTCATTGTCGACAGAAATATTATGCTAATATCGGCGTTCTCATTCACATAAAACACAAGAATAGAGAACAAGACTTGATAAGCGAATGCTTCTGAATATCATGGAGCACGAATTGTAAGCCAGACGATTATGAGAAGCACGAAATAATACCAAGTTTCTATCAGGTTTAGCCAAGTTATCAAAATAAATAGAAAATATTGGTTAGGATCGTAGTTCTAACCACTGATCTGGCGTAAGTGAGTTCACGGGAAGCCTCGATAGACCATGCTGGATTCGCTCTATACTAGTCAAGAAATACTTAAGTCGTTTTCTTTCGCAATCGTCAACTTATCTCTCTCTCTCTTTCTTTCCCTCTCTCCCTCTCTCCTTGCCTCATCGATTTGAAATAATGTTGGGCATGACGGTTTTTGAGGCTGCTGAAGCTTCCGGGGTCAGACAAGTACGTCATCACTCCGTTTCTAATCGTTCAATTCCGATTTTGATAGCCTGTGTCTACGCAGGACACGTTAGTCCCTTCTAGACAGGTCTTATTTATATTGGTGTATGTATAACCGCTCCCCCATCACACAAGTCTGGTGGGAGTGGATTTAGTTGAGATTTATTCTACCATACACCACATAGTACTGGAGTCACGTAAGTTACTGCAGAATAGACAAGAAACATTTTCGAAACAGAAAAAAAAAATCGAAAAAAAAAACGCACAAGGCAGACGTTGTTATCTACTTGCATGAATACAATTCTTCATCTTATATCGCCTCAGTTATTTTTTATTTCGATTAAAGTAAAAGCAAGAAAACCAGTCAAAAACCTAATATGTTGAAAAACAAAGAAAAGAATGAAGTCACAAAATATGCGTTCATCTTATCTGTGCGTTTTGTGAAAAGAATATTATTTCAAATTTAATCATAGCAGATCATCGAAATTAGTATTTTATACTTTGACTTATATAAAATAGGAAACCATCGATAGAATATGCGTGTATAGCGATAAAAATGTTATTTGAAAATGAAGTGTGACTAAGTAACAAGACTGCTATTTCAAACATAAGCGTGGCGGATTGACCAATGGACAAAGCTTACACCGAGATAGGCTTACACGTATAGGAAATAAGAAAATAAGATGCGTTCATTCAATCTGCACATTTAGCGATACAAATACTATTTGAAAACTCGAGCGTGAGAGACAAAATGATGCAGAAAACCTTTTATATTAGTCATTGGACGCAGTTAAAAAAGCTGCATCTATTTGATCTGCCCGTTTTGCCATGAAAGTTCTATTTAGCATGACAAACCAACCAAAATTCTATTTGAAACTTAAACGTGTCATACAGTACGATATAGATAATTTTTATTAGAGCTGCATGGACGTATCTCAAATGACCTCTCTGATGACATTGTGTCTAAAGATGGGTATATTTGCTGACGACACTCCGTTCTACTCTCGTCATGTGGGCAAAACGGACACGCACATATCCGAGGCAGTGGCTGAATCCTTATAAAGTGACCTCCAGGCTGTAGTGGAATGGGGTCATAAATGGATATTAACATTTAATGCTGCTAAGACAAAACTCCTTTCCTCTAACAACTACAAGAAACCTCTTCAACTACCGATTGTCATGACCAGTCACACCCTACCTGAGAGTGTAACGTTCAAACCTCTTGACCTAACGTTCACAGGTAACATATATTGGATCAAATACATAGAATACATTGCCAAACTGCTGCAGAGAAGGTGGGCTCGCTCTACCGTGCTAGATTACTTCTTACGCATGACATTATTTTATATCTCTACAAAGCCAACATCCGCACATACATGGAGTACTGTTGCCACATATGGGCTGGTGCACCATCCGCTAGTTTCTACCATTTAGACAAGGTCAAAAAAAAAAACAGTCGCTAATTTAATAGGTCCCTCACTATCCACCAACCTCAAGCCCCTGTTTCATCACCGCAATGTTGCATCCTTGTGCTTGTTTTACAAGTACTTCAATGGATTGTGCTCCGATGAACTTGCTGTACTAGTGCCTCCTCGACGTAAATACACTTGACCAACACGACAATCAGCTAAATCCCATTCATTCACTATGAAGGCCACCAGATACCTGGTGACGTTCTTCTCCCTGCATCCTGTTTCCCCGACTCTACAGAATGCAAGAATTTAAAACTAATGTGAACAGGCATCTCACAACACAGCTCTCAATTTAGGATGACCCTCAAAACTTTCACTCTTATTCTCAGTAGCCCCTTACGTTTACAGTGGCAGCTTGCCTTGTTTGGGGTGAACTATTTAAATTATTAAAAAAACCAATTCAATAAACTAAATAGTTAGTCAACCCCCTACCTCCCCGTGTTAAGAATGGCTTTCTAAATTATCGCGTTATTATTCCAGCCCGGTCCATAAACTGCATAACTACTCTCTTTTTATAATTGATTTTCTTACTAACTCTCTGGATTTTTCTAAAAAATAGTGTGAATTAATTAGCCTTTCAACTGACTCTTGTAAATCAAAGATGAAAAAATTCATCCGTCCCCCATAATACAGAAGGACCTCTTCATGTCTACACACATTGATACGTACCATTGTGCAAGTCCCGTTACTCTCGTAATAAACTTGAGTAGTTTTATTATCAGCGATTCGCGATAGTTTGAAAACCACTTATTCAAACATGCTTATTGCCGCGTTACTTGTGAAAAATGGTTTAACAATCTAGCAATATCTGCGTCTATTTCGTGTTAAGACGTGTCATTGCATCTTCGTAAAAAATGCGCCGTCGGTCGATCTGTTAGTTCGCCCGTCTGTCGGCCTGTCACAATTCAGTAATAAATAGGGATTTCATTGATAAACACACGAATTGAAATGATGCATATTATTTTCGATGCGTACGATGACCTTTTAAAGTTACTCTGTCGTTATTTCTGTTACAGTTTAGTTTGGTATAAGATTTTCCGCACTAAATACACAGCTTAAATAGACACATCTGAAAAATAACTATTGTTGTTATTTAATTTACAGCTGAAAGCGCTGGTTTGCAAATGGTGCTCTATACTACTACTACTACTACTACTACTACTACTAATAATAATAATCATAATATTACGGACATTAACGTTTCTACGTACATTCGATCGTCCAAAATTGAAACATACACGTGATTAAAAATTAAGTCGTCTTGCTAAAGTAAAAGTCCCCGCTTTTTTCTAGTTTAAAATGAATTGTTCCAAAATCGAATTTTGTCGTCCCATCAATTTAAACAGATTTAAAAGCCTACTATTTGCATTCCTCATCTTATAATGTAATTTTAATACCGTAAATAAATCTAAAAAATGACATTATTTTTATTTATTGAAATAATATTTAGCTGATAATTATTTGTACGGTATGAAGAAAAAGAGTTTTTAAAACGTTTGAAATTATTACAATTTGTTTAGACGCGGCACCCTTTCGGAGTATTCCATCCCGATTAGTTCTGAGAGCTTACCAACTTGATGCTTACTTACTGAACAGACAATGTGTAACCGTCACACTGGGAAGATTACAACAAGACAGATAATCTTATATAAGCTCCTTAGACTTGCTTTCACTCCAGACCTAAAATCGAAGACTTACATGAAATCTGTTGCTAAAGTCGCGGGAATAATAGTTGAAGTAACGCCCCGGAAACTACCTCAACTCTGACGCAATCCTCTACCTGTATAAGTGCCAGATACGTCCTAAGATAGAGTACTGCTGACATTTCTGGAGATATTTCGCCCGGAGCCCATTTCGTTCTTGCCTTGGCAGAGAACAAAACCGACATCGCAATCTAATGGGAGATTATCTTTTCTCTTTCCTATAGCCTCTTTTAAAAGAGATGTAGCTAGCCTTTCTCTACTGTTATATTCATGATAGGTACTCGACCGAGTTCTAATGCATGGCCCCCTCTGTAACACATTCAGAGCAAGAACCCGCCTTACTACAAGCGCGGCAGAAAACTTGGCATTCTCTCTCTCTCTCTCCCCGTACCCAAAACTAATTTGAGCTTCACTAAACAAAGTTTATTTTCTAGAACATCCCATCTGGGAAACAAAATACCGCAAGGCTGCTTCCCGACCGACTACATCATCGTCGTATTCAATTCTAATGTAAACAAATAGTTGAGCTCTTCTCTTTGATAATCAACACTTCTCAAGTAGTCTTGTGCCAATTCTACCCATTGTTTCTAATCTTCTCGTAGTGGCGATCATCGTTCAACTGAACATCTCTTTAACTCTTATCCTCGAGTGAACCCCTGTCTTTGATAAGCAGTGCCCCATTAGTTTAAAAGATGCCCCATTCATGCGTAGTTTTCGTTCCGTTAACATTCGTCATAAGTTTATCTCGCCTCCGTTTTGCAAGTATTTAGTCACGACAACCTATTATATCGCGTTTTGGGGGGAGGGCATACGAGTATGCAACTTTCATATATTATTTTTGCCCAAATAAATATGGAACAATGAGATGCTGTGGTTTGGTCATTTTACGGCATATCAAATCAAATCAAATTTATTGACAAAAATAGCGCAGCAAGGCATGTAAATGAAGTTAGAACATGCGTACATCGAAACAACCCCTTCAATCCTTGGCATGATAGACATCATAACTCCTCAGCCTGGTAGGTTGTTCAACGAAACAGGCTCACATACATAGAATGCCGTATTTATTCTAACGAGACGAAAGCCACTATGGAACATAGTTTGCTGAGTTCCGTGGAGGCCGTGACTTGGTTCTAGCATAACAAACTCCTTGAAAGATACATTTACGTGAAAGGTATATCAGTCTATGTTCGTCCCTTTGACCGCGAAACAAAACATCCATTGTCAACAGTTAATTGTATACGATGAGTTTGACGCAAGTCACCATTTTACCCATGTAAGAAATTTTGGGTTCATGCTTTTTCCAATGGTATTAGTGGGAGAGTAAATACAATAAATCCTATAGAATTCGATTGCATAATCCACGACGACATCCATTAGACCAATCATAAACGAAAATATGCAATTAAATTATGCCTACCTCTGAAATGAGTTTAAGTACAGCCCTATATGAGGAATACAAATTCCATTTTCTTAAATAATCAAAAATGTTCCAACTGAGATGAATAGCGTAAAATGAATCTTTTGATATCATGTTACACAACAGAGTAGAACGTAATAAATATTAGAAAAAAAAATACCGCGGTAATTGGATTATATTGGCTATATTTTGTTGAATGTTTTATTTATTCATCTGAAAGACACGTCATTTATTTCGCGAATTATCCCAGTTTATTTATTTTTAAGTTACTGATTGGATGAGAAGTAGAAAGATAAACGCACATAGAAAGAAAGAGAGAGAGAGGGAGAGAGGGAGAGGGGATAAAGACGGAGAGAGATAAGAAGTTTGTTCGATAGAAATATATACACATATAGCTGCTGTATAAGGATATATTTTATACGATATATTTATATATATATATATATATATATATATATATATATATATATATATATATATGATATCAAATCATGCGTTATGCTCTGTTTATTTATCTCTTTAAATATTTACATATAAAAACAGATGTGGCACAAGGCCAAAAACGGGTATGGGGGAGGGGTGGGGGTCGTGGGTCGTCCACTGGTCTATGCCCTAAAAAACTAGCTTCAATCACCACAATACCACATTTACTCTATGAACTTAATCTACTTAAAATATCCCCAGGTTGTTTCATGATTTTTTATTTACAAAAATAATATGTACAGAGTATGGTGATAGGGAGTGGGACAACAAAAACTAAGCCTTAAAAAATCCCCCAAAAATAAATAAAAATAAAATGGATGTAAAAATAAAGAACAAAATAAAATGCTAATTATGGTAAGTTAGTAGGACCCTCCCATCCTATCTAAGGTATGAACTGCTCACTGTCTTCCGGAACAACCGAAAGCAAGAGAGTCAGCTCCTAAGTGGGAGTGGGCGTTGCCTAGGGGGACAAAATAAATATTGGGTAGGGTTTTTTTTGGGGGGGGGATGTGCGGTGTCCTCCAGGATAAATACCATTAGGGCAGGCCAGGGATAAAGTAAATCGGGGAGCGGGCATCCTGGAGGAGTTCTGACACCTAAAATAAAGATGGGGAAACAGGACTCATTTGTACTACTAGCTATAGGGACTGATCCAACAATTGGATATTTATGACAAACTTGTCAAAAAGAAATACCTAAGGTCGGCGTGTGCCATGCTTAGGCAGGGAACACGAACTCAATTCTATTCCGTATGAACACACATAAACTAGCGGTGTGTATCCACCTACTTTTAAATAGCGAGAAGGGTAACCTCCTTCTATCACATTTAATTTTGATTTTAAGTTGATGCTTAAAATACGAAATTAAATCATAATAAGAAGGCGGCACCCCACCACTCCCTATGTCTAAGCGTGAATACCACACTACGAGTCTAGCTACGGCTAAAATCGCAAGTAACACCATTCGTTTCTCCCTGGGCCACAATGGGTCCATGTTGAAAACAACGGATTCTAAATCCAGGCACGTCACCCGCTCGGGAACGATGCGAGCCGTCACCTCGTCCAGTATTCACGCAGCTTGGAGCAGTTGAAAAAGGCGTGCTTGGCCGTTTCAATTTCATCATCCTCGCAACGTGGACAAAAAGGGTCCATACTTAGACCAATACTGAAGCGTATGCCATTAAGGGGTACTACATTTCGAACTAATCGCCAGGTTAGAGAAAACTCAGTATTGTTAAGATAACTCCGGCCTGGTGCCCAATTCCACTGAGAGCGAACCTCCTCCTCCGACAATCCAAGTCGCTCCCCAAGTGGATCCATGCGTTATGCTCTGAATCAAATTCATGTAATGGATTTTGATCAACGTTGGAATAAATATTACAGATATAAGGGTTAGTAGCATTATACTTTGACTTTAATATTTATAAGAGAAGATAAAAGTGGTGCAAAACTCTTCAGTTTGGGGAATTACTTTTACTCATCCTGGGATGCATAGCATTATATATATATATATATATATATATATATATATATATATATATATATATATATATATATATATATATATATATATATATATATTTATATATGTAGGTAGTAGGATGAAAAAGAATTAGAAAAGCGACGGAGGCAGAGTTTATTTCAATTCAGTATATATATATATATATATATATATATATATATATATATATATATAGTAAGTTATGAAAATATATTTATGGCCATTAAGCTATACAGACGCTGCCGCGTTTCATCTCCGGGGGAAATCCTGTTTATCAAGCCACAATATTTGCCAAGGAAAGACCTAATAAAAAGTACTACGTGGGTATGACTTCCCTAGATTTTAAAATTAGAAAGTATGACCACAAAACAGAGAACGTCGAATTAAAACAGCACTAGCAAAACACTATTGGGAACTGCTCATAGAATATGGACGCTCACCAATAATTAAATGGAAATAATACGACAGGTCAGTACATGTTGAAATTTAGACGACACGTGTTGATTATGTCTGAATAAGAAATTTAAAATCCTTAACTTAAAACCCCCAAAATCTATTAAACTGTACAAATGAGATAGAAAACAGCTGCCTGCACAGAATAAAATGTCCTTAAGGCTAACAATACATAAATAAATAAACAAACAAATAAGTAAAAATCACTAAACTAAACTAACAACCTAAAATATAAATACAAGGAACAACGTGTTAAAATTAGCTAACCAATTATATTGACATAACAAAGAAACATGATATATGTCACTCTATAGAAAACAGAACAATAGAAAAAGAAATAGAAAGTAAAACTAACCGGACCTTTGTTCGGGGGAAGCCCAACGATTGGCTAAGACAACAACAATGAATCTGATTAGTTAACTAAATAAAAACACTCGGCAAAACTAACTCCATGCATTTTAGCCTGAACATCCCCCCCCCCGGAGATGAAACGGGGGAGCCTCTGTGTAGCCTAATTTCCATACATATATTTTCATAACTGACTACCTAGCCTACTTACGTATTGAGCACTGTTAAAGTAAATACTGAAAATTGATACATAAAAAATTATGTCTCCTTATGAAATTTTATGTGGATACATGAAATAGTAATATATATATATATATATATATATATATATATATATATATGTGATTTTATGAAGGCTTACCAAAGCATTCCTTTCAGTACACCAATGATCACCATTAAAGATATTTTTTCTTACAAATACTATTTATTCAAACTAAATGTTTTTTCCTACACGTGTTTCACTACCAAGCAGTTACTTGCTTGGCAGATCATCAGGGAAATTAAATGTCTGGAATACTGGTTTCAACTGCCGACAAAACACAATGCTCTGTGCTCTGTAATCGAGTATCATCGAGCTTGTTTTTTATTGGAACAACCCCGGTCTTCACTGAATGATCTATTTTATAAGTGAAAAATCTAAATCTATATATATATATATATATATATATATATATATATATATATATATATATATATAAATGAAGTATAATAACACGAAATTACATAATCATCGATGCAATAATTAATTTCAACATTGTTATGTAATGTTTTTGTTATTATACTTCATTTTATTCTTGCTCTGTTTATAACATTGAGCTCTCATACCGGATCTCTTCCTGGAATTATTTCATTATAACACACACACACATATATATATATATATATATATATATATATAGGCAAATATTATTAAATAAAACGGAGTTCTTGTGCTTGATAACGCTTTTATTTTTTCAAATTTCCGAATGGTATATTTAGTATTTCGGTCAAATTGGTATATATGTAAGTTCCGTGGTTTTCTTGTTCCATTTTTTCTTTTCCGCGAGTGCTTTCGATTTGATTCGTCGAATCATCTACAGGCGGTGTTAGTTCGGTGTATTTACCAATATGTCTTTACCGTTGAGCTCTTTTAAAACGGCTAGTAATTTACAACATTAAAAAGAGCGTCTATGATATCGAAACGTGATGATGTTCTTAAGCTCGTGTAAGATTCAAAAGTAAATTTGCTTCACAGCTAAGAATTGGGTGACGTTAATGCTTATGCTAGACAATTTAAAATGTTGTTACTAGTTTTGTAATTGACATCATTGTAGGATGTTTAAATTTATGTAAATGGATTAAATTTTTAAAAATCTTTTGATGTTGGTATCGTGATGCATTATTTAAGTATTTTTAACTAAGATATGTCTATATTTACACGTGGGGCAGTCATGCTTGTTTAGGTGTTGGCAAATGGAGCTAGTGTCGGAAAGATGTAAAGTGAGTTTTCATTTTTTATTAGAGTTAATGGGATATATGTAACATCAAACCAAGTAGTCAAAAAACAACACTTCTCACACCCAAAATTCATTAGGAAGAACCAATGTAATATATCAGTTTCAATGCTCCATTGAAGAATGTATCTCCGACAATGATAATAAAAGGAATTGTTACAGCGCAACACTTTCCCGAAAACTCACCTTACGTCTTTATGACACTGGCTCTATTTACCAAAACCTAAAAAAACATGACTGCCACCTTCTCAATAAAGACACATCTTAGTTAACAATACTAAAACAATACATTACGATAACCACATCAAAAGATGAAAACATCTTGAAGCCACCTACATAAGAATAAAACATCCCACAATCAATAATGTTAATTACAAAACTGGTCAGATCATTTTGAAGCATAGTAATTAATGTTACCTCATTCTTAGCCGTTAAGGAATCATACGTGCACGCGCTTAGAACGTAATCAAATTCTTAGTCATTAAACAATCATACTTTTGAAGCTTGCACGCGCTTAGAACGTAATCACGTTTGCATGAAACATCTCAACATTGTAGACGCTTTTTTAAAGTTGTAAATTACTAGCTGTTTTTTAAAAAAAACTCAACAATAAAGACATATTTGTAAAGAAACTAAGACACTAAGACGGACGCCGTCTGAAGATGATTTGACCAATCAAATCGAAAGTACTCGCGAAAAATGAAAATAAAATGGAACAAGAACCCATGGAACTTACATACACGAATTTGACCGAAGTACTAAATGGACTATTCGGGGAAAAAGAAGGCTTATCAAGCAAAAACATCTTATTTAATAATGTGTGTATTTAGGTAGCATATTTTTATTCTGAAAAACATTATTAAATAACACGGAGTATTTTCGTTTTTCATAATTACGTTAGATTTATCGGTTTTTGTAGAGATCTATCCACCAACATAAAAACCCCCTTCTTCGTCGGAAACCGGCTCAACCAGCCTAGAGTGAATGCCGAACCAAACACTGCGTACCATATATATATATATATATATATATATATATATATATATATATACATATATATATATATATATATATATATACATATATATATATATATATATATATATACATATATATATATATATATATATATATATATATATATATATATATATATATATATATACAGAGAGTAGTAAAGAGGAGAAATGGCTGAAAATGACTGAAAATGACTGGAGAAGTACTCATATATATATATATATATATATATATATATATATAGTATAAAGGTATACTCAATAAAGATATACTCAATAAAGAATAAAAGGGAAATACCAGTAGAGTGCTCAATTAAATTAAATTAAGAGCGTAATATTTTTATTTTTAAATACAGATTTTAATCAGACATGGACCAGTGGTTTCTGACAAGAAACGGGTTGAATTCCCGATTCCGTCGTCTTCAGCATAGTCTGAAATAGTAAATGATGGAATTTCTACAAAAAACATCTAACTGTTATGAAACGCTATGTACACAGGATTTTGAAATGGAGAGCCGACGATAAACGCTTAGGTCAGAAAAAGCCGTTAAAAGATTCTATATTTAGAAGTAAAGCAAGAAAGAAAAGAGAGAAAGAAAGAAAAAAAGAAAGGAGGGGAAAAATAAAAATATTAAATTCATAATAATAAAATATTACTTTTATATTTATATATATTATCTTTACATATATATATGTAGAAAATAATTAATTAAGGTACGCAACTCTAATTAATTAAATTATCTAAAAAAGGGGAGGTAACTATTTATTATTATATAAAATATATATATATGTTTTCATGAATTTCGATCATTTGAATTAATAATTCTCAATTCAAAGTAAAAACACAAATATAAATAAATACATGAATAAAAAATATAAATATAGATAAATATATAAATGCATAAATAATAAATCAATATATACATAAAAAAATCAATCAACATACAATTAAAATATCAATACATAAATGAAAAATCAATATATAAATAAATCAATATATAGATAACAAATATAAATAAAAAATCTATATAAATAATAAAATATATATAAAAATAAAAAAAATCAATATATAAATAAAAAATAAAAAATCTCTATATAGAATAAATATTAAAATAAAATAAAAAAATCAATATATAAATAAAAAAATTTCATATATAAATATAATCATAATATGTAAATAAAGAATCAAAAGTCAAAATGTAAATAAAAATAAAAATATAAATATAAATATATAATTTTTTATAAATAAATAAAAATAAAAATAAAAATAAAAATAAAAATAAATGTAAATATAAAAATCGAAATATAAATAAATCAATATATAAATAAATAAAAATCATATAAAATGTAAAAATCAAAATATAAATAAAAAATCAATATATAAAGATTCAAAATTCATATATAGATAGAAAAAAAAATATATATATATAGACAAAAAATATATATAGAGAGAGATAAAAAAATATATATACATATACATAAATAAAAAATCAATATATAAATAAAAAATCAATATATAACCATAAATAATCAATCAATATATAAATAAATATATAAATAAAACATAAAAAATAAATATACACATACACATGTACACATGCACACATACATACGCACACACACACGTACATATATATATATATATGCATATATATACATATATACATATCTATATCTATATATATATATATATATATATATATATATATAGTATACACACTCACACACACACAAACACATGCATGTGTAAATAAAAAATCATCAATATATAAATATAAATAAAAAATAAAAAAATCAATAATCTATATATAAATAAAAATCAATATATAAATAAAAATCAATATATAAATAAATAAATAAATAAAGATTCGAGAAATAAAATTTAAAAAATTAAAAATTTAAAAATATAAAAATATATAAAAAAATATATATATAAAAAAATATATATAAAAAAATATATAAAAAAATATAAAAAAATATAAAAATATTAAAAAAATATATATAAAAAATTTAAAAATTTAAATAAGAAAGAGGAAAAAAAAAAAAAAAAAAAAAAAAAATTTTAAATAAGAAAGAGGGAAAAAATTGGAGAAAAGGGTTGTGATCAGGTTCGTAGAACGAGAAGTCTGCAGTGGAAGTGTGGAAGTGTCTGAAAAATGTATGTAGGGTTCTAGGGAGGCTTAAGTCACTCGATCCATCCAATAGATAAGGAGTGCTTGTTTACGATGTATACAGCCCTTAAAAACCTCATCGCGTACATTTAAACATCTGGTGTTTGGGTTCATGATGGCCTTAAAAATATGGAACTTCTCAGCATTACACAAATGGCAAACATTAGATATAGGTGAATAAATGGGTTTTCTCTCTATGATTTTCCAATTTATAGAAAAGGGAGTTCCTTCTTCTTTTAGTTCCCAAATTCGTTTAGCCAAAGATGTGTTTGCGCGATCTAAAGGAATATAGGTGTGAATAATACCTTTGTTTAAAGGAACCTTGTGTCATGCCGTAGTATACATCTGTACTGTTATCAGTTTGACTCGTAACCACAGCTTTGTATACAACTGAGTCAACTTTACAATTTCCCTCGAGGGGGCAAGAATTTTTATTTTGGCATGAGCATCCGGTGTCGACTGCCGTGCTTTGTTCTCTGGTGATGTAACTCCTTATATGCCGCATGGTTGAGTAGCTGACCTTGATGGTGTTTTTATTGAAAAACTTATGTAAACTGTTTGTTGGAGGGAAATGTTTGTTTAATAATGAGAGAAAAATATGACCTACTCTTGATTTTGTTCTGCTGGAGAAGGGCGGCGAAAACCAGATAATCGATCTCCTCCTTTTGCGGTTGTTGTTCTGTGGAATATTCTGGTTTGGGATGTATGAGATTTCATCGTGGAATCCGCTGTCGCGGAGGGCTTTATTATAATATGGTGCGGCCTGTGTGAAAACTTCATAATTGAAGGAGAGGTTTGAAATTCTAAGGCTTATATTTTTAGTAAACCCTACCATAAACCGAATGAATCACTCCAATATATCCATAAAAGCTCATGCCATCCACCATCAATCCTCAAAAACCTTACTAAAAACCCTTTTCTCCAATTTTTTTCCCTCTTTCTTATTTAAATTTTTTTTTTTTTTCCCTCTTTCTTATTTGAATTTTTTAAATTTTTTATATATATTTTTTTAATATTTTTATATTTTTTTATATTTTTTTATATATTTTTTTATATATATTTTTTTATATATATTTTTTTATATATATATTTTTTTATATATTTTTATATTTTTAAATTTTTAATTTTTTAAATTTTATTTCTCGAATCTTTATTTATTTATTTATTTATATATTGATTTTTATTTATATATTGATTTTTATTTATATATAGATTATTGATTTTTTATTTTTTATTTATATTTATATATTGATGATTTTTTATTTACACATGCATGTGTTTGTGTGTGTGTGAGTGTGTATACTATATATATATATATATATATATAGATATGTATATATGTATATATATGCATATATATATATATATATATATATGTACGTGTGTGTGTGCGTATGTATGTGTGTATGTGTACATGTGTATGTGTATATTTATTTTTTATTTTTTATTTATATATTTATTTATATATTGATTGATTATTTATGGTTATATATTGATTTTTTATTTATATATTGATTTTTTATTTATGTATATGTATATATATTTGTTTTATCTCTCTCTATATATATTTTTTGTCTATATATATATATTTTTTCTATCTATATATGAATTTTGAATCTTTATATATTGATTTTTTATTTATATTTTGATTTTTACATTTTATATGATTTTTATTTATTTATATATTGATTTATTTATATTTCGATTTTTATATTTACATTTATTTTTATTTTTATTTTTATTTTTATTTTCATTTATTTATAAAAAATTATATATTTATATTTATATTTTTATTTTTATTTACATTTTGACTTTTGATTCTTTATTTACATATTATGATTATATTTATATATGAAATTTTTTTATTTATATATTGATTTTTTTATTTTATTTTAATATTTATTCTATATAGAGATTTTTTATTTTTTATTTATATATTGATTTTTTTTATTTTTATATATATTTTATTATTTATATAGATTTTTTATTTATATTTGTTATCTATATATTGATTTATTTATATATTGATTTTTCATTTATGTATTGATATTTTAATTGTATGTTGATTGATTTTTTATGTATATATTGATTTTTTATTTATGCATTTATATATTTATCTATATTTATATTTTTTATTCATATATTTATTTATATTTGTGTTTTTACTTTGAATTGAGAATTATTAATTCAAATGATCGAAATTCATGAAAACATATATATATATTTTATATAATAATAAATAGTTACCTCCCCTTTTTTAGATAATTTAATTAATTAGAGTTGCGTACCTTAATTAATTATTTTCTACATATATATATGTGAAGATAATATATATAAATATAAAAGTAATATTTTATTATTATGAATTTAATATTTTTATTTTTCCCCTCCTTTCTTTTTTTCTTTCTTTCTCTCTTTTCTTTCTTGCTTTACTTCTAAATATAGAATCTTTTAACGGCTTTTTCTGACCTAAGCGTTTATCGTCGGCTCTCCATTTCAAAATCCTGTGTACATAGCGTTTCATAACAGTTAGATGTTTTTTGTAGAAATTCCATCATTTACTATTTCAGACTATGCTGAAGACGACGGAATCGGGAATTCAACCCGTTTCTTGTCAGAAACCACTGGTCCATCTCTGATTAAAATCTGTATTTAAAAATAAAAAATATATATATATATATATATATATATATATATAGTAAGTTATGAACATATATTTATGACAATTAAACTACAAAGAGACTTCCGCGTTTCTATCACCTTAGGGAATGGTCAAGCTAAAATGCTCACTATTGAGCATTGTTGAAGTAAATACTGAAAATTGATACATAAAATATAATATCCCCTTATAACATTTTATGTGTATTATACTTAGCCCCTTTAAGAAATTAAAGTTGAGCACTCTTGGGAATGTTAAAAATAGACTGTCAAAAAGCTCTAATGCAACTAGTCTTCTATATGTGTCCGCTTCTAGGTACATATAGATCTTTATTACGTGACAGTTTCCGTTGGCCGAGTAGATATGGCGACCGCTTGCAGATTCTAGGCTTACTCTGTGAAACGGGTTCGCGCCTCCCGACCGTCTGAAATTGCTACTTTCCTGCACTGATGAGAGCAATAAGCTTGAAACTCTAGCGTCTGTAGATATTAATAATTATATATATATATAAATTCCCGAAACAGTTTTTCATGGTAAACAACTGATGATCCCTTAAAATAGTGTTAGAAACTAACTAATATAATACCTGTAAAAAATAAATTGACGTACATGAGTGATTTTCCACTGGAAGACTTTAGACTATAAGTTTAAAAAAATTTTTTTTTTAATATATTTTTTAATTTTTTATATAGTTTTAATGGTTGAGAAACTTCCGAGACTATATATATATATATATATATATATATATATATATATATATATATATGTGTGTGTGTGTCTGTATATTTAAGCAGCAGGTCGTTATTTATGCAGGCGTTGTTAAATGACACGTAATTTTCGCGTTTCGTGATTTTTTTGTGATATACTAGATGCGTCAAACAAGCTTTCTGGTCTCAAGTTGTAGCCGTAATTATATGTTTCTTGATTCGGTCATCACCCGAACGCTTTCGACTTTCGTAGTCTTTATCGGAAGTAGGTTTTTATTTTAAAGCTGACTTGAGTTATTGTTCTTATAATTTTATTGAAGGTTATTTAGTAGGAAGAGAGTCAGAGTTAAAGATAATAAGTTGAGTCAATTATTTATTTTTTATTTGTGTATTTATTACTTTTCTTTAGTTAGATTATTTTATTTTTATATTTTATCTCATTTATTTATGTATATTTTCATATATATTTTTGCTTTAGTATTTTAATTCGTTTCATGTTTTAGAATCGGTATTAAAAGCTATTTTGTTAATAGTTGGTAATTTCCTTTTAATAAATATTGTTTCTAATATTTTTAGTCGATATATGCAATTATTTTTATGTATGATTTTGGTGTTAGTTGTTAGTATTTTACGTATATTGGCCGACTGTAGTGTTTTGTTATGCGAAGTGATGTTACGTTGAATGGGACTGGTGTCGGATAGAGTATATATATATATATATATATATATATATATATATATATGTATACATAAGTTTCTTTAGTTAACACACAGTTTGATGTTGTATCTCAATAGTGCACAATTAGAGCTCTTAATTTAACATCATATAAAACCTTAGTTATTCAGAAAAAAAATTATATATATCCTCCCAAAAAAGCTTTATTCATCTCAAGCACATACATACATTTTCATGATACACACACACTCATCGATTTATATTGATGGGGATTCATCAGTGTTTAAAAAGTTAACCTGTTTCACTGAAGAAATTGAAAGGCATTAAACATTCATTTATATATTTTCTTTTCCTCACAATTTTTCCAAACGAAAATATTTATTTAATCTTATTTTTTATCATATACTTTTCATATTTTTGTACGTCCATGTCATGAGATAGGCAGAAACAATGTTTGCAAATAAAAGTGTTTCTTGGAGGATATATGGTATGTTGCTTTATTAGTGACTAAAGTTTTACATTAAGTTTATATATATATATATATATATATATATATATATATATATATATATATATATATTTGTAAGTTCGTATCAACTATATATATTTAGGCATATACTCTTAATAATTTCCGAAATATTTCTAATTGCAAGCTCAATGAAGTTGTATTAAAAGATTCAGAACATGTATACTTTATAATTGCATTCCAACGACAACAGGAAAAATCAATCCAAAAGCATAATTTTTATATTCACTTAAATAACCATTGATGTTCTTATTTCGGCAAATACATGCATTTTTTCTTAATTCTTCCGACCAACAAACCCCTTTTTATTTTTTCATTTTTTGGTTTTTCAATTTTTCATTTATTATATTTTATTCCAAGTTAAAACCTACGCCGATTTCACAGCATAGCCAAGGCCAATATATAGACTTCAGTCCAACTTTGGTGATCATAAGCAAGAAGTTAATTTAAAAGTAATAGGAAAATATGTTCAAGCTGTTTAAAATCTCGGGTGGGTTTCTTTTTTTGGGGGGAGGGGTTCTTGGATTTTTTTCATCATTCTTCATGTGAGTTTTTCTCATGTATTTCGGCTTGCCACATTTCTTTCGTCAAGCTTTCTTCTTGGATTTTTTCATCATTCTTCATGTGAGTTTTTCTCATGTATTTCGGCTTGCCACATTTCTTTCGTCAAGTTTTCTTCTTGGATTTTTTCATCATTCTTCATGTGAGTTTTTCTCATGTATTTCGGCTTGCCACATTTCTTTCGTCAAGTTTTCTTCTTGGATTTTTTCATCATTCTTCATGTGAGTTTTTCTCATGTATTTCGGCTTGCCCCATTTCTTTCGTCAAGTTTTCTTCTTGGATGTTTTCATCATTCTTCATGTGAGTTTTTCTCATGTATTTCGGCTTGCCACATTTCTTTCGTCAAGTTTTCTTCTCGGATTTTTTCATCATTCTTCATGTGAGTTTTTCTCATGTATTTCGGCTTGCCACATTTCTTTCGTCAAGTTTTCTTCTCGGATTTTTTCATCATTCTTCATGTGAGTTTTTCTCATGTATTTCGGCTTGCCACATTTCTTTCGTCAAGTTTTCTTCTTGGATTTTTTCATCATTCTTCATGTGAGTTTTTCTCATGTATTTCGGCTTGCCACATTTCTTTCGTCAAGTTTTCTTCTTGGATTTTTTCATCATTCTTCATGTGAGTTTTTCTCATGTATTTCGGCTTGCCACATTTCTTTCGTCAAGCTTTCTTCTTGGATTTTTTCATCATTCTTCATGTGAGTTTTTCTCATGTATTTCGGCTTGCCACATTTCTTTCGTCAAGTTTTCTTCTTGGATTTTTTCATCATTCTTCATGTGAGTTTTTCTCATGTATTTCGGCTTGCCACATTTCTTTCGTCAAGTTTTCTTCTTGGATTTTTTCATCATTCTTCATGTGAGTTTTTCTCATGTATTTCGGCTTGCCCCATTTCTTTCGTCAAGTTTTCTTCTTGGATTTTTTCATCATTCTTCATGTGAGTTTTTCTCATGTATTTCGGCTTGCCACATTTCTTTCGTCAAGTTTTCTTCTTGGATTTTTTCATCATTCTTCATGTGAGTTTTTCTCATGTATTTCGGCTTGCCACATTTCTTTCGTCAAGTTTTCTTCTTGGATTTTTTCATCATTCTTCATGTGAGTTTTTCTCATGTATTTCGGCTTGCCACATTTCTTTCGTCAAGCTTTCTTCTTGGATTTTTCCTATTTTCCATTCTGCTGTTTTTGGAATTATATATTTTTGACTACTTGTAAATTATGCGATATGCATTGCTTATACTCGTCTCGGGGCGTGTATTCTACTAATATACATATACTAGCCCGCTTTGCCAGCTTGCTAACGCTTCGCAGAGTTAGCTACAGAAATACTTGAAACGAAAATGTAACATTTTTAACATTTTATTCATAAGTTTGTTGTAACCACGCATATAAACATTTTGGTAATTTCGACGTTTTTAATGAAATCACCAGAACATGCGCAGAAAGAGGAAATCAATCCACTTTATGTGCATTTTCTTTATTTTTATTTATTAAACACAATGATAAAAATGTGTGGTAGGTTGCTAAGGAAAGGAAGCAGTCAGACACGCTTTCCCTTTCATCTATATGGCGTCGCTAATGAGGGAGTGAGGGAGGGTCAATCAGTCAACTTTTTCCCCCATTTTCAGAACTATTTCTTATGGCCCATGTATCTTTCCGTGGCAGTCGTAAAACCACGATGATTCTCTCTGGTTTAAATTAAATCCCCTTGCAAATATTTTAAGGAAGATTTAATAATTTATCCATTTTGTATTAAATTATTTTAATTAATTACTGTTAATATCGACAAAAATACTTTATATATGTATGAAATAAACAGAACGATAAAATTACGAATGAATGAAACAAAACTAATTAATTATGAAGTGTTTACATAATAGTTATGAAAATTAGGCATTGAAAGAGTTGTATTATTGATTTAAATAGCACTAACCCGTTGTGATAGTTATATAAGAGGGATGAATTAAAACAAGTTTCGCATATATATATATATATATATATATATATATATATATATATATATATATATATACAGACATACAGACATACAGACAGAGATGATATGTTGACAGAAATACGCATGTGGGCATAACAACAAAGAATCCTGTAGAGAATAAATGAGTGCGGGAGAAAGAGAGAGACAAAAAATGGAGGGATAAGAGACGGACAGAAAGAGAAGCTGAGCATGAGAGAGAGAACTAGAGAGAGAGAGAGAGAGAGAGAGAGAGAGAGAGAAGGATAGAGAGAGTTTAATTATTTAAGGTGATTAATTATTGCTTTGTTAATTGCGAATTGCAGACAAATGAATTGCCATGAAGGGGAAAGAAGAGACTTTACCGTCGTTCAATATTACTTGGAACATCAAAGCTAAAAGAAAGGAAAAAAAAAATGAACGCTTTTTTAGGATGCGTCCATTCAATTTAAGCTGTGTTTGAAATACATTTTTCATTTTGCATGTCACGCTTAAATTTAAAATATAAGTTTAATCGCTAAATGTGAAGATTGAATGGACACTAAAATAGACTATGTCCATTGATTGGTCACGCTTTTAAAAACTGAAAAGTGACAGACCAGCTAACGTGCTACATTAAACAAGCCAGAAAACACCTATGAAAATTATATTTAAGAGTTAAGTGTGGCAGACGTATGGAAATAGTATATGATAGACCAATAACAATTCTATTTCCAACGTAAGCGTGACAGACCACTGAAAATTAGATTTCAAACTTAAGCGTAATAAACAATGAAAATGCTATTTAAAACTTAAGCATGATAGACCGATAAAAATGCTATTTAAAAAAATGAGCGTGGCATATCGAGAAGTACTGTTTAAAACCCAAGCATGACATACATACGGACTAGCCGATCTAGCCTCAGTATAGAGATGCAGAATTAAAATTAGATGCTTCTATTCACGGTTTGAACGATGAACATTCAATTTCAACCGGAAGCGTGACAGACAGACAGATCGATTGACGGACAAAGCCTTGCTAGAGAGATCTAAGGACGCATGTGAAAACCTCATCAACGCTATCCACATCCTTTTGTTCGAAATAATGAATAAACAATATAAAACAAAGAGGACAAAAACAAAGAAAAATAAATAGCTTTTCTCAGCGGAATTGACATCCTTGTTTTATATTGAGGAAAGAAAGTAGAAAAAAAATTGAATTAAGTTGTGAAAAATAAATTAGAAGCAAATTGGTCTGCTATGAAAAGGCAATTTATTGAATTTTTGTGGACAGTACCCTGCCGATAAATTAGACAACTCAGAGAATAAAAACAAACAAAAAAAAATAGTTAGCAAAGACATGCCTTAAGAAATAGAAATATGATGTAAATACTTTCTTAAATCAGACCTACCTGACACAAGGTCAATAAATTAGCGTATACACTGCGTTTCAACTTAAGTGCTCTCGCGATACAAGTGCGTTTCTATTACTTACAATCACTTTCGCTTCGTAACAATAAGTAGCATTGTTGTGTTCTGTAATACTTGGAATACTATTTTTTTAACTTTATGTGTAGATATCATTTGCACTTGTGCATTGACTCATCTAGTGTGATTGAGATCTGATGGCCTTTTATGTTTGCTGAGGCAGCACTAAAGTCACTAGAGAGGTATTATATCAGCAGGAACATGAACTACAATATATTCGAGGCGTATACCATGTGCTAAAAATGATAGATCAAGACGTAGACAATACCTCAACTGTTTTGGAAGCAGCAGCCAAAACGCCCCACTCTTAATCTTGTCAATCAGTATATATTTTTTTCTTTTCACTTGTTAAGTGATCTTGAGTTGCTGAAACTAATTTAAAACAAATTTCTAAACAATTTTTGTAAAATAATCTACTAATTTGACTTTTTAAGATCTTAATCAGAAATGACTTTTATTACTGTCAGTTATTTTGGTTCAAAATTGGTTCATTTTTATTTGATTCCTGCGTATATTACTTTACGATTTGTTAAACCTTTTATCAAATCTCAAACTATTGTCATATTGTATCGATCTAAAATTCCAACTCATCAAGTTCATACATAGTGACTTATATAATGAACTCAATTGTGTCTTAAAATGCAAAAGAATTTTTGTAAGGTTAGGATTTTTAGAAAATTTGTGAAACCAAATGGAACACTTTCTAACATATCTTGAAAAATTAAATTTCACAAGTTGTTTGCTCCATATAGTTACATCTGCCGAAACGTTAAAATAGCCATCAAGATGCAGATAGTCGTCCAAATAATATAAATGAACAATCCTGATGTCGAATTCAGCAACCTATTTTCATATTAAGATCTAAAAGCGCAGTTTGAAATGCAGTTCATATGTAGCACATCTTTGGTAAATATTTTCATAACTCACATTTCTAAAAGTGTTTGCGCTATAGCCTTTGACAGGGGCACTGACTGTGCATCCTATATAATAAACTCAATTTTAATTGTCAGAAAATGCAAAAGAACTCCTGCAAGTTTTTAATTTTTAGAAAATTTGCCAAACTGAATGGAACCCTTTTGTGGAAATATCTTCTGAAATTAAATTTCTAATGGTGTTTGCTTCAGACTGTTTTACATAGACTAAAATTGGTTGGTAAAAAATCCAATTATTTTTTGTAAGTACAGTACATACCATGTTTAATAAGCTAGACAACCTGTCGATGAGTTTTAATAAATTTTAAAATATATTTTATATACAGGACACTCCTTTTTTTTTTAGCTCAGTACATGCTATATAACGTCTCCCATGTATGTTCTAAATTTCATATAAATATGTTCAATAGTCTTTGAATCCATGGGTAAATTCATTCGCAACAGAGGCTGGGAGCGTTTTCAAAAATACATCTGAGGGAGGCATGCATTTATTGCGTTCGTTTAAAGCCCCGTCATTCGGATTTGAGCGTCGACGAAATTCTACAGATATTTCTGTTTTCATCTAGAGAGTCCTGTTTCGAGAGCTGGGCTTTACCTACAATCACATAAATACGGAACAATATCTGTATTTTTTCCGTGCTTATTAATGCCTAATCATGCTATGATTAAATATCATTAGAATGAAAGGAAGAAAACAGAAAACTGAACGAACGAAAAAATGTAATCATTTAACAGACGAGAAAATGGTCCTAATAAAACATTCGTTTAGAACAAGCGAAATTCCATTTAAAACGTTTTAGTTACTGCGTCTTATGGATTAATTTCACGTGCGTTGGAAATATTTGAATTTACAAAGGGAGTGCGTTAAACTTTGGGGCTTAAGCGACACAACTTTTGATGGCTTTCCGAATTCTTTTATTAAAAATGAATATTTTAGGCTCTTGGAAAATTTTTGTCTAATGTCTAATGTTTAAATTCCTGGCAAATCGGAGATATTTGAATTTTCAAATGGGCAGGTTGCGCCGTTTAGGCAACCTCAAACCCTCTTAAAATGGTATTGAAATTCATAAAAACTTTCTAAATTACCCTCTAATATCCATAGTTCTAAATTTCATGAAGATTGAAGATATTTGAATTTTTAGGAAGATAGAGGTTATCACTTTTATGATTTCCCCAAACGATCAGCATACATGCAAACTGTGACTATGATATCTCCAGTAATCTGTTGATCACGAATATGATATTGGTTATCTAGAAGATCAACGATTGGAAATTGATACGAGGACACACACATACATATGGAGTACTGTTGCCACATCTTGGGAGGTGCTGCTCAGCGCACCTTTCCTGCCTTGATTGAGTACAAAACCGACTTCTAAACCTAGTCATCTTCTCCTTCCTACTACCTCTTTCTCACAGAAGATTCATTGCTAGTCTTTCTCTGCTCTATCGTTATTTTCATGGCAGATGCTCGGCTGAGCTACAATCTATGGCCCCCTTTTGTGAAACATGCACAACAAAAACTAATCGAGTTACAACAACCGTCAATAATTTCTCTTTCTCCCTCTCTCTGCCTATAGCTAAACGAACTTTCTATGAGCAAAGTTTATTTCATAGAACTACCCGTTTGTGGAACTCAACACCGCTGGGCTGCTTCTAAGTTGACTACAACATTGTCGTTTTTGAGTCCAATGTAAATAAATTCTTGTTAAGCCGCCCTCCTAAATAGATAAGTTCTGCAAACTTCCACCACCATTACCGATGATAACGTTGTTGTCTCACCATCTAACTGAAACTCACTAACACTTATCCTAGTATGCCTTTTGGGCCTTGATAAGTGCTGACTCACTGTTTAGTAATATATATATATATATATATATATATATATATATATATATATATATATATATATATATATATATATATATTAGTACTTCATGTATCCACATAAAATATTATAAGGAGATATAATTTTTTATGTGTCAGTTTTCAGTATTTACTTCAACAATGCTCGATACGTAAGTAGAGCTAGGTAGTAAGCAATGAAAATATATATGGCAATCAATCTACACAGAGGCTCCCGTGTTTCATCCGCGGGGGGAGCCTCTGTGTAGCTTGATTGCTATATATATTTTCATTGCTTACTATATATATATATATATATATGACTGACGTCATGTAAAAAATAATTATTACGGTAATATTCTATAGTATATGAAAGGCGTTGATTTAAACGTGTTGTTTCAAAAAGTAAAAAAAGTATCTTTTACATTAAATAATTATTTAAACTATTTTCAAAATAGAAGTTTCCAAAACAAATTATGAAAATGATATTGTACGAGACATTTGCCCTTTAAAAATGTAACCCTATTGAATCACCTATTCTGATCGGGTTAGATTGTTTAATACAAGAAAAAATGAGTTATCAAAGCCAGTTAAGTGGGGAAAATTACCTCCAAATACAAAATTAGTCTCTTTTTGCTCGTCATAAACCCACTCTCTATTCATCTCTCTCCCTTTCTCTCTGTTCCCTCTCTAGTTACGAAGTAAACAGTATGACAAATAGTTGTTATATTTCATTGTTTTTATTTATTAATGAACTATTCCAATCGAGTTTTGTCTTTATTTTTATTACCTTTGACTGTTAATAGGCAGAAGTGACGGAAGCGGAAGTGATAGACACCGTATAAAACGGGGGTAGAACAATACACAATGAGAAAGAGAGAGATAGGGAGAGAGATAGGGAGGGAGAGAGTAAGCGAGAAAGCTAATGAGAATGATAGTCAGACGTTTAGTAAAAGATGTGCCACTTGGTTAGTTAATCCTAAATTACGACTAATTAGAACACGTCAAATTCAAATGTTTCAAATATAATTGAATCCAAAAACTGATGGCATATTTTACTATGTATTTTATCTCTAAAAATATATAGGAAACAGTCTCAGTGAAACGAACTTTGATTTGAAATTTAGCATAATACAAGAAATATATGACCCGTTAGGCCACCCATTTATATCGAGTTGGATTGTTTGAATCAACAAAAGTGAGTTTACAAAGCCAGTTAGATATAAACATGAAAAATATAAAATATAAAATTAGTTATTTTTCTGTTCGCTATATCTCCTTTCTTTCATGCTTTTTCCTCTAGAGCTACGGGTCAAAATAGTATTAATACTCGTAGCGATATTCCATTTTGTTAAATTATTCAAATCTTTTTATTCTTTCCTTCATTTATAATTTTTAACAGTAAATAGAAAGAGACCACCCCCACGAAATAAGAGCGGAGGTTCAAACAATGCGTTTTGAGAGTGATAGATAGAAACTTAGAATATGCGTTCTTATGCTGCTATGTAAGGCTTTTTGATTATCTATATAATACTAAAACTCTATTGTTCTTGTATGTTTGCAATCAGCTTTCAGCTTTCCGGTTTTCAACATCCGGTTGCGCATGCGTAAATAGCATCGTCTTCAATCTGTTATTCCAATTCCGTTATTCTCTATTATGATTAACGAACGCATGAAATTTTTCATTCTGGAAATTTTTAAACAATTTCATTTAATTTCATCAAATAGTTTATTTGTTTTCTTCACGGCTAAAAACATTCAACGGGAGGACTTCGTAAAGTCTGTCGCAGTTTCAAAAAAACTCCTCCCTTTTAAAAAACAAAAACAAACAAACAAAAAAACAACACTCATTATTAATATCAGCCATACTAGCGGTCGGTGAACGAAACCACCTCCCACTTTCCCTCTCATAGATTTCACCACTCCTACTCCCTCTGTTTTCGTTACGTACGCGAGAAAGCCTGCTGTTCCCCCTTCCTTTCTCAAATCGCCCTAACCAACCACTTATAATTCAGTAACTGTAATTTAAAAAAAAAACAATTATAATAAACAGAACGACTCATAGAAATCTATCTATATTCTTTTTTCATTTTAATATACTTTCATAGAAATGCTTCTGTTATGTAAAAAAAACTATTTTCTTTATGTCACAAGTGTCACGCTCATACATGAATTCCATAGCTAATATAACAAACTGACCCAACGGGTCACGGGTGGTCTAGTCATAGGATAAAAATAATCCCCTAGCAATAGCTACTCGGCATCATTTCAAAACAATGTCTTATTGTATAACATTATTACATTTAAATGCTTTTCGAAAAAAGGAGTTCGATATAGAAATTTGAATCGTACACTGGAAATGCTTAAACATCTTATGTTGGACTTTGAATATGGCGGATATATGTGGATGCGAAAGGAAGAAACTGTTCATAATATACCTCAAAGGAGGATAACTCGATAATTTATAACAATGCAAATAAAACATGTTTTCTATTCTTTTGTTTTGCAAACAAAAACCTTAGACGGGGATTATCTCCCTTGTGGCATATTAGTTTTTGTTCCTATTCGTATCATTCTTGAGTAATTTATATTGGCCATATTAAAATTCCACGATGGCGTGATGTTTTCTCAGCATTTAGCGTATACGATTCAACTTGCCATAACTTGCTATAAATTACATATAATCGTTTTATACAATAAGTTATTTTGTAATGCTGCCGATTGGAATTGTTTAGGATTTCCCTGAAGTTAATGTTAACCAGATTGTTTTTACAAAAGTATGATGAATATATGATAATTATTTATAGAAGGACGAAATAAAAGTAATTTGGCTGTTTGTAAATAGCCAAATGTTTTATGCCAAATGTCAATTCTTGCAAGTAGGTGTTGGTTATATCTCGCATCTATTATAATTATGTTTGACGAAAGCGAAGAAGTTAACAATAATTTGTTTCCAGGCATGCGTGACGACAGTCGTGTTGAAATGATGTTTGCCCTAAAATAACTCTTTAGTTGGCAAGCCGTTGTTTGTTGAAGTGACGACCGGTAAAATTGTGCTTAGCGGTTTGAAACGAGAGAAAACTGATCGTACGGATCATCAGTCCGTCGACTCGCCAAGTAGAGCTTGTCTGACAGGCGAAACGTCACGGTCCTTAGCTCGTATTCTGCCCGGCCCTAAAGAGATCATATTATGGATCCTGGTGGAACTCCGGCTGCTGCCATTAAGAACTTGGCCAAACGAGCAACTATTTTAAATTTATAGCATTTTCAGCAACACTTTACTGACTTAAAACAAATGTATGGTTTGGCTTAGTTTGTCGGTTGTACGACATATCAACACGTTTTGGGTTATTTAATGACGAAACACAATACAGGTTGTTCGAGATAAATTTGAAACTGTTTGGGATAAAAATTTAAAACTAATATATTTAGACAATTAACGGATGTATTCTAAAAAAAAAACAGTGCATCTCTTACATGATCTTTTGCCGAATACAGATCACTCGATGAAGCCGCTATATGCCTCTATCAAGGCCTTAAACACGGGAGCTGAACCACCTGAAACACGCGGCCCTTAGTGTTACTCGGGAAACATCAGAATACTAGTTTGATCCTGCCAATCAGCTCGTCCTTGGTGTTGCATGCGGTACTGTTAGTGTCTTTCTCAACGGCATGCCTGTAATTATAGTTCATGGTGTTGTAATAAAACGAGTTGAGGGCAGATTTTGTGACTGATGAAATCGGGAAAGTTCTAAGGCAGCCACTTCTAGGTTTTACCCGGAGTTGTGACACGGAGCTGAGTTCTGTTGCCATAGGCATGATCGTCCTACAACCAGCCGATCCACCCACAGCTCAGTAAAAGTGGACAGCAACTCAATATAGCCATCTGAATTAAGTCCGAGTCTCTTTCCGAAAAAGTGTGACGACATGACATTGTCTGCGTTGAAAACACACCTCAAATTTATCACAATGTCATATAACTTGGTATTGATATTTTTGAAATTGAACTTTGTAAACATGGTGTAGTCATCATTTAGTTTGTTGTTGCCTTTTGTCATCAGATTCAGTCACTGTTTTCGCATTGTGCCTGTTTACGTAAAGTAACAGAACTCAGTAAACGTGGACTTTAGTTTGTTCCGAACGTTTCATTAGGGTACATACACATTGTAATCTAATATATTAGGCTTGATGCTTGGAACTGATGAGAAATTCTTCAACATTGCACATATGGGGTAATTAAGTAGCTTAACTTTAGACTTGCATTGTTCAACATTTGGCAACCAGAATGAAAACGGGACTCTCCACGCTTACATACAAAGAGCGGCCCCAAGAACTAAATATATTCGCATTTGAGCAGCGTAGGATGCGAAGAGATTTGATTCTGGCTTACATCAACGGGAATTTAAATCTACCTTTCAATGATTTTTCCACTCGAGCGCCAAGTCGCAGTCTCCGCGGACAAACTCAATAGATATACAGCCATCCCTTTCGTCTCAATAGAATATAGGCAGCATTCTCTGTCAGTGTTTCTGATCCTGGAAAAAAAACCTGCCAGAGGCGGTCGTGACGATGACTAGCATATCTAAGTTTAAAGCGGCCTTCGACAAACATTCAGATTATATGTGGATGTAAATATTATTTATTTGTCCCTTTACATGGCGTGTTGCATTTTGCTACATTTTGCCATATAAATTTTACTTGACTAATTTGGGCTTAACACTGTGGAAGACGATTGTCGAATTGTTTATCGGATGGAATTACATATATCATTATCTTTATAAATTTTAATTAAGGCCTGGCGTTGCTCGGGATTAAAAAAAGAAAACTATGCCTATTTTCACGATGCTCATAACATCATATCACTTTCTTTTTATTTTACTACTCCAGTTTCGCCTCCTAATCTGACATTTAGGAACACTCTTTAAACTAGTGCCTTAAAAATATAGTTTAAATATTATTAATAACGGATATACGTATTTGAAGCTTTAAAATAATATATGTCCACTTAGAAGAAGATCATAGATATTCGGAACATTGCGATGCAATTAGGTATACTTCTATTTCCTGCCATAAGAACTTTATACATACGATGTATTTGTAGTTTTAAAGAGGTTATGCCTCCGTAGATCCCCCAGTGAGGCACTTAGAGGTTTTGAACAACTTCCATATCTTCCACGCAAGATTTAAAGCATATGATTTAAATTCATAAAATAGGACATATTTGAAATTTTGTCAGTGGTTATGTCACTGTAAGTTCCTTAGAGAGTCACTTAAAGATTAAGGACTAAATCCATTGTCTTCTCTGGAATATTTTTCATATAAATACACTTTTAGTTTTACGTAGATACTCTAAGCTTTCTTTCTATAAGAATCACGCACACAAATATTGACATATATATATATATATATATATGTATATATATATATATATATATATATATATAGATAGATAGATAGATAGATAGATAAAGTACATAGCATAAATATATACACGATGCATATTATAATAATTTATTATTATAGCAGTATTTTTCATTGCTGCACAATGTTCCTTCAAATTCTCTGATATAATAATATGTCACCCTCGGTGATCTTCGCAAAGTCATCTACGTAGCCACTTCTCTTTAATAACCTTTTTCCCTACTCTGCTGTTCTTTCACGACCTAAAAAGGGAATGTTGCTCTTCTGAAGCCCCTACTAACCGGCCTTTTTGTGATGATTGGCTGTGACAAGATTGCGTTTGATGTTGATTTTGGCAAATATTGTACTCAACAAGAACGATTATGGCCATCCATAACAAAAAGTTTTTCTCACTTTAAAAGTCATTTTAACGAAATAGGTCAAGCAGTACAATTGTCTGTTTTATTCTATTAAATACAAGTTTTCTTCGGTAACAATGGCCTTTAAATAACCAGAATTCGTTTCAAAAGCTAATGTAAGGGATTTTTGCTTATGTTGCATTTGAAGCTAGTGTACTACATGTAGACAACCAAGTTGCTGTTATATTACAAAACAAGAACGTTTAAAGTTATTTTCCATACATTGTGAAGTTGCTTGTTCTTTTACGCGCCACACGGAGTCCTTTCTAACTGATGGTTTGTCGTCTTGAAATCAAGGCGTCGTTTTAATACTGACTATGATGACTAAGTTATGGCAAACCTGTTGGAAGACAGATGAGGTTTATTCGGCTTGATCATCACTACGAATCACTAACCAATAGGGTGGGGAAAGACATAGATAAATCGATAATTATTGTTTAATTATATCTTGTCAGCGCATCGCACATTCTTATGTTCCGACATGGCGTACTTCTAAAAAACTAACGGTTTCTTTTTCTCACTCTATTTTGTATGCATGTGACATCATATCAGTTTCTATTAATTCTACGGTTTATTAATCCTAATCTCAAGTAAGTAAACTGACTCCGACTGAACTATCATTTTCTGTTCTTCTCGACTAACCGTTTTATATACTACTGAGTTAACTCGCCTAATATTTAGCAATTAGTTTTTATTGAGCATGAACAAAACGTTCTCCAAAAGTTACAATCTACAACCACTTGAACACACAGTAAACTATATTTTGTTGAATTACTGTTCGCTGAATACTACCTGTTTTACATATACTGCCAGTTAACCAATATACCATGAGTTAAATCTGTTGTTCTTTTATCGTGTAAATTAAAACCTACATCATGCAACTTTCTTCTGGATCTTTTCTCTACAAAAGGCCCAAATCACGTAAAATTACACCTGGAGAAAGACAGGCGATCTTTACCTAAAAGGATATACAAGCGCAGAAGTAGAAAAACCTACAATTGATAATACAGTTAATAGATACGAAAAACTTGATAAAACAAGACCAAAGGTTGGTCTAGTAGATAAACAGCAAGACCAAAGGTTGGTCTAGTAGATAAACAGCAAGACCAAAGGTTGGTCTAGTAGATAAACAGCAAGACCAAAGGTTGGTCTAGTAGATAAACATCAAGACCAAAGGTTGGTCTAGTAGATAAACAGCAAGACCAAAGGTAGATCTAGTAGATAAACAGCAAGACCAAAGGTTGGTCTAGTAGATAAACAGAGAGACCAAAGGTTGGTCTAGTAGATAAACAGCAAGACCAAAGGTTGGTCTAGTAGATAAACAGCAAGACCAAAGGTTGGTCTAGTAGATAAACAGCAAGACCAAAGGTTGGTCTAGTAGATAAACAGCAAGACCAAAGGTTGGTCTAGTAGATAAACAGCAAGACCAAAGGTTGGTCTAGTAGATAAACAGCAAGACCAAAGGTAGATCTAGTAGATAAACAGAGAGACCAAAGGTTGGTCTAGTAGATAAACAGCAAGACCAAAGGTTGGTCTAGTAGATAAACAGCAAGACCAAAGGTTGGTCTAGTAGATAAACAGCAAGACCAAAGGTTGGTCTAGTAGATAAACAGCAAGACCAAAGGTAGATCTAGTAGATAAACAGAGAGACCAAAGGTTGGTCTAGTAGATAAACAGCAAGACCAAAGGTTGGTCTAGTAGATCAACAGCAAGACCAAAGGTTGGTCTAGTAGATAAACAGCAAGACCAAAGGTTGGTCTAGTAGATAAACAGCAAGACCAAAGGTTGGTCTAGTAGATAAACAGAAAGACCAAAGGTTGGTCTAGTAGATAAACAGCAAGACCAAAGGTAGATCTAGTAGATAAACAGCAAGACCAAAGGTTGGTCTAGTAGATAAACAGCAAAACCAAAGGTTGGTCTAGTAGATAAACAGCAAGACCAAAGGTTGGTCTAGTAGATAAACAGCAAGACCAAAGGTAGATCTAGTAGATAAACAGCAAGACCAAAGGTAGATCTAGTAGATAAACAGCAAGACCAAAGGTTGGTCTAGTAGATAAACAGCAAGACCAAAGGTTGGTCTAGTAGATAAACAGCAAGACCAAAGGTTGGTCTAGTAGATAAACAGCAAGACCAAAGGTTGGTCTAGTAGATAAACAGCAAGACCAAAGGTTGGTCTAGTAGATAAACAGCAAGACCAAAGGTAGATCTAGTAGATAAACAGAGAGACCAAAGGTTGGTCTAGTAGATAAACAGCAAGACCAAAGGTTGGTCTAGTAGATCAACAGCAAGACCAAAGGTTGGTCTAGTAGATAAACAGCAAGACCAAAGGTTGGTCTAGTAGATAAACAGCAAGACCAAAGGTAGATCTAGTAGATAAACAGAGAGACCAAAGGTTGGTCTAGTAGATAAACAGCAAGACCAAAGGTTGGTCTAGTAGATCAACAGCAAGACCAAAGGTTGGTCTAGTAGATAAACAGCAAGACCAAAGGTTGGTCTAGTAGATAAACAGCAAGACCAAAGGTAGATCTAGTAGATAAACAGCAAGACCAAAGGTTGGTCTAGTAGATAAACAGCAAGACCAAAGGTTGGTCTAGTAGATAAACAGCAAGACCAAAGGTTGGTCTAGTAGATAAACAGCAAGACCAAAGGTAGATCTAGTAGATAAACAGAGAGACCAAAGGTTGGTCTAGTAGATAAACAGCAAGACCAAAGGTTGGTCTAGTAGATCAACAGCAAGACCAAAGGTTGGTCTAGTAGATAAACAGCAAGACCAAAGGTTGGTCTAGTAGATAAACAGCAAGACCAAAGGTTGGTCTAGTAGATAAACAGCAAGACCAAAGGTTGGTCTAGTAGATAAACAGAAAGACCAAAGGTTGGTCTAGTAGATAAACAGCAAGACCAAAGGTTGGTCTAGTAGATAAACAGCAAGACCAAAGGTTGGTCTAGTAGATAAACAGCAAAACCAAAGGTTGGTCTAGTAGATAAACAGCAAGACCAAAGGTAGATCTAGTAGATAAACAGCAAGACCAAAGGTTGGTCTAGTAGATAAACAGCAAGACCAAAGGTTGGTCTAGTAGATAAACAGCAAGACCAAAGGTTGGTCTAGTAGATAAACAGCAAGACCAAAGGTAGATCTAGTAGATAAACAGCAAGACCAAAGGTTGGTCTAGTAGATAAACAGCAAGACCAAAGGTTGGTCTAGTAGATAAACAGCAAGACCAAAGGTTGGTCTAGTAGATAAACAGCAAGACCAAAGGTTGGTCTAGTAGATAAACAGCAAGACCAAAGGTAGATCTAGTAGATAAACAGCAAGACCAAAGGTTGGTCTAGTAGATAAACAGCAAGACCAAAGGTTGGTCTAGTAGATAAACAGCAAGACCAAAGGTTGGTCTAGTAGATAAACAGCAAGACCAAAGGTTGGTCTAGTAGATAAACAGCAAGACCAAAGGTTGGTCTAGTAGATAAACAGCAAGACCAAAGGTTGGTCTAGTAGATAAACAGCAAAACCAAAGGTTGGTCTAGTAGATAAACAGCAAGACCAAAGGTTGGTCTAGTAGATAAACAGCAAGACCAAAGGTTGGTCTAGTAGATAAACATCAAGACCAAAGGTTGGTCTAGTAGATAAACATCAAGACCAAAGGTTGGTCTAGTAGATAAACAGCAAGACCAAAGGTTGGTCTAGTAGATAAACATCAAGACCAAAGGTTGGTCTAGTAGATAAACAGCAAAACCAAAGGTTGGTCTAGTAGATAAACAGCAAAACCAAAGGTTGGTCTAGTAGATAAACAGCAAGACCAAAGGTTGGTCTAGTAGATAAACAGCAAGACCAAATGGTTGGTCTAGTAGATAAACAGCAAGACCAAATGGTTGGTCTAGTAGATAAACAGCAAGAAGAGCAGAGAATAATTGAAGCAGTCATCAGCTTCCGTGAAAGAAGGTTGGCCGACCCAAATGTCTCAGCACAATTGAACTTATGTCGTTAAAAATGAGGAAACAGCTACAGTGAGAAGAGGACTTCGCGATGCTGGCCTATATGGCGAAAAACAAACACTATTGTGAAAACAAAGCGATGTCAAAAGGTTCTAGTGTACTTTTACCAATTGCTAACCCGTGGATTTGCTCTAGATGAAAAGCAAATTGAACCAAACCGGCTTTTATATCATACTCTAGCATCACACAATCCTATATGGAAGACGGCTTGTACTTATGCAAAATAATGATCTTATAATTTTCTAGTAAACGATGCCGGATATACATTAAAGAAAAAGAGGAACAGCACATTCTTTCAACTGATGTTTAGCCGGTGTAATCAGCGTGCTTAAATCCCGCTGAACTGGTTTGGGGTGAACTTTATAGAAATGTCGGCGCTATAGAACCTTGCATAAAAGCTGGGAAGGAAGATATACCCTCTAATTTAAATCTTTGGTGAAACAAGCTAACAATTTGTGAAACAGTTATAGTGACAAAAGGTAATAATTTTGACAACTACAGCATTTAATTTAATTTTAATCTTTTTGTCGTTTAATTTTTTTTTTTACTATGGCCAGATAATATTTATATTTAGTATAACCACGACGATTGTGGTGTTTAACTTATTTAATTAGAAATAATTTTTTACGGCCGAGGAATAATTTTTAAGGGTCGCAAAATACGTGGGATTTGTGTAGATAAATAAATAATATATATATATATATAAATAATATATATATATATATATATATATATATATATATATATATATATATATATATATATATATATATATATATATATATATATATATCAGAATCACGCGATTCAATATGAAAGGCGGTTTAAACTCATGTAATAAAATAACCCAAAGAATAGGAGTAAACTCCGGCAGGGTTACATTATAATAAAAGAGGAACACCAATAATTTAAACTGATGTCATGTAAGTCAGTTTTTTCTCCCTACATTTATGCTTCGTTAACAAAAGAGATACACATAATTCTGCTCCATCAGCAATTTTTAGTACATATTGGTCTATGTTGTTAAGAAACATTTTACTTTTGATTACGTTCTTCTAGTTTAATATATAGCTTTGCTTGCTAATGGTTATTAAAACTGTCGGATGTCGGACAAGTTCTTACTCTCACCCTTATACTTACTATCACCGCCATCCACTTACAACCGGGAATATATCTTTTACCACACATACTTCTGTAGGTTTCTCATAATTTTTTCATATTTCGATTGTGCAATTGTAACTTAAATACTCTATATTTTAATACGGAACACCGTACGCTTCCTCCCCATAACGTTTTTTGGACATACACGTTTTCATTTGATAATCTACATAATTCTTTTTTAATTTAACCAATAGCTGCGTTTGCTAATCTCACTTAGCATATCACCAGAATTACAGAATGCCCAATAATATATAATTACGGCAATTCTTGCATTCTTTATTCGAACACAATCTAACCATTATCTAACAACGTCCCATTATCAAGACAAAAACAAATAAAGTTCCTTTAAAATTGAATCTATATTAAATTAAACTTTAATGTTATTTTAGATCTTAAATGGCAATGTTATTTCATACCATCTATTGGATATTTCGTAATATACTAAATTCATTGTACACAGACAATTTATTTCAAATTTCGATTGTTCAATACAAGGTGTATTCTGTAATAAACTAGTATTTATTATTCTTTCCTTAAGCAAGGCTTTTCAAAGATCGAAATCTTATCACTATAGGAGAAATACAGATAGATAAGTTGGCTGTGGAAAAGCCAAAGTTCAAACATTTGAAAAATATTATCAAAATCGAGTGAAAAAAAGTTCGCGTAAAAAAGATACGTGGTTTGTCCAGATGGTAATTGTCCGTTGAAAAGGTGTCCAATGAAAAGGAGATTTTGAAGAAGACGAAAAAAAAGTTTTTCGTAGGAGCAGTATTGAGAAAGTGTTCAAAATGAAGTAAATCCAAAGGTAAAATGTTGAAATCAAATCGTAGATGGAGCGCACCTAAATGGAATTGATGTGAGAAAGCTGGTCATTTATGATAACTTCCTGGGCCATAGTAGAAAAGCGAATGGTATTATTGGTGAGATATTCAAGCAAGCGAATCCAAGAAAAAAACTTAAGTGAAAAAGCTATGCTAAATTTGAAGGTGGGTTGGAGGGAGGAGTGAGTGAAATATGAGGGAATACAATGGTCGGGTTAGCTGAAAAAGCTGCGGTAGCAGCTGGGAGGAAAAAAGAGGGATGGATGGAGGAGGAGGGGTTCAAGTGATAAGGGGTTGGTTGGTAGGATGCGGGCGAAGATTGGTCAAAGGTTAAGAAATAAGTCATTGAGTGTAAATATTATTTGAAGAGAAAAAGAAATGGAAAAGGGATCGTAGATAAAAACCGGATTTAGGGTGGGGACAAAAACATTTCAGGAGTTTAAGATGGTTACTGATGCTGAGATTAGAATTCCAATGAATGGAAGTCTGCAGTTTAAATGTAATAAGCAAAAATTGGGTGCCGACTAGCGTTTACTAGCTAAAGAATAATAAACACTAGTAAATTACAGAATACACCTTGCATTGAACAATCGAAATTTTAAATAAATTTGGACATTCGTACATGTTTATCACTCTTATTTCTTCTATCTTTATAATTACTCTATCTCGTATATTGAGCGTAACCTTTTCACTATAGGTTCTATCTACTAAAAGTTTACTTTTGGTTTATTTTTGAATCTACATATATATATATATATATATATATATATATAATGTGTGTGTGTCGGTGTGTGTTCATGATACATACATGTACTAATGAAAGGGAAGTAACAAATCGAAGAAAATATAATTTTAAAAAAATATTGTATGCGAAACTGACTATGAAATAGTGTTCATTAAACCGATACAAAGTGAGTGTGGGTGGAATTATGTATGCGTGTGTGTGTACATATGCCAATATATATTGTCCATTGTCTAGTAGAAAGCCTGGGCATTGTGTACATATGCGTGTGACTAAAGAAAAGTTCTTACATACTGGGATAGTGTCTTTGTGTGTGTAATCACATAGTGATAGCAGCCGTATGATCTAATATGAATATAGAGACAGTCTGGCTGATGTTATCTGTTGCAGATCGTGAAAGAATGAGCGTGAGTGAGTCTTTGCATTCTTTTTAAAAAGACAGTTCAGGACGCCTGCTGTCGTCACGACAAGAAGAGATGAATCGACTTTAGCGCCACCTGATGGTATGTGTGTGTAAATGTGTTTGAGAAAAGAGTTAATGCTACAAATCTTTCGAAATCTTTCGATTTTCTGCTGATGATTAGAAACAACAAGATGGCCTTAGTTTCAGAAAACTCGCATATAAAAGCGCGTGCCATATATTTCTGATGCTGAGAATAACGACCGAAGTATGAACAACTTTCCAAGCGTGTGTATTAAAGGTTTCTTCTTCTGTGCTAGTTTATTTATTATTTGTGATTACGACTATAATTACGTTGGCACGCCGGTTTCCGTCAGATCACCGAAGTTGGGCGATGTTTAACTTCGTCAAACTAAAATACTCGACCATTTGAGAATACCATCACCACCAACACAACTACTTCTACCCCTACGTCTCCTCCTCACTCCCCCCTACTACTACTACTACTACTACTACTACTACTACTTACCCCTACTACAACCACCACTACTACTACTACTACTACTACTACTACTACTTACCCCTACTACAACCACCACTACTACTACTACTACTACTACTACTACTTACCCCTACTACAACCACTACTACTACTACTTACCCCATCTACAACCACTACTACTACTACTACTACTACTACTCACATCTTTCTGTTATCGACATTGCACCTGTAAGCTTTTAACACAAATATGCGAACTGACTTCGCTACATAAATCTTGGTTCTTGATAAAAAACAAACACTAAGGGGTGTTATTGAATTATCATACATTTCCAACCAGTAGTTTCTTTCAGCCAATCAAAGAAGCGAAACTATTCAGTGCCAGAATTTAGCGTGTACTATAAAAATCACAAACACACCGATTTCTCTCCTATTTTCCTCTTTTCTTCCGAAAAAAAAGGCGTACACACGACAACACTATGTGTAGCCACTTTGGAGCGAAGGGCCCCTCGGTTAGCAGCACTCACATAACGAGAAATTTTCACGAACTACTAATCATAACGACCATAAAAGCACACGCTGCTTACTGAACTGATATGTACAGTCTATACACGTACTCTCTCACGTGCAAAACAAGCACGCTAATATATATACAAATAACCATGCCTATCACATTTACACACATGTAAACGCACACGACGCCAGCTAAAAAAACATGTGTACGTACACGAAAAGCAACTCTTTCACCCAGGAAAATTCCTGGAACCCTTTGAATTCTTAATTTTAATTTACTCTTCATTTTTATATTCATAAAGTTCTCAATAAAAATATATTATTTCGTATAGATAGACTTTTTCATCATTTAATTCGATAATGTTTTTATCTCCTAGTATATATAGCCAGGTAGAGGTCTGAGTGAAATATAATCAGAAATATATTAAAAGCCCCAGAACATGGATCAGATTGTCTCGGATTAGACTGTGACGCACACAAAAACCTGTTCTCCTGTGTTACAGTAAACACTATTAATTACCACATTCCACGCTGACTCACTAGTAAAGTACATATAATATTACAGCACTGGATACACAATGTTCGAGGTTTTACTTTCTTATTTTTAAATGTAGAAAGTGTTTTAATAAAAAACTATATGAGAATAAACCTGCTCGTGCCGATGGAAAGAAAAGGCGAAAGAAGAGGAAGGAAAGTTATTCCATCTACATTTACAAAGTGATGAAACAAGTTCATCCTGACACTGGAATTTCTAGCAAAGCCATGTCTATCATGAACAGTTTTGTGAACGATCTTTTTGAGAGAATCGCTAATGAAGCCAGCCGTCTGTCCCACTACAGCAAGAAAAGGACCCTTAGTAGCCGTGAAGTCCAGATCGCTGTTCGTCTCCTTCTCCCCGGTGAGTTGGCCAAACACGCTGTCTCCGAGGGAACCAAAGCTGTCACCAAATACACCAGCGCGAAGTAAAAAGTGTTTTCCTTCTGAGGAAGACAAAACCCCAATAATAAACTTCTTAGGTAAATTTAATTATTGAAAACATTTTAAACAGAAAAAGATGTCAAAATTGCAGATAAAAAATTGAAACATGCAATCAACAGTAAACGAAAGAATTACTCGTAAACGTGATTTTCTAATAACGATGAACTGTTTTTCGCAAGTCGAGTTCAACAATGCAACTCCAACAAATGAAACGCGGACTGTCCGTTTTACGTGAGAATCATGTTAATAATTTTGTAAAATATGTTTTTTTTAAAACTAAATATTCGCTTAATAGTTAACACTGACACTACTTCAAGTGCTACTACAACTACAGACATAAAGGCGCGAATTCATAACCGAAATTCAAGCTGTTAAGTGAATACTTAAAAATCACACTGTTTTAATAAATTAGTCATCACTTATAAAATACAAAAGCCATTCGAGGATAAGGGTTAACGATATGAATGGATTGTCAGTTGAAAGGTGGAGCATATTATGAGAAGATTTAAAATGATGAATGAAATGAAAAAAACTTTTATATCTTATGAGTACAGTTTATGACAAGTATTTGTTATATTGGATTTGACGACAACAATGTTGTAGTCTGAAGGCAGGCATTGTAATATTTTCCACAGGTGGGAAATTCTCGGAAACAAAGTCCGTTTATGACAATTCTGCCTGACACTCAGCATATGATGGAAGAAATAAAAGTTATTTAAAGTTGTGATAGAAAGACAAGTAATTGCTGTGAATGTCGTACAATAAATAACCGAAGATTGGAGCTAATTCAAGAACCTTCCACGAAAAAACTACATAGTAGAAAAAATACAAACAAGGTTTCTACCGTTAGAGTAATTTACTCCTCTCCAGGAGTTAGGCACAAGGCCAGTTTTTATCCTACTCCCACAAGTAAGATGTGACCCAAGCTCGGGTCGGAAAGTGGGGGTTGAAAAGCCAGCGCCCGAGAGGTGAGCACTCTGACCATCAAAAATTGTCTGGGCAGCCCCGTCGGCATTCCCCGGTAGGGGCGCCTCAAGCAGTAAGCAATTAACTTACTCCTCCCCAAAGAGGGGAGGCAAAGCCTGGGAGGGTGGACCTCCTAGAACTGCACAGGACAATCCCATAGACCGGCGTAAATCAAGCCCCGAAGGCCAAGAAAATACCAGTCTATAGGGTGCAGTATCCATCGGAACAGATACTACACTTTGATCTCGACCAAAAGGCGGTTTCTACCGTTAGAAAGCTGCTGCAGAGAATAGAAGAGATTATCCACCATAAGCAATTGTACTTCAGGTGGGCTCATACATTTTACTCTATTTGGAATGGGACACATCCGATGGACATTCTTCATGTCATTTGTCTAACCGGTTCGATCGTTACCAAATAAATTAATTTAGTAGGCCTGAGGTTTACTTTCGACATCCTCGTAAATCTCGCTTCCCTTTTTTTGTCCTTTGGTCCTCACACTCCATGAGCGATGTTTCTGACAAAGGGGGAAGAATTGCTGTTTTCTAGGTCAGAATCTATCAATCTAACACTCGTATTTGACTAATTTTTGACCTTGAGGTAGTATTTTTTAGTTCATTACATCCAGTGGCTTCATGTCTTGTCTGGAGCGATTCCCCCCCCCCTCAAATTACTAAAAATACAGATTCGTATTTATTTATGTCAGGTACAATTTTAAGGCAGAAAGGGTGTGAGTGAGAGAGAGAAAGGGAGAATAAGAGAAACAGTTAATGGCTTGCTATGTTTAATAGTTTTATTGTACAGGTTATATTTAAGCAGTATGCAAATTGATACGCTCCTTTTGTCTCTTTTGCTCTCCTGCGTTAAATTTGAACTCTTGAACTCCTGGCAGACTTTTGGCTAAGATCAAAGTGTAGTATCTGTTCCGATGGATACTGCACCCCATAGACTGGTATTGTCTTGGCCTTCGGGCTTGATTTACGCCGGTCTATGGGATTGTCCTGTGCAGTTCTAGGAGGACCACCCTCCCAGGCTTTGCCTCCCCTCTTTGAGGAGGAGTAAGTTAATTGCTTACTGCTTGAGGCGCCCCTACCGGGGAATGCCGACGGGGCTGCCCAGGCAATTTTTGATGGTCAGAGTGCTCACCTCTCGGGCGCTGGCTTTTCAACCCCCACTTTCCGATCCGACCTTGGGTTACATCTTACTTGTGGGAGTAGGATAAAACTGGCCTTGTGCCTAACTCCTGGGGAGGAGTAAATAAAACTTAAATATTGTCTTCGTCCTCTCCAAAGCCACTTTAATAAATAACAGTAGATGATACATCTACACAAGTAAAATGTATAAAACGTAAACGTGTTTATAAATAGAAGTCAATAACGACATTTACATTCGAGAAAAAGGCAATAGGCAAATATATCTCAAAACAAGATGCTGGGAAATATACGTGATGTTACAGATAGGAAAACAAAACAAAACAAGATTGAGAAATATAAAAAATATATTTGACGACCCTAAATTTAAATAAACGAATATGTCAGTTATTGTAAAAAAGAAAATACATTACACAAGAAAACTGATTAGACATAAAAAAGAGAGAGGGGGATAACGGAAATCGTGTCTGCAATGTTGACGTGATTGCCACAATAGACGCATTGTGAGCCACCGTTTGATTGTTCGATTTTACTTCACGATGACCGACAATCGATCTACACCGAGTGTTCTATATTGAAAATCGGGCTGACATTTCATATGCATTAAAAATAAGAATGTTTTAGACGAGTGGTTTTATACCTTGACTTCTTTTGGTTTAGAAAAATACAAAAGTACTAAAATAAAACTAAATAAGAAAGTGGAAATGCTAAACTTATATATAAGGGAGTGAGTTCATTCCGAGAAACACACACACACACACACACATATATATATATATATATATAATAACCACATACACGTGTTTCGTCCTCTTCCGGCTTATCTGCGTTGCAGAACTTAGCGAGATTCGAATATATATAAATCATATATATATAATCTAAAATATACTTATAGTAAGTGAAATACACATTAACTTTCGTTGTTTATTCTTAGGGGAAATTATACGACTATATGCGTGGGGAATAAAACACAATCATATCTGTGCAGCTAACTTGCCATATATCTATTTTAATACCACTATTATTTATGTATCGAGCACTGTTTAAGTAAAAACTGAATAAAAAATATATACGTTATATATCATTTTATAATATATATTTGATGAGATAGCTATATATATATATATATATATATATATATATATATATATATATATATATATATATTTAAGCAACATTATTGAATAACACAAAATGTGTTTGCTTGATAAGCCTTTTTAAAATTTTACTAATAGTACATTTAGTATTTCGGTCAAATTGGTGTATGTAAGTTCCGTGGGTTTCTTGTTCTCTTTTTTTTTCCTTTTTCATGAGTACTTTCGATTGGTGTTAGTATTGGTGTCTTTACAAGTATGTCTTTACTGGTGAGTTTCTCTAACGGCGAGTAATATACGACTTTTAAAATGTGGGTCTATAATATTAAGACGTTGCATACGAATGGGATTACGTTCTAAGCGCGTTTAAAATTCAAATGTATAATTTATTAACGGCTAAGTATTTGGTAATGTTCGTTATGATGCTAGACACTTTAAAATGTTGTGACTAGTTTTGTAATTCACGTTATTAATTGTGGGATGTTTCGTTTTTATGTAAATGGCTTAAAAATATTAAAATATTTTTTATGTTAGTATCGTGTTGCATTATATTAGTATTATAAACTAGGATGTGTCTGTATTAAAAAGAGGGGCTGTCATGTTTGTTTAGCTTTTGGCAAATAGAGCTAGTGTCGGAGAGATGTAAGGTGAGTCTCCGAGAAAGTGTTGTGGCACTTAAACCGATGCAACAATTAGTTTTATTAATATTGTCGGAGATACATTCCCCGTCTCGGCCTTTTGGCTAAGATCAAAGTGTAGTATCTGTTCCGATGGATACTGCACGCCTGTTCTGTGCAGTTCTAGGAGGTCCACCCTCCCAGGCTTCGCCTCCCCTCTTTGGGGAGGAGTAAGTTTATTGCTTACTGCCTGAGGCGCCCCTACCGGGGAATGCCGACGGGGCTGCCCAGGCAATTTTTTAATGGCCAGAGTGCTCACCTCTCGAGCGCTGGCTTTTAACCCCACTTACTCGACCCGATCTTGGGTCACATCTTACTTGTGGGAGTAAGATAAAACTGGCCTTGTGCCTAACTCCGCGAGGAGTAAATAAACATTCCCCTATGGGGAATTGAAACGAATATATTGCATTGGTTATTCTTTATATATTTTATGGTCTGAGAAGTGTTATTTTAAACTACGTGAGTTTATGTTTTCAGTTTTTAAATATTAAATAATTAATCTTATTTAATTATTACAATTGATGGGGGATATGTATATAGATATATTGTATTTTTAAGAGCTTTTACATCCAATTTAAATTTCGGATGTATTTCGTTTCAGTAGAATAGATTAATGTCGTCGGAATTATTTATCTGATTATTATTAGTATTATCAAACTTTCTAATCATTGATTTCATTTGTTCATCTACAATATAATTAGGAAATTGATTGTTAATTAGGACTTGCTTAATGTTATTCAATCCGTTAAAGAATATTTTTCTGCTTGTAGAGATTAGTTTAGAACTGTTAAATAGATTTTTAATAATTCAATTCTGTATCAATATGGGCATTCGCTTCTGTAACTTAAATGCATGTATTATTAGCGATACTTAATTTATAGGAAGAGGTGATTAATTCGTCATTGTTAGAGTCAATGAGAACATCTAAAAACGGGATTTTGTTATTAATGTTATACGCATAAGTGAATGTAAGTTCGCAGTTATTTTGAAAAAATGCTTTGTAGTGTTTTTTTATCTCATCGTTATTTTCTGCTAAAATACGGATATCATCAACGTAGCAGGCGTAAATGGAAGGTTTAGTAATTATATTACCTACGTTATTTTTTTTATCTAAGCCATGTAAAAATTACTGACGGTCGGCCCAAGGGCCAATCCCATAGATACGCCGTCAATTTGGGTATTGATATTTCTCTTATGGTCGTAGAATGGGACTTCGGTTGTGCAAATTACTAATAACCTTTTAAGTATTTTATGGTCAATTTTTAGTGGAAGAAATATGTTATAAATAAGGAATATGTTATAAATAATGATATCAATTGATTTGTGTACTGGAACCTTTGTAAATAAGCTTTCGATGTCAAGTGAAGCAGTAATATTATTATTTGTTGTTTTGAGGTTTGGAGTATCTGTATGAGTTCATGGGTGGAATTTACACTGTATTTACTTATTAAAAAAAGAATTAGTACTCAATGAATCGTTCTCAATATAAACACACCCTAGTTTATAATACTAAAATAATACACCACCATACCAACATAAAAAGATTAAAAAGTTTCCGAAGCCATTCACATAAAAACGTAACATCCTACGATTAATAATGTGAATTACGAAACTAGTCACAACATTTGAAAGTGTCAAGCCTAGTAACTAACATCACCAGAGATGAAAAAATAGTATGTAATACAAATTAACGAGTTTAATAAACATGACGTAATTAGAAATACAACAGTATGAAATAAGTATAAAGGGGAGCTAAATAAGCTTTAAGATCACACAATCCAACCCAAATATAACAAAAAACATATTCGGGTCTATATGCACAGTCGAAGAAGAACGTTGCCTCCTTTCTTATAGTATACTAGTCGAGGATCCGTCTTCAACAATCACTCCGACAGAGCCTGGGCCATTGTGGTAGCCTTTTTTCTGTCGAGTATTTTTTCGGTTCAACCGCAGGAGGCTCACAATGCTAGGTCTTTCCTTCTCGCTTTAGGAAGGAGTTGGTTCATAACTAACACTGGGTAATGTTGACGGAGCGGCTAAGGCAATTTTTATGGGGCCATGTTGTACTTGTGCGCTTGATTATGCTACGTACCTTCCAGCCTTGTTCCAAACTACCCGCGGTGAAAGGGAAGTAAATACTTGACCGTGTAGTGTTTAAACATATTAATATTTATACAACAAATTATTTACGTCTCACAAACTAAGCCTAAGCATGTCAGACCGACCGACGGACACAATTTTCGGTGTTTATTTAGATCAGGACCCACGATAAAATCGAGTTGGTATCGGTATTTTCCGGATGTTTTCGTAAACTGCTTGATAATTCTGACGCCAAGTCGGTCGAATTATCTGCGTAGAAAACAATCTAAAACGAGGCTGGATTTACAAGTGAAGAAAAACAAACATTAATCCACATTTAAAGCAAAATAATAAAAAATAAATAAATTTAGTCAAATTGTATGAAATAAATATTTATTTTTTAAAGAGGAAATATAAAATAAGCAGGTGATGAATTAAATTAAAATTTAAAGTGTTTTTTTAATGAAATTTATTTTTGGTTTATACTCATATAAAAATGGAGTCGTAAGGGTTATGGTTTAGGGGTAGGGATGAACGATTTGGTTAAGTTAGCATAAAAAAGTTTGCTTTATTAAGAATCAATCAAAGAATTGTCATTTTCTCCTTGAACAATTCTTTTGGTAAGACATATTTAATTGAACAAGTTGGATAAAACGTTTTTTCTCGCACGTGTAATAAAAACTGGAAGCCGGACATAACTTAAGGATAAGTTTTATTTAACTATTCGTTGCTTACTGCCACAAATAGTGTTCAATATTCACTCTTCATATATACACGAATGTAAAACATTCCATCATTAATGAAAGGGGTGAGACGGGCATCAATTACCTTTGATACTACAGCACGAACCATTTTTACAATTATTTTTGGTCTGTAATCAGGTAAAAATGGCGTCGTTAGTGTTAGAGTTTAGGGTCAGGGTTATCGCTAATTGAGCTCGTTTTGCGATCTTACATCTATCTCCACATATTTTGGCATTTTTTTCTTTTGCAATCAGTTTTTTTTCCTGGCAAAATAACTCATTCGGGAGACGCAACATTATAATTAATTGCAGGTTTTATCAAAACTGATTTCGCATTTGTTGCTATCGCGTTTTAATCAGTCGCAATCGCGTTTCAACAAGTTGAAAAGTTGACGTCGTCTGCTTATTTTATCGCAATTTGATCGGCTGACCGCTTCGGTACTTTTCTGCGGTTTATGTAAACATCCGGAAAGTACCGACGCCAAGTCTATTTTAACGTGAGTCCTAATTTAAGAAAGACCCAATCATCCTCCGTTGATGCGAGGAAACATAAAAATATAGAATCTCTGAAATTATAAAGTGCAGACATCGATCTCATGCAATATAAAGACAGTAAAAGCGCACGCCCCTAACAAATGAAATCCCCATCTCGGAATAAAATGTCAAAACCACAATTCAACACTATACCTCTCTCCTCTAACATAGGAAAGCAGTATTTTTATTTCAATTACTTGGGTTAGGCAAGTTCACTGACTGAAAGAGAAAATTCTGAGTGTACGTCGCCAGATAAAGCCTTTGTTTTGTTGACCAAACCTCGTTATCTTTTGTATGATCTATAAAACTTAGAAGCAGAGCAAAAAATACAAATGTTTGTTTAGAGTTAATCTTTCTAAATGTGACTCTTACGCATTTGTCTCAAACCGATATCGATTATTTTCAGGAGTAAAGCAAGTCGAGAAAGAATGAATCTAAAAAATAAATAAATAAAAACATCTGAAAATAGCTCCATTAAATCAACATGTTTAACGATAAAAATGCAATTTAAACCTTAAGCTTAACAGACCGCAAACACTCGATTTAAAACTTCTGTTTGACAGACCAACGAATATTCAATTTGTAACTTAAGTATGACAGACCGACATACATTCAATTTGAAACTTAAGCTTGATATACGGACGAACATTCAATTTGAAACTTAAGCTTGATGGAGAAACGAACATTATATTTGGAACTTAATCTTGACAGACTATCTAACGTTGAATTTGAAACTTATGCTTGACAAACAAACGAACATTCGATTTGAAACTTAAGCTTGACAAACCAACGAACATTGGATTTAAAACTTAAGCTTAACAGATCAACGAACATTCGACTTGAAACGTAAGCTTGAGAGAGCAACGAACATTCGATTTAAAACTTAAGCTTGAGAAACGAACGAACATTCAATTTGAAACTGAAGCTTGATAGACAAACGAACATTCGATTTGAAACTTAAGCTTGATAGACAAACGAACATTTGATTTGAAAATTAAGCTTGGCAGACCGACGAACATTCAATTTGAAAGTTAAGCTTGACAGACCAACGAAGATTGACAGAGCGACGGACTTCTAGTTTGAAACTTCAGCTTGACGGACCAATAAACATTCGATATGAAACTTAAGCGCGATAAACAAACGAAAATGCTATTTTAAATTAATGCGTGATAGAACAAAATGTTATTTCAAACTTACTCATGACAGACCAACGAACAGAGACAGCTATTTATATAGATGTACAGACCTATCTAAAAATTCTATTTCAAATATATGACAAAACGAAGACAATGTTTCAGAATTATAAGAAGACCAGAATCAGCCACATTGTTTAACAGATTCTATTTTCTTTTTAATTTAAGTGTGACAGATCGAGTGACGGATAGAACCACTTTTATAAATATGCGCGGATACATTGAAAATAAGATGCATCTATTTAGTCTGCACATTTAGTGCTGAAAATGCGATTTTAAAATTTAGCGTGACAGGCCGACCGACTTATCGATTCACCGACAAAACCTCTAATAGAGATGAAAGATTGTCTAAAAAGAATAACAGGAAAGGAAAAAAAAACAAGTAGAAAGTTCAAGTATAAAACTGGGATAGGTAAAATGGCGGGAAATCAAAAGTTACAGTTTTTGTCTCTTTTACTTTGACGAAATTTACCGATTTTTTTTATTTGAAAAGTCATGTCTAGGTGAGCAGTATCAAACGTCTGCAAGAAATATCACCAGCCAATGAGACGAAAGAAACACGAAACACACCTTATAAAGAAGAGATCACGATTAGACTCAGTCGCTCTGAGCGACAATAGCGAACATGCAACGGAAGAGGAGTGGGAATAAAAAAAACACATTTTAGATTGATAGAAAAAGAATAAAATATTAGGCAAAAGAAAAGTAAATAAAACGGATGTGACAAAGATAGGTAGAAAGAATAATGAACTTTACCTTTCTCTCATTTTACGTTACAGAATATATACATATATATATATATATATATATATATATATATGTGTGTGTGTGTGAGTGTGTGTACTCTTATGTATATATATATAAATATATATATATATATATTTATATATATATTTATATATATATATATATATATATATATATATATATATATATATATATATATATATAAAGTTAGTTATGTTTCGAAATTTGCATTACAGGAAAAAACCCTAAACTAAAGAAACGATCATGATGAATGCGAGGCATAGGTTATCGTAATGTGGATTATATTTAGTTTAATTTAGTTAGGGGTGGAATCCCTTCATAATGAATACAGACACTTTCGATTTTTGTTAAATTTTAACAATAGATATAAAACATGAATTAATAAATATTCCTCAAATTTCAGTTTCGTTCGAGAATTTTAAAAGGTTTTTAAAAGAGGATTCTATGAGCACAACTTCCCATTTGAAAATTCAAATATTTCAGATTTGCACTAGATTTAAGTGGTGCAACATTTTCTTGTCAAGGTTATTAATTTTACTTGCCCTTAGATGGGCATTCTTTTAGTATTTATATATAATTGAGTTAAGGGTGACTCGTTTAAACAGTTATCACCACACTGAATATTCCGTAATGATGAAACGTATACGTATGTTGATAATGATTAAATATTTATTATTAAATAATTATATATACTAGCAAATATATGCTCCCTCCGGTCGCATATTTTTGCTAGGCTGCCGCGTCAGAAATGAACGCTCACGCATAAACCGATGGAGCCCCAGTCATATTTGCTGGGTGGTTAGACATTGATTTTCTTTGTTTATGACAAATAATATTTTAAGTTGAAAATAAAAGAAAAAAAATAAATTCGACTCCAACCCGATTTTTGTTTTACCCTCCCCCATAAATAGAAATATTTTTAGTTAAAAAAAAGAAAACCATTTTTTGCCCGCCCCTCAACTTTTTTAATTTACTCTCCCACATACATAGAAATATTTTTAGTGAAGAAAAGAGTAAAAAAAAGAAATTATTTTTAACCGCCTCACTTTTTTTATCCTCCTTCATACATATAAATATTTTTAATTAAAAAGAAAAAAAGAAGAAACACATTTTTTGGCCCCCACCTCAAATTTTTAATTTTACTCTCCCACATACATAGAAATATTTTTAATTAAGAAAAGAGAAAAAAAGAAATTATTTTTAACCGCCTCACTTTTTTATCCTCCTCCATAACTATAAATATTTTTAATTTAAAAGAAAAAAAAGAAGAAAAACACGATTAGTTATTTAAATGCTCCCGAGAAGAACTTTACCTGAATTAATTTCATTAGAATGCGTGTGTTTTTTTTTAAATAGTACTTTTTTAATCAATTATTATATTAATTAAACAATTTGATTCAGTAACATTGTTAAATCAACAATTTAAAAAACTAAAAACAGCGAACAGTATTCTTCAAATTAGGAAAAAAGGTGTACCTATAATAAAACAATTAAAAAAATCGGTACTCTTTTACTGTAGGACCCGCGCTGACTTTGACCATAACCCTTACCCTAACTCTAAACCCTAACCCTAATCTCAACTTTGACCCTAACGCTAACGACGGGGTCAAAGTAGGCGCTGGTCTTACAGTGAAAAAGCACCAAAAATCAAATACAGTGAACACGATAAGTTAAGTAAATGCTCTCGGAAAGAAAGTTTACATAAATTAAATTCATTAGAATGTGTGTGTGTGTTAATTGAGCTTTTTTAATAAAAACAAAATTGATTCTAAAATAAGTTATATAGTTTTCTAGTACAAGGTGTTAGTTTGTTTTTTGACAGAAAAGAAAAAAAAATCACATCTTTTATTTTAATAAATAGAACACGGAATAATAAAAAACAATTTGTTAATAAAAGCTTAACAGCGTAAAAGGTAAAAACTACATCTTAAACACAGTTAAGGTTGTGATAAGATGATAATATTGGATGTTTTTCGAATCGGAAAAGTAGGTGTACCTAAAATAAAACTATTGAAAAATCAAATGCAGTAAACGCGAATAGTTTTTTTAATGCTATCGAAAAAAAAGTTTACCTAAACTAAATTCATTATAATATGTGTGTGTTTTTTTTTAAATAGTAATTTTTAAATCAATTATTATTTTAATTAAACAATTTGATTCAATAAATTTGTGTTTTAAAACATAATGGCTAATAAGATTAAGAAAATAAACAAATTCAGAACGTTTTAATAAAATAAATCAGAGTTAAAGTTACACGGTTAAATGCCAGCGTTTTGTTTACATTTGATATAACGCGCTCGTTTAGAGGGAGGTAATCGTTTCAAAGGATTAACGCACGCTGTTCAATCAGTTGGACGTAGATAAAATAACTACGTAACTCATTTCATATATATATATATATATATATATATATATATATATATAATAAAACTAATTATAATTTATAAGTAAGATTATTAGCGAGCAAAATACATTTATTAGCGTAAATACATGTGGAAATCTGAAGAAAACAATCATGAGTGTATATTTGCGAATACTAATTCATTAAAAGTTCAAAATCAATTGATTATGTGAATTGAGAAATGCGCATAGTGTTTACGGCGGTTATTGTAGTAGTATATAATGAAGTTGGCGGACTTAGTAAATAGTCATACTACTCTGATGGAGTTTCGGCTTCAGACAGACAGACAGAAAGACAGACAGACAGACAGATAGATACATACACTCCATTATTAATATATATATATATATATATATATATATATATATATATATATATATATATATATATTTCCTACCAGCGCCATAGCTCACCTAACTTTAGTTCCGTATTAATAATGAAATTCCAATCAAAACTACCTATTAATATTAGAATTAACACCATAGTTTTTACCTAATTCCCCTGAAGATTGACTTGGATATAGCCTGAAAGTACTTAAGATACTTACAGTTATGGCACATTCATCAACCAATTCTCTACCGAAACAAAAACCATGATTCATCAAATGGAAAGGATCCATGTATATATATATATATATATATATATATATATATGTGTGTGTGTGTGTGTGTGTGTGTGTATGTACGTGTGTGTACGTGTGTGCGCGCACGCGCGTGTGTGTATATATAACATTAATAAGTATTGCAGTCGTCTTAAATCCAATCCTCAGAGTTACAAATAGTAATATTATACACAGTTTAATAGTTTCGTAACATATTAGTCACTCCTGATTATTTTAAGACTTAACAAGCCTATAAGTTGTATCATGTTAATTCTATTTTACGTTGTGTTCTTCACTACAGTATGATTTGGATAGCATGCAAGGATTTAAGGCTCTGCCATCATACACTTTTGAAAAGGATCGATTCAAAAACAAGAATCCCTCACTGATATCCCCACCTTTTATTTTACTGACATAAAAACCATACTGAAAACACCGAAGTTTAATATGTGGTATCATGATACCAAAACAGATACTACACTATCCCTTAAAAAGGAGGGGTACGCATGGAATAATAGTATCATGATCACAGAAGAGAAACTGCACTATTACCCTAAAACATAAAAGTTAAGGTAATGTCTAGGGGGATGCTTTCCTGACAGACAAATATACACTACACTAAACCCAAAGGACGGAGTAATGCCTGGGAAGATGCTCCCATGACAACAGAACGGATATTAAACAACCTTCTCTCAAAAGAGGAGGAAGTAAGTCTCTAAAGAATTGTATCATAACAACAGAAGATATGCTATGCTACTTCTCCCTCTGAATTGAGCATTGAAAGATAGTACTTTAGTTTCAAATAGTATAGTAAGCCGAATTGGGCATAGAATATATCAAATGTCATATATATATATATATATATATATATATATATATATATATATATATATATATATATATATATATATATATATATATATATATGGGTTAAAATAGTTGGACCGACGGTTCAGTTATAAAAGACACACCAATGATTGTTAGTACCAATGTACCATATATGTCTGTTGAAAATAAATATTTATTTATCAAGATGATTATCCAAAAGCTCCGTTCAAGTCAAGAACTGAAAAAAATATAAAAAGTTTCTAATGAATAAATATTGTGAACGTTCTCTCCCTTGGCAGATCGAACACTTTCTGAAACCTACTAAATTCGTAAATAAAATATAGGCTTTATTTCACTCGCATTTAATATGACTGTCACGGTTGCGGTAAGAATGTTGGATTGGAGTTACCCAGGTCCAGTGTTCAAACGTTCGATCGGCGGTACAGTTATATAAGCGACATTGTGTTTGTTAGTGACCATGGATCATATGTCTGTAGATAATAAATATTTATTCTTTAAAATAATTAATTATATATATATATATATATATATATATATATATATATATATATATATATATATATATATATATATACATATATATATAATTAATTATTTTAAAGAATAAATATTAAATATCTAAGTACACTGGGCATAACGAGACTAGGTCGATACTCGTAGGTCCATTGTCCTCATGCTATACACACACACACACACACACACACACACACACATATATATATATATATATATATATATATATATATAAATATATATATATATATATATAGGATCAAAATAAACCAAAGTGAAAACTTATAGTATATGGAACCTATTGTGAAAAGGATTAGCTCAATATACGAGATAGAGCAATAGTAGAGATAGAAGAAAAAAGAGTGATAAATATGCGACGATTGTCTAAATTTATTTCAAATTTCAATTGTTCAATGCAAGGTGTAATCAGTAATAAACTAGTGTTTATTTTTCTTTCCTTAAGCCAAGGCTTTTCAAAGATCGAAATCTTATCATCAGAGGAGAAATACAGATGGATAAGTTGGCTTTCGAAAAAAACAAAGTTCAAATTGTCTAAATTTGAAATAAATTTAGACAATCGTCGCATATTTATCACTCTTTTTTCTTCTATCTCTTACTCTCTCTCTCTCTCTCTCTGTCTCTCTCTCTCTCTCTCTCTCTCTCTCTATATATATATATATATATATATATATATATATCAAGACACACGTTATTGTACAACACGGTATGTTCTTGCTTATTTATTCTGTTTTTGATTTTCACAATTTTCGGATTATCCATCGCGTATTTCTGTCGAATTGTGTTATGTAGGTTCCGTATGTGCTTTAAAAATTCCTAGCTAAAAAATGACTTGCTACATATTTTAACATTATAAATATTGTAAATTTTAATTAGTCGCGCTCTTTCCACGTGATCACGTCCCACATAATGCTTCTCATCACCCATACGAACCTTTAAAAAGCCATAAATTGCCGTAATGTTCGAACTCATCAGACATCAAACAGTCAAGACCAATACCCACTTGAAGATCATTGGATCAACAATCGAAAGTACTCGCAAAAAGTGGAACAAATAATACCTACGGAGCATACATGAGACAATTGGGCAGAAATACGCGATGGATAATCCGAAAAGTCGAGAAAATGAAAAAGAATAATTAAGCAAGAACATTTTGTAATGTACTATAACGTTTGTCTTGGTTAAAATGTGCTGTCTAAATACACACACTCACACACACACACACACACACACATATATATATATATATATATATATATATATATATATATATATATATATATATATATATACAGGGTGGGCAAAAATAAGGGTCCTATTTTTAAAAATTCATAACTTTTTTATTTATTGATTTTTTAAATTTTTTTTAGAATAGGTAAAGGACCCCTTCCGAAGCAAGCATGAGCCGTATTAGCCCTAAGGAACGTACCCTCATTTAGAAAACATTATTTTTGCTTAAAAAACTCAAAACAGTGTAAAAAACAATACTTTAGTTTTTGTAAGTTTTAAGAAGTGTTTTTCGGCTAAAATTTGTTTTGTTTATTTCAAAAAATCTCGGAAGGGTCAGTCTACACACACATAAAGTTTGGTGAGTTTAACTTTTATTTTGTGGAAGTTATTCAAATTCAAGTTATTCAAATTTAAAGATAGGACCCTTATTTTGGCCCACCCCGTATATAAATTATATAAACATTAGGGACAGTCTACACGGATCAACTATCGTTTCGACGTTAACATGTCACGTGGGGACCGTAAAGTATATATATATATATATATATATATATATATATATATATATATATATATATATATGTAAATTGTTCTGAAAATAATTATTGATTTCAGGAACAAACATTTATTCATTGTAGCTTACGCAAACACCTTTTATCGATTTTTTTTCACCTTAATAATGTCTTTAAGATGGCCTGATGATTTACTGACATCAAGTGCCGGAGACATTTGTCTGATACGTTGACGTGGGATTTGTTAAACCATTGTTTCAAACATCATTGTCAAGAATGCATGGACGATCACTACCGTCTCCATGTTCATTGTTGAATTTCTGTAACCACACTAAAACTCTTCAATCATTTGTTGACCTTTCTCCCCATGCGTTGTTGATATTGGCAGCTGTCTGAAAAGCATTGTGACTGATTTGCTCTCATACAAAACACTTATACACATTTTTTTCTTTCGTTATTGTCATTATTCAGAGCTTATATGTTTAAATATTTACTGTTGAAAGAAATATATAATTGGAAAGTTATTAAAGTCCAAATTAATTATTAAGCATGTAAAATAACAAACTTGAAACGTTAATTGACTTTTAAAACCTAAGTCGAAAAAAAAGCCAATATTTTTAGAGCAACATGATATTTGAAAAAGAAAATCAAGAAATATTGTAAATGATCAGTAAAATATTGAATAGATGGTTGTCAGACATAATTAGAACGACTATAGCATGTTTGGGAGAAAAAATCACTTCTGAACAGAGACATAGAAAGAAAAGAAAACCAGAATACTGATTTTACAAAACTGCCACCTCACTGTGTGAAGTTCCTATTTATCTACTTCCCACGGAGCATAATGTGACACAAGGTCGGAAAGTGGGAGTTTCAGCACTCTAGAGGAAGAGTACTTTGGGGAACTTTAAAAAATTGCCTGGGCAGCCCCGTCGGCATTCCACGGTCGGGGCGCCTCAGACAGTAAGCAATAAACTTACTACACCTAAAGAGGAGAGGCAAAGCCTGGGAGGATGGACCTACTAGAACTGCACAAGACAGACCCATAGACAGGCGCAAATCAAGCCCCGAAGGTCAAGACAATACAAGTCTATGGGGTGCAGTATCCATCGGAACAGATACTACACTTTGCTCTTAGCCAAAAGAAGTGAAGTTAAGTCCGTTCTTTAACTCCTTACTGGGCCTTTACTTGAAGACATCTGACGATGAAGTCGGTAACGGAATATTAATGAACATTACTTCGTGTGGCTACAAATATAACGAATAAAATAATAAGTTGATGTTTTATAGAGTTGCGCTGTGTTTATTTCTTTGTCAAAAATAACTTGCGAATTGAAAAATTTTATTATCGGATAATAGAGGCAGAAAATATAGGTAATATATATATATATATATATATATATATATATATATCAAAATAAAAGGATAAAATATATGCCACGGTATTAGTTAAAATGGAAAAGCGGAAGAACGATAGCTCAACGTTTTGCCCAGCTGTTGCGTCGGCTTTATAAAGAGTCATGCTATAAGTGGCAAAATAATGCACGTTGTTTTGCCACATTTTGCTTTTCTCACTTTATAAAACCCACACAGCAGTTGAGCTAAGCATTGAGTTTTAGGTCTTCACCTTTTCTATTTTAACGAATATATATATATATATATATATATATATATATATATATATATATATATATATATATATATATATAAAGATAGATGAACGAAGAATGATAAACATGTACGAATGTCCAGATTTATTTCAAACTTCGATTGTTCAATGCAAGGTATATTCTGCAATAAAATTATGTTTATTATTCTTTACTTAAGCCAAGGCTTTTCAAAGATCGTTCATCTATCTTTACAATTGCTCTGTCTCGTATATCGAGCTTAAACCATTTCACTATAGGTTCTATTTACTAAAAGCTTACTTTTAGTTTCATATTTATTCAACTATATATATATATATATGTATATATATATATATATATATATATATATATATATGTGTGTGTGTGTGTGTGTATTTACATATATATACATATGGTACGACATAAATAATAGTGAGTTACACGAAGGAAATTATTAGATTTACATACTAAGATCCTTCTCTTGTCAATCAGTGTACACTCTAACTTCATATCACAGTCCTTGGTTTTATTGACCCTCCCTATTTTCAACCATCATTAATTTATATCAACCAATGCAATTTTCCCTTTCGTTTAAAACAGATTTTGACGCTCTTCATACTTAAGTGAGTAAAACAAATAAAAGTCGTCCGTTATCAGTTAAACGACGTGATCCAGTCGTTAACTATAGCGTTGTCTTATTTTACTACTCCATACAACAATATATGAGATTTAAGATCGATTGCTTTACCTCTATAGAAACTACGTGTCTGCTTTGGTTTTTACGATTTATATTAAAAAAATAAAGTTTAGATTCACAATTTTATTATTCTTCTCATTAAGTGCGTTACCCTCTTAATAATTATAGCTAAGTAAGCTTTATCCATGTCTATTGTTTGTGTCTATTTAACTTGTGCGATTTAGTAAAAAATAAATTAAAAATAATTTCATCTTTTAAAATTTCTGTTTTTTCGCTGAGACATAATCTACACAGACCGTCTAAAAATCTACATATTCTCACTCACTATAGAACTGCCCACTCAACTACCGGAGACTGTCCGCTATCCGTAACTTACCAAGAATAGTTGGATAGCAATGTACTATATCTGTGTTGTTGCAATTATACGTGCTTTTTAGATTATAATATGTTAAAAAAATCAAATGCGATTTCTACTATATAGTTTTTACTTCAACTTTACAGTAGTAAATATTGTGGCTTGGTGGATGCTTCTTCTTGCTAAACAATAAGTTTCAGTGGAAAATTCACCCTTATTTTACAGGTACATGTTTCCTGAGTTTTACCTTTCTAACTGAAATAATACTGTTTCTATCAGAATCAGTATAATTTCTTTTATTATTGTTTGTACTCACTCGGCATTATCACACGTCATCGTCGGTGATTGTTCACCGACACACACCGGTTGTGTTCCCTGGAGTCTGAGTGACAACAAGCCTCCCGAGATTTATTGTACTCTCCACTTTTTTTCGATCACCCACCTAGATCTCTACTATCACATCTTCTTTTCCAACCCTCCGAAAGTTGAAATATATATTTACAGGAGACTAAATCTGATTTGTCGTTCTAATGCGAAACTGGTATGGGCTCATCAGTTTCTACTGATGACTTAATGATCCAAAGATACTCAAATATGATCGCTAAACCCGAACCCTATGATCGCCATGGTCATGGAATCTGTGCCTACATCAGGGATAGTTTTTCTTTTGGTAGGGACACTTCTTAAGAAGACCATAATTCACCCTATATGTGTTTCCGTGTTACTCTTATGCGCAGCACCGCTTTCAATTTTTATCTACCGTCCCCTCTTCGACGGGGTTACTGTTATTGAGCAAATCTCTGACAAAAATGACAAAATCCTGTCTGCTCACCCTTTTGCTTGCATCAATGTCTGTGGTAACGATAATGCCCACGATGTTGAATGGCTAGTTCATTCACCCAAGATTGACGACGAAGAGCGGTCTAGTCATGATACTTCCCTTGCTTATGATCTAACACAAATTGTTAACAAATCTACTCGCGTTCCCGATGTTGACGGACATTTTGCAAGTTTTCTTGATTTGATATTAACAACTTGTCATAAACTATGGCATCCCCTGCACTGTTTCCACTGCGATCTTCTGATCACTTAGTAGTCTCAATCATAATCAGAACAAAATGCAACAAGTATTCTGAAGTCCCTCTCCATCGCACAGTGTATCGATACCTGATGGCTGGGTGGGACAACCTCAGATCCTTAATAGCAGAACCCCCCCCCCCCCCTACATTCTATGTTTAAAAGGAATATGACCTGAATCACATTCAAGTTAACTGATTGGCCAATTGCTTGTATTGTTAACTTTATACACTCCAAGAAATTCCAAGAAAAACCTAACTCCCAGCGATGGTACACCCCTTAATGTGCCGCTGCCATCGCTCACAAAAATCAATATTTCAATAGCTTTCAACAAAATAGATGCTCTAAAACCAAAAGCGCCTCTAGGGCTGCCAGTAACCACTGTAAAAGGGTTGTAAAAACACTAAAGAAAATTATGCCTAAACTATTCAATCCAGAGTGGCCGAGCAGAAGCTTGGTTCATATGAGTTCTGACATACTACATACAGGGTCCTGAACAAAAACGTATCCTCTATTCCAACCATCATCAATTGACCAGAGGTGGTATTCTCAACGTTTGACAAAACCGAACTTTTTGCAAAGAACTTTGCATAAAATTCCACCTTTTGGTCGTCTACCTCCTGAATTCCTCATGATTGTAAATATCCTGAGAGACATCCACATATATGTCCGTGGTGTTGCCAAACTTATCTAAAACCTTGATGCTAGCAAGGCAACTGGTCCCGACAATATCCCAATCATCATGATTAAAAAAACTGCAACCTGAACTAGATCCGATTCTAACAAAGCTGTTTTATTGTTGCTTAAAGGAGAAGTCCTTCCCAACATATTGGAAAACCTCGTCAGTCTGTCCACTATTTAAAAATACTAGTGATCAGTCTTCTGCATCTCGGTACAGACCAATACGTCTCCTGTGCGTCATGGGTAAGTTGATTGAATCTGTGATTAACCATGAAGTTGTTAATCACATTAGGCAAAACATCCTACTCAGCCACAAGCAATATAGCTTTAGTCCTTCAAGATAAACAGCTGATGTGCTGACTGTAATATCACACAGAATCAGTGAATCTATTGACGTGGGCTTCGTTTCTAGAGCAATAGCTCTTGACATATCTAAGTCTTTAGACTGGGTTTAGCATAAAGGTTTACCTCACACGCTAGCTAGCTATGGAATATTTAGAAATGTACTCTCAACCATCAACTCGTTTCACTCTAATATATTTATAAAAGTAGTGGTTTATGGACAGAAGTATGAAGCACACAGTATTAACGCCAGCGTGCCCCAGTGTTTGATTCTGAGCCCAACCCTCTTCCTGATTTTCATAAATGATCTTCCAAGTCACATTCTAAAAGCATTCGTCGACATTTATGCTAATGACACAACCATTTAGGGAAACACCTCGAAGAGCATTAATGACTAAGTTCTTTCTTGCTCTGTCTCTCTCCTGACTTGGAGCAAGTCGTGCAATGGGGGAAAATATTGTTCTCAGTTGAAATGAACTGTTCTACCCTTAATTAATCCCACTGCTTTGATAAGTTCCTGTGACTAACATTCCTTTCAGATTTGAAATATAAAACTTTCATCAAATCAATTACAAAGACAGCTGGACAAATGGTTGGATCATCCTACCGCTTTAGAACGTAACTCAAGTCCAACGCGATCCTCTAACTGTACAAGAGTCAAACACGTCCTGCTGTCACATATAGGGAGGTGCTGCTCAGAGCACCTTTTTCTGTATTGACGGAGTCCAAAACCGACTTCGAAATCTAGTGGGGGATGCCCTCTTTTCTTCCCTACAGTCGCTCTCTTACAGAAGAAATGCTGATAGTCTTTCTTTGCTCTACCGTTATGTTAATGTCAGTTTCTCAACTGAGCTCAAATCCATGACCCCTCCTTGTAAAACATTTACAACTAGAACCCGCCTAGCTACTACCACTGTCAATGATTTCTCTTTCTTCCTCTGTGTACCCAAGACGAAACGAAACTTCTATTGGCAGAGTTTCTTTCATAGAACTGCACGTTTGTGGAACACAGTGCTTCGAACTTGCTTCTCAGCCTACTACAATATAGTCATCTTCAAGTCCAATGTAAACAAGTATTTGTAGAACCGTCCCCATAAATAATTAATATTTGCCCTGCTACAACGATTGTGCCGGTGATCGTGATGTTATCTCACCGTAAACCACTCGAACTCTTTAATCCTTATCGTTGAGATGCCTTTGGGCCTTTATAAGCGGTGACCTTTATTGTAAAAAAGAAAAAAACACTACAAATAACTTTACGGTATCGCAACAGCCGCCTACCATTTGTTTTTCGCTAGCAACGGCCATTAGTCTACTCTGGTGAATTTTTCTCTATCTTTACACTAATTTATTATAATTCCTTTACATCACGCTGGGTTTTAGAATTGTCCGTTTTTATTCCGCCTTTTTCTCATTTTAAAAATATGTCATTTTTACTATCTCATTTATTAATTAAAAAGTTTGTTGACTTAATATTATTGTTTTAATATTTCGAATTAAAGAAATAAAATTCACATTTACACAATAATAGAATTCGTTTACTTACATACTTTCTGAACCCTTTTTAACGTGTGCCCCATCGTGATTGTACAAAAGCAAGGAAATACCCTAATTTTTACACTTTTATTGTCATTAATTAAGGGTATGACTACATACCAACCAAACCATTTCATTATCACATAACTACAGTATAAATCTCTATGCATGAGTGGATGAAGTATGTGAGGTGCGCTGAAGAAACATTCCTACCAGTAAAATACATAGCCCTGTTGTGTTTGCATACCCTTAATGACAATAAGAGTGTAAACATTTGGGAATTTACTTGCTTTTGTACATTTAGTGTATATGAATTTTCATCTTAACCCTATTAAGGGCATATGATTTCAGTATACTGCCATTTATCATGGAATTTCACTACTTTTGTAAAGGCTATGCCTCAATACAATGGTCATTTTAAAGGGTTTTTTGGAATTTACTGGAAAACTAAGGTATATGGTAAACTGAAATTAAAATGCCATCAACTAGACCCTAGAACCTCTATCTCTGCCAAAATCAACTGAATCCATCAAATAGTTGATGAGATACAGGGTGGCACATACGTACGTACGTACGTACGTACGTACGTACGTACGTACGTACACACAAATAACATGATTTTATGATTGAACTTTCTGGATCTCTGGGTTGCCTTGACTAATGATGCTTAAATTCTACACACTTATAGAACCTATCAAATAAAAATTTTGTGCAAAGTTTTAACTAATTTGGTTTATTGGCTTTTGAGTTATGATTGATCAAAGAAATGAGACTTCCAGCATAGGCAATTCGTGAAGTCTATTAAGGGATTGAGCGCTCTCACGCCTCCCTTGATTTGTTTTTACAAGGCTGGTTTTTAAGATTTTCTTTTTCTTTTTTACTTACCCTTTTTTACCCTAAACATCATACTAATTTGATTATCACCTGAACTGAAACGTACTTTGATTAATTAATAGTTTTCTTTCTTGATTGTGATTTGTAAACATACACAATAATGAAATTCGATTTCTTAGCCTATTATTTCCCTCTTCACTGGTTGACAAATCATGGATGATTCTATTTTTGTTGTGATTGTTATTATCATTATATTTGTCGCTTTATTTTCTAATATGATTTTTATTTTTCCTTTTACTACGCCCATTTCATGTTCTATTATTTTGAGCCTTAATAATAATTTCTAAGTTCACACAAGAACTTAAGTATTTTATGTTGAGTGTTAGTTATGGGGAAATGTTTATTAAAAGATTTAGTCATTTCTCATCTGGTTTGGTTTTCAGAATCCGATTTTATAGCTGGGGGAACCAAATGATACTTCTATTTCTTCTATTTTTAGTAATTTGATATTTTGATTCTTATATTTAATTTTAATGTGACATACGCTTTTTCAGCTACGTTATTAACACTACTGAAATTCTTAAATATCATTTTATTAATGACGTTATTGCCAATCCTACCTTCAATAGAACTAGGAATATATTCTATAATTGATGGATGATATTTGGATGATTGATGTACGTGCAATGAGTTGCCGTTATTTTCCCTGCTCATATGTATTCAATCTAATTTGAAAGTGAACTCTTGAAGGTTCGTTATTTTTATATTTTCTAATACTTCGACTCTTTTTTCTTTGTCTTATATATATTTTCTGGAAGTTGACTTCACTTTATTATAGTATATATATATATATATATATATATATATATATATATATTTATATATATATAAATATATATATATATATATATATATATATATATATAAATATAAATATATATATATATATAAATATATATATATATATATATATAAAATATTTGTTGTTGTTTATTATCTATGTACGTATACGTTTCGTCCCTTTTCAATCAGGACTCATCAGCATAGAGATATGACTATTCACTACCGGTCGTACGATTCGAAACCCTGGATTACAAGTATTTTTCAACTTACATCCAACGTCGTTAACCGCGCGCCCAATATTTGAATAGCCGATAAACAATGATAATTTAACACATATAAAAGCGGCTTGATGTCGAGGCATTCTACTTCTATTAAAGAAGGAATGATGCATATAAAGCAAGTGACGCCATGCTGTGTTTGTACTACCATTTAGAGTGCTCTACTTATTTTACGAGGAGCGACAAATATATATATATATATATATATATATATATATATATATATATATATATATATATATGTATATAGTGTGTCGCCTCTGACTACGAGACCAAAGGTAATGTGCCATTCGGAGTTTTAACTATTGGTCATTATTATTAATCATTACCGATCTTCTACTTTTGTTGAAGTTGTCAATTTCATTTTTAGATATTTAAGTGTATAGTCTGAGAATTCTAAATCAATATTGATAAATACAAATTCCCAATATCGATTTGTAGCAAGGTACATCTATTTTTATTTTCGATACGATTGAACCAAGAGATTGTATCAGGTGTTTAAAAATAGGTAGTAGATTTTTTGTGGAAAGAAGGCGTATCTAAAATTCTCCACAGGGTGCGATTATTAATTCATCCGTTATTTCATCATGTTTATATTTTTCACCCCCCCACACACACATACACACACCCCCCCACACACACACACACACACACACGTGTATACATATCTTGTCATGTCTTCCGTCATCCATCAAATGACGGTGAAATATTCACGAAGTTAATGCGCCATGATGTTTGTGGATTATGCCGGTAAAATCAAACATTCTGACGTGCCTTTCCTACACGACTAAGATCATGCGCAGATTTAATACTGTTTTTAAGAAGAGCGATATCATCAGCATAGACGACCTCGACTAAAATTTCAACTAAGTGACGACGACCTTTCAAGGTGAAACCATTCGCAAGAGTGATGGTAGAGCAGAAGACATAGCTTAAATAGATATTGAACAAGAAGGGAGCAATAGAATATCCCTGAAAAACACCCGTATCGATCGCTAACCAATCGGACTCGCCTTCAGGCGTAAGAACGACTGGAGACGTATTCTTATATTAGTACTTCATATATATATATATATATATATATATATATATATATATATATATATATATATATATATATATATATATATATATATATATATGCTTATAAAAGAGATCTGTAAGGCATATCAAAGTGTAAACAGCGTGAAATTACAGAGATTTCAAAGGTTGGTGAAATTGTCAATTATTTTAAGATCCATACAATATTATGAAGTCATTCTTATTCTTCCGCAATACATTGTGATTGTTTCGAAATATTTGGTGTCCTACACTCTTGCAATTATACAAAAAAAATCTCACAGTGTATTAGTATTACGAACCTGTTACGGTGCACTGTACAGGCAATACGAATCTTATAACACTATGGACAGATCTTAAAACGAATAGCAAGATAAAGAGAATCAGTGTGAAAATAAGGAACATATAGATTTCTGTAAATCAGACTAATCTGCGACACTCACTCATTTTGCTAACGAATATCTTCAAAATATTTATTCAGTTTACCATTGATCGGGAACTTAAGTTCACAATTATCTAAAAGATCAGAACGTTAATAAGTTTTTTTTTCTTCGAAAATCCTGAACTCTGGTGCTTAATCGATAATAAACGGTAGAAATATTTCTGGGAAAGAAATCGCCACATAGATTTTCGAGATAATTGATCCAAAGTTCCGCAATTATATTCATGAACTTGACTACAGTTTTACTTCATCCAAAAGACAGTGCAACAATGAGAAATCGTAAGGACGAGAATAGAGGCAGGGATGCGTAATATATTTTTGCAGGGAAGAAAAATACAATATAGAAGACAAAAAAAGTTAAGAGATTTAGAAAGAACAAATATTTAAAGAGAGTCACAAAAATATGGGGGAAATAAGCAATCAGCGAAAGTAAATCGCTAAAAGTTATACAGATTTTAAACCAAACTAAATACTTAAAAATAATAAAGTCATAATCTGTGTGTATGTGTAGAAATATTTTTTCTTTTTTTTTCTTTTTCATTTTCTTTCATTTGCTGGGGACGGTGCATTCTTCCAAATGCCATGCAATCACCCGCTATTTACAGACTCTAACCGAGAGCTGTTTTCAGGATTTTGGCTGTTCCCTTGAGTGCAGTTGTTTGGATTTCTCTTGCACTTGGTTCACCAGGTTTACTTGCCGAATACTTTTTCAAGTTCTTCTTCATAAGTCCAGTGGTTCCTATGATAGCTGGAATGATGGAGATCTCTTTGAGGTTCAAGTTTCTTTTCATATCATAAATATGTGTATGTGTTATAATGTGTCTGTATAAGATTGGTTGGCGTGTATATTGAATGCACCTGGGCTTTAGAAACATACATGATCGTGTTGTGATGAATCATGTCAAGTTCTGGCTCATAATTTTGCGCAGAAAATTGGGATAGATGGTGTGTAATTTCAGATCTCAAGCGTGTCATTAGAATATAGTAACGTAGTTAATTGTGAACGTGTTGATAATTAGGACACAAAAAGCGGATAGCCGAAACTGTAATTTTATCCCCAACCCTGCAGTGCGGCCTCGGATTCGTAATGATGCTTTTTTTGTCAGCTTTACGGATTTTAAGCCAGAAGGGATGTTTCAAGCTCACATCTATCTCAATGAAACTGAGAATGAATGACTGAGAATGGCCATTGTATGAGGCATTGTTGAAGATTTATAATTGAAAACATTGTCATAAATTTGAAATTTGTAAATTTTCGTATGGTTTCTATTGAATGTTTTCTCTTGAAATTTAAACGTTTTGTATTAAGAACTATGTGACTAAGTAAGTAAAATGCGACCATAGACTTGCCGTATATGTTATGATATACTACCTGATGAGGCCCCAGTAATAAAACGACAAGGACAGAATTATTTTTCGTAAGACACTTGGTGCATCCATACAATCTATGAGGTCAAGTGGGCGAAAGGCTCATGAAGACTAATTCACACATGAATGAAACTAGAACAAGGCTAGTAATACAAATGATAATAGTTGTTCTATTCATAAAATGCAGAACAAAAAGACTATTCTACACTTTCTTGTGATAAATAATATACAGAAAATACCTACATTTGCATCCTATAAAGGCCATTCATTACACGGATATTATTATTACTGCACTGTTACAATGTCCAAGGCTTGTGTAAGGCTGTATCAATACGCGACAATAGAGATTTGCAATGTCAACGAGTTGACACATAGACATTTTGCTATATTATGTCGACTTCGATATCATTTCTTTTAGTGTTTTAAGTTCATTATTTACTTACATAGGTATGCAAGTAGGAATTTATTTCATTGATTTGCTTTGAAAAAACTGATGAAGAAAATAACAATTTTGATGTAAACGGTTCTATTTTTTGGGGTGGTGGGTAATTTGACAGGCAAAGCAATGCGGACGAAAGAGATAAGCCACAGAGTTGCGACTATGAAGAAAACATTGAGAACGACATTTGCACTCCTCATACAAAAGTTGCAAGGTACAACTACTCACCACCATAGCCCAATATAACCACTAAACTAACTATTTACTAAAGCTAAAAAACACCTCAACCAGGCTAAATACCCAGTAAAGTAGAGTTATTCTCTGAATCTTCTCAGACAAGAAGAACTTCTGCCAGAACCACTCGCACTACGTGCAGAACAAAAGGTTGCGAGTCTACAGACTTAACGAGGTCCCGCGTTTCATGAAAATCAAGTTCCCTCAAACTGTACTACCCTTTCGCTTTGTAAAGGCTACGTAATGCCACCCAAGCTTCGAAAAGAGACTCAGACTTAAATCAGTTTGCTATATTGAGTTATGTCCATCGTTGTCAAGGGCTGAGTGGACAAGGATGCTACTGGAAGCTTATATGTGTGGCAGCCGTACTCAGCTGTGAGTCACACCTAGTGGAAAGCTCAGAAGTAGCTGTTTGAGATCTTCCACGATTTATCTGTCCTAATATCGGCCATCAACTCCTATTATTGCAACCCCATGGACTTCTATGTGCGGAGCGCAGTCTAAGAAGATAAAAACCATAGCACCTGAAAAACCGAGGACGAGCTGGTTGCCAAGCTCAAAACTAGGGTTCAGATGTCTCTCACAAGACACCGTGACGGTCGCATGCTCAATGTTAAGGCCCCTTAACGAGGTTGTAGTTGAGGCTCAGGGCGAATTCTTTGAGTGTGTCGTATTAGGCAAAAGAGATGCACTTGAAAATTGAGAATACATACATTATTAGGCAAGATATAAGACGTTTTATTTCCTTGCCAAAAAGAGTCTAATATACCCAATACATATATCGTCTCCACTAATCACTGAATTACTTCGAACAAGTGACATGTTGAATATATGTCTTTTCGTCTATTGTGCGTCGTCGCTTATATATATATATATATATATATATATATATATATATATATATATATATATATATATATATATATATATATATATATATTTCAGAAGCTCAGAACAACATCGGAACCGTCGACTCCTAAATCCACAGTTTAGCCACAACTACTTTTCCCCACCGGACTTTCCCCAACCTCCTTCGTCTATGTCTGCCTCCCCGGAAAATGGCGGCTCGTGCGCCGTGCGACCCTTTGACGATTTCTCGACCCACTTTTATTCTTATCTTTATTATTTAATTTAATTCGGCATTTCCACCCGATAATTGTGTCGATAATTGCCTCGCGTTCATGTTGCATGAGACACATGCCATATTTCAAAGGGGCAGACATAGACGGAGGCTTAAGTGATTCTGTCGAGGGAGAACAGTTGTGTGCCATCTTTGTTTTGATTGGGGCCAACGGTGCCGATGTTGTTCTGATCTGCTGTAATACATATCTATATAAATATTACGCTCTTATTTGTCGAATTTTCTTAATAATCGAGTACTGCTGGAGTTCTCACTAACCTTATATATATATATATATATATATATATATATATATATATATATATATATATATATATATAGTCTAAAGAAGCTTTGAGTTATTTTAAACAAAAAGATAAAAAAAGGAAAATGCAGTTTAAATTCCCAGAGAAACTAACTAAATCCAAAATAGTGCAGACTTAACATTCGTTGGAAAATTGATAAATAAATAAAATATATAAAAGTAAGTAAATAAAATAAAAAGGGGATTTAGTATCTAACAGTGAAACAAAAACAGGAGACCTTAACGTAAGCATCTAATATTAACACGGGGATCATCAGCTGTTTACCATGTAACTGTTTCGGAGATTTAAAAACAGGACAGTTATATGCATGGCTCTCCAATG
>OY744527.1:114979369-115114369 GCA_963556195.1 Sepiola atlantica
GACCCGACCTTGGGTCACATCTTACTTGTGGGAGTAAGACAAAAACTGGCCCTGTGCCTAACTCCTGGAGATGAGTAAATCAATACTCATCTGTATAATATTAATCAATACATTTTTATTTGTACATCTATCTATCTATCTATCTATCTATCTATCTCGACATACACTGTCTCTGTCAAGTTATGTATGCATATATGTATTTCTATCTATGTATGTATCGTAGCCAATTAATGTATATATATTATTTAAATAAGCAGTATGCGTCTCATGCATTTATATTAGAGAATGTTAAATACCCATACATATATATCTATATATACGTATGCATATCTATACAAATTCAAATTAAGATATAAATAGAAAAGCTTTTTGTGTAAACCACAAAGATAAATCATGAATTTGTAATTACCGTTAACACAATATATAGTGAAACAACTAAATCTCTCTCTCTCTCTCATTCTCTCTCTCTCTCTCTCTCTCTCTCTCTCTATATATATATATATATATATTCTTTTTATTTGGCGATTTAAATAATTTTCAAATCATGTTACAAATAAAGAGTATTTAATACAACAATGTATTAAAGTTGTTTATCGCTGTTTCAATGTATTTTTAAAATTTTAAGTTATATAATGCAATATAACATTTTTTCATCAGAGCAAGATCTCGTTCATATACCGAAAACAAATTACAATTTCAATTTCACTTAAAATAAAAAAAAACAAAAAAGAAAATAGAGCTGTAAAAGATTCTGTAAAATCTGAAATAAATCTCACGTCTATTTTGTAACCCAGGAGAAAAAATAAATACCCAAACGATTAGTAATTAAAAAAAGATTACCAGTTATCAAAATGGTCGTTACAATAATCCACATTTTATAACGGAGAATGAATGCGGTTCTTTAGTCGAAAAGAAGTTTATAAAACAGGTTTTTATATTATTTTCTTATATTTTTCTTCTGTGTTATTACATTTACAATCTCATTCAAAATACTCTATATAGTTAAATATGTGCATATATACACATACTCAACATCATACACACATATATTATTTTCCTATGTTTGATTTTTTTGTCTTTCTTATTTTATCTCGCTTATAGTACTCTTTGTAGGTGCATATCCACACATACTCTCTCTCACACCCACACATATACATTCATATACACCCATACACATATATATGCATATATACCTATCCATACATATATATATATAACTCCATACACACTTATACATATATAAACACATACACACATATGTGCATTGCTATACACGCGCGCGCACACACACACACACACACACACATATATATATATATATATATATATATATATATATATATATATATATATATATATATATACGGAATTTCTGTTGAAATTACTCTTTCATTATATTGTCCCAGAATTGTTATGGTTTTGACTTCGCGTGTTTAAATCTTAGTGAAACTGGATTTGATTGTATCCAAGCTCATATTTTGTTTGTACTGTTAAATTTGTACTTTCTCAGTCTTCGTTCTTTTGTTAGCAAGTCTTCTTTTATTTCTTCATGTTTTTTGGTTAAACTTTTCTCTTCTTTATTGGCCAGCGATCTGGTTTCCCATCTTGGCTTTGTTTGTCTATTCTTTTGATCGAGTTTTGTTTCTAATTTTTGTCTCGTAAGTACCGATTTCGCCCCAACGCTAATAAATATACAGGTCTGTAATATAATATGTTGAAATACGTATGGGAGGAGTCTGTTTATCTGTTGTGTTTCTGATTTTACTTTCGTCCAATCTTCGTACCTTAAGGATCGGAGTTTCATGTTGTCTTTGTTCATAAACTCTATACAAGAAAATCCACTTACAACAAAATTATTAGAAAAAATCAATATCCTTTTAACCACTAAAAACATTATTCTTGTCTGTATCCCCAGCCATGTGGGGATCAAAGGCAATGACAGGGCAGATTCAGCTGCAAAAAAATCTTCTCACCTTCCAACTAACAATCTTAAGATCCCACATACTGATCTTAGACCTCAGATAAAAACATACATACAGGAAAAATGGCAACTGCGGTGGAATCAGCAAGAGGACAGCAAATTATACTCAATCAAACCTAAACTTAGGGAACGATGTCCGGACATCAAGAGATCACGCCAAGAAGATGTGATACTGACTCGACTGCGCATAGGACACACCAACTTTACTCATTCTTATATACTTAATGGAGAATCGGCGCCAGAGTGCATCCCATGCCAGGAGACACTCACAGTAAAACATATCCTAGTTGGGTGTGATGACCTCTCCCCAACTAGAAAACTATATTATACAGAAAGCAGTATGGAAGACCTGTTCGAAAAGGTCAACTCAGCAAATATTTTAGCATACCTAAGAAAAGTAAATTTATATAAAAAAATTTAAGGAAATTTAAAGTTACCCAAATATACTTATCCATGTATAAATACAACATTTAATTTCTTAGTTCGATTTCATACAAAAGGGAGGAAAGGCTAAAAAAGTCTTCCCCCCCCCCAAAAAAAAACTCCGGCATTAAATGACCACATAGGTTGATATGCCGCAAAACCAACCAATCCAATCCAATCCATAAACTCTATGATGTGTACGGGTTTGCTGCTACCCCCACAGTAAGTTCTATTGTCTCGTCATCATAGGTGTAGGTAGTTTCGGTGTTTATGTTGTGTCATACTTCTTATTGAAGGTTTTTTTTTTAACTCAGCGTGTATAATGATGTTCCGTTACATTTGTTATTTTCTTTTTATTAACATTCGTTCAATTATAATATTAAGTGTGTGTCTTGCTTGACTTGCAGTCCTCTGTTTTGTTTCTCTGTAGTCAGGAGTCATATCAATTCTTAATAGATTCTTAATGCGATTCATTTGGCTTTTTTGTGTAAGATTGCTTTTGTAATAGCATTCCCTCATTGCTTTATTCTACTTTGTGGCGCATTACATCCTCTGGCTTCTTTGTAGTTTGCAGTATGTGTTATGTTGACTATCATAAGAGCCCCTACGATTATGACACTCAGCTCTTTCTTCCGAGTCACACAGCTTTTTTCTTATTTTACAAGAGTACACCCTCCGTCAAAAGTGACAAAAAATGATACGTGTCCAGTGTTATTCTTAATATTCATATAAAATCATATAATTACGTCAGTAATTGGATTTTTTTATATATAAATTAGTATAATCATTTCTGATGACATAAAGAAAATAAAACAGCGACCGTTAACTTTTTATTTAGAGTTGAAAATTTATTTCTGAATTCAGTTCAGACGGCGGGGATTATTAGACCTGCTATTTGCTTTCTCAGTTCTCCTCATTACTTAAAATGGTTTCATTAAAAGACCCGTTATTTACTCGCTTACTCTTGTGTGAAAGGACGGATTTATTTTCATTTATATAAAAATAAATATATCAGTCTTTATTAAGACATATTCATTGATCTTCTGTTTAGATCTCATTCGATGTTTTGCTCTACATGAAAAACTCAGAATCGTCTTAGCAATATTATATACCTTCTGCTGTGGTTAGGTTCTTAGGCCTCTTATATTTTGTTTTGTTGTCGCTGCAGCTAGTAAGTAAGCCATAACCTTTTTATCAAGGCTTGATGAGTGTCCATGTTTGTGCTTAATCATGTTTAAAGTGCCATTTCCAGAGGCAGGAAGGCTTACACCATTGCATACCTCTTACCACGTGTAAGAAGGTTGATGGGCCCTTTTTATACTGGGTGCTTGCCTGTAGTCATTGAGTCTTGTTATCGTTCATTTTCTCATATGTTTCTCATTGTCAACGGCTTCTTATTGGTCATTAAAAGCTGCCCCATATTAATTGAGTGTGGTGATCCGTCCGTAACCTGGTGGACACGTTGGATCGCCTGATGAAATGGCGCATCGTTTTTTAAAAAATTGTTCAGGGTACACTTCATATGATAAGTATTTTTATGTCATGGTAACATGACAACCCCTTGTACAAAGAGACCTAAGAAACCCGAGCATGCTGTCTAGTTGTCATTCAAGAACGGAGGATTGTGTGAAATTTAATGGTTCAGTGTATATCACAACACCTGGGCCAGGTTTAATTCACTTGTGATCCTGTCATCAGGATACTGTTAATCTACATCAGTGAGATATATGGTATACTATCGCACCCATAAAGACGTGTAGGACGGTGAAAACAAAACGAGATACAGCTAGACAGCTACAATCAAACAGCGGATCCATTCGCAAATTGTTATTTAAGTCACTAAACTATGTTAAGGAAAACGATTGGGAGAATACTTCAGCCAACGCGCTCTATCATCCGAACGAGAGACCGAACGCCCGACCTGCTCGTTCGGTGGTCGCTTTCGTTCTGTCGTTTCAATATCTGAGAAAAATGGGATTGTTGTTATCTCTAAAATACCACCTGGCAACCTTCTTGCTTTGTGTGGCTTTAATCGGAATTGACACCCAACACGACTTTTTCCTGACAACCCGACGCCCCTTTTCCGTTGTCTGAATAAACCTGTTTTCACGTCAATATATACTAGCTTTACATCTCCACCTCGTCTCTACGCAGGGCCTAGCATCACCACTAAGATGCATACTAGCGCATAACTAGAGTACCCGACCCGCATAGGCCCCGGATACTTTGTATACACGTATTAATTCGTAAAGACTCTGACAAACATATGCACGGGCAAGGAGTTTATGTTCGAAACACCCTCCCCTTGACTAGAGAACATAGGTTAGAAACAGATGACCACGGCTACATGTGCTTTAGATTGACTTTCCATCACACCGTTAGTTACTTATATTTCTTATACCGTTCACCTCTTACCCGGAACTGTACCCTGCAACACTCTGATAGAGCACTCTTACTCGACTCGAATGCCCTGATACATGTATTATGGGATTTTAATGCACACCAACGTGACTGGTTTGAATTCTCTAGTTTTACTTACGCATCCGGTAATACTACGTATAATTTCTCCTTAGATCACTCCCTATCTCAGACTGTCAATTTTCTGATCCGCATCCCTGATCGAGAAGACCAGCAAGCCTCATTTTTAGATCTGTTCTTGACCTCACTACCCGAGGCTTGTGCGACGAAAGCTCATAGCCCGCTCGGAATGCTGATCACATTCTGGTAATGATTCATATCACTCTAAAACTTCGTTCAAAAGCTGATGAGCCGTTGCTCCAAACGACGAGATACTACGAGCAGGCTGATTTTGAGTCCATCAGAGATCACATCAGCGACGCCCCATAGATGGAAACCTTCTCACTCTCTGCTGATCAATGTGCACATAAGTTAACCGAATAGGTCAAAGCAGGCATTAAAGCCTATGTCCCCATGCGAAGATTCTTCAGCAAGTTCCTCTCTCCTCAATGGTTCACCTCGGAATGTGCAGCTGCAATTGCTGAGAGGTATCATGCATTCCGCAAATTCGGCTGCCATAAGTCAGCTTCTAATAGACAGAAATTTATAGAGTCAAGAAATAAGTGTAAAGTAAGAGAAAGTATACAGAGATAACCAAAAACGCATTCAGTCACAGAAACACGCGATTTCTGGAAAATCAACAATGATGTCGTTTGCACGACAACTCATAAGGCTGAAATACTTGCCAAATGCTTCGTCTGAAACTCTACTTTAGACTCAGAAAACCACCATTTCCCTAAATTCCCATTGCGGATCAAAGCAACACTTGAAAACCTGGTCATCACCCTTCCCAGGTCAGAGACATTATGAAACACCTTGATACCTCCAAAGTTTGTCGGTCTGATCTTCTACCTGTAATAGTAATAAATACATGCTCTGCTGAACTGTCCTCTCCAAACTCTACAACAAATGCCTAGCTGAATCGTGCTTCCTCGTTAGCTGGAAAATTGTCTCTGTAGTACCAGTCTTCCAGAATTCTGGGGATAGAACAATCTACCTACACCATATCTTTGCTAAACTCATTGAATCCATAATACATCTAGCTATAGTCCGGTACTTAGTTAATGCTAAACTTATTTCTGACCGCCAGTATGGATTTAGACAAGCACGATCAACTGCGGACATCCGAACGGTCATTTCTGAACGCATATATCATACACTGAACAAGGCAGGTGAAGCTAGGGCTGTAGCGCTTGATATATCCAAGGCCTTTGACAAGGTATGGCATAAAGGGCTTCACCTAAAACAACGCTTATATTGTATTTAATATAATCAGATCCTTCCAAACCAAAAGAAATATACAGGTTGTCCTCGATGGCTGTTCATCTAAACAACATGACATAAATGCTGGTGTACCACAGGCATATACCTTTGGACCGTTATTGTTCCTGGTCTCCATCAACGACCTCCCTGATAGCATTGTCTGAGATAGGTATCTTTGCTGACGACACCACGCTTTACTCTCGTCATATGGGCAATGGCTGAATGACTTTGAGGCTGTAGTGGATTTGGGGCATAAATGGTTGATAACTTTTAATACCGGAAAGACAAAGCTACTTTCCTTAAACAACTACAAGAAACCTCTCCAACCACCGATTGTCATGGCAAATAGCACCCTACATCAGAGTTCCACATTGAAACTCCTCGGCCTAACCTTCACAGGTTACATGAATTCTAAACAAACATATTAAAGACATTGCCAAGGCTGCAGCAAAGAAGGTGAGCTCCACCTTACCGTGTTAGTAAACTATGCACACCTGACATTATCTTGTATCTCTACAAAGCCACCATCCGCCATGCATGGAGTATTGTTGCCACAGCTGGGCTGGTGCATCATCCACTAGTCTCTCCCTCTGAGACAAGGTCCCAAAAAGAGTCGCGAACTTAAAAAGTCCCTCACTATCCACCAAGTTCCTGCCCCTGTCCCATCGCCGCAATGTTGCATCCTTATGCTTGTTTTACAAATACTTTAATGGATTGTACTCCGATGAACTGGCTTCTCTGGTGCCCCCTTGACGTAATTACACTAGACAAACTCGACAATCAGCAAAATCCCATCCATTTACTGTGGAGATCCCCGGATGCCGGAAAGCTTTCTACTTCAATAGCCTCTTTCTTTGTGCTGTCGGTCTCTGGAACTACCTCCCTGCTCTCTGTTTCCCCGACCATACCGGCATGCAGAGGTTTAAAACTAATATAAACAGACATCCCTCTACACAGCTCTCAATTTAGGATGACACCCAAAACTTACACCCTTACTTAACCCCTTACGTCTACAGTGGCGGCCTGCCGTGTTTAGAGTGAAATGTTAAAAAAAAACCTGAAAAAAACTAAAAAATCAATGTTTATCGATAATAGTAAAGGAAATCACAAAATCTAATAATAATGATAATAATAATAATAATAATAATAATAATAATAATAATAATAATAACAATAACAATAACAATAATAATAATAATAATAATAATAATAATAATAATAATAATAATAATAATAATAATAAAGACTGGTCAGATATAATTTGTTGTTTCCCCAAAGTCTGACAGAAAAAATCAGTTTTAACTTATAGGATTTTGAAACTAAATGCCCAAAATATGATAATAAGACTGCTGTGTTCAGACACGTGACGCCCCCATCGGTTTCGTCATCTTACAAGCAAAGAAAAGAATACATCTTGTAAAACTGCTTGCCGGTTAAAGATGCGTTTTATAACCCGGTGTAAATTCATCAGCTAAAAATGGGATGGGAATCTATCGTCTTTTCCCTACTCCATCTAAGAGTAGCCTAGAAAATTTATTATGTACTTAGGTAACATATACTTATAGATATATACATTTTTATGTCTTTTCATCTATGGTGTGATAGTGCACATTGTCTCTCATGAAAATGAGATAAACAGTATTCCTGTGACAGGATCACAGGTAAACTAAGCCTAGACGTGGTGTAGCCACACACACCAAAATATGAGTAATGCACATTAATAATAATGAAAATAATGAGACTCAGAAGCAAGATCTGAGTGTCATGATGGGCATGTGCTCCCTCGATGGCCAACATTGGGGACCCGGTCCGCATCATGTGAATGTTGACTCCTTTGATTTTACGAACAAAATTACGTACAAAAACAGGTAAGTAACCCCCCTAATTGCAGGTATGACAAGGACACAGACCAAACACAAAAAAGCAGGAATGAAAAGAATAAACCAAAAACGAACATAGAAAGAAATGGACCACAAAGGAGAACAGACTGGCAATGCTACTACAAAAGCCATCACACCACAGAAAGAGGCTACCGGAAGCGAATGAAACATCTATGGTACACTGCTACTGGCTACCATATACGGGAACAAAGCGTAGCAGACCAAGCAAAGCAAATCTTCAAGAGAAGATGGTTCTCAGAGATGGAATTGACAGAACTCAAACAAAAGATAAATGGCTGAACAGGGCAAGAACACCACTTGACGACCCCCCCAGGAAGAAGACGGGCAAAACATACACTTTGTAACGGAAGAGGTCGAAGACTACAAACTCGCAGAACTCACCGAAATAGAACTTACAGAGGAAGAAGCAAGAGAAGTAAAAAAACATCAAACGGTACATGTCGGAGAACAAAACAAATCCATAAGGAACGAAGATTGGAAGAACAAGTTGAAACAGAGGCAGTAAAGAAAGCACTCGCGTACATCCCAACAGACACTATAACATACCTAAACAACTTGATATATTTGGAGGTAAAATCAAACTGAAAAGCAGAAAAAAAGACTGACAAAAAGACTAAACTTACATGAGAAATCAGAATTATAACCCAGATTACCAAACTTCGAAAAAAACAGAATGAAAGAGAATATAAAATAATAGAAGAGCAGAAATTCGGTTCACAAGGAAATACTGAATAAGAAACATGCAGAATTAGAACAACACACTAGCAGCAATAGATGGAAGACTGAGACAATATAGATACTAATCTGAACAACCAAAACAGAACAGGACCTTTGAAAACAATGAAAGCCAGTTTTACAAAAATGTAAACGGAGAACAAACAACAGAAAAACCGGACCCGACAGAGACAAGACACTTATGGAGCAAGATATGGGAAAAGCCTAAAAACACAACAAAAAGAAAGTGGTTGAAAAACATAGATGATGAACAACAGGAAATTGAAAAAGGAACAGAAACAGAAATTAATGAAGAAACCACACTGGAAAGCAGCAGGCCGCGATGGAATACAAAATCTACGACCTAACAGGAAAGGCTAGCGCAAAAACTGAGAGGTTGTATCAACAAAACAGACGCACTAGAGTGGACGACCAAAGAAAGGATAACGCCTATACAAAAATATGCCAAAAAGGGGACGATCCATAACAGCCCAATAACCTGTTTACCAACAATGTGGAAAATCCTGACGGCACAACTGAGAGAACAAACCTACTAATCCCTAAACCAACGAGGATTTCTCGCCAACAAAACGGATGTCGAAAAGGGAAAAGAGGAACGCATGATCTCCTATACAGCGACCAAAAGATCCTGAAGGAGGTAAAAAACAGAAACAAGGCAATATCCATGGCATGTATTGACTACCAAAATAACTTACGGCAGACTCCTTCAAGCATGTATAATTAAATGTTTAAAAATATACAAAATGCCCGACCAGATTATTAATCTTATTAAGAAAGCAATGGAAACATGTAGACCAGAACTGACAGCCGGAAAACAACACCTGACTGAGCGAGAAATACAGATAGGCATTTTCCAAGGAGACACTCTATCACCACTACTACATACTAAGAAAATGTGATGCCGGATAAAAGCTTACAGACACAGAACTAAGAGTTGACCACCTGATGTACATGGACGACCTAAAACTATTTGCAAAAAGCAAAAAGGAACTGAAAAAGCTGATAAACACGACCATAATCTTCAATCAGGATACCCAAATAGAATTCGTAATGGAAAAGTGTGCACTACTAGAAATAAAAAGAGAGAAACTAGAGACAACAGATGGCATGGAACACCCCAACTAAGTAGAAATAAGGGCGCGAGGCGAACAGGATAGCTACAAATATTTAGGGGTTCTGGAAAGAGACACCATCAAATCTACAAAACTGAAATGAAAAAACTGGAAAAGAATGTTTACGAAGAACAAAAAACTCTTACAAACAAAATTATATAGCATGAATCTAGTAAAAGGAATAAAAATCTGGGCAGTATCACCAATAAGATACTCTGGACCATTCATAGCCTGGACTAAAGAAGAACTCAGGCACCTTAACTAGAGGACTAGAACATTAATGCCCATGCACAACGCACTGCGCCCAAAAGACGATACGGACATACTCTACATAAAAAAACGAAAGGGGACAGAAGACTGGTAAGTATAGAACATTGAGTGGAAGACTCACATAAGATATGGAGAAATACATAACTCAGAACACGGAAAAGCTAATAACTGCAGCAAGATACACCATTCCAACGAGCAACTCAGGAAGCACAGAAACCAGAAACAAAACAAGAAAAGAAAAGTAGGAAGAAAAACAAGTACATGGATGCTTCCGAAGACTGAGAAGAGAAGAAACCAACGAAAATGGCTAGGCATGGCTACGAAAAATACATTTGAACAGAGAAACGGAATCTTTACTGATGACTGCGATTAGGGCAAATTACATTAATACTGAAAACGATAAACTCCAGGAAAACAGTAAATGCATGCTGTGTGAACAAAAGGACGAAACAGTAAATCATATAATAAGTGAATGTAGCAAACTAGCCCAATAATATACAAGAACAGACATGACTGCGTGGGGAAAGCAGTACACTGGGATCTGTGAAAACAAGTGAATTCTAAATACGCATGCAAATTGTACAATCATAAACCATCAACAGTACTCGTAAACGAAAAACACAAAATCCTCTGGGATATGGACATAAACAACAGACAAACTCATACAAGCAAAGAGACCGGATGCTATAATAATCGACAATCTTGCAAAATCGTTGACTTCGCCGTTGCAGCAGCCTACAGAGTTAAGATCAAAGAGACGGAAAACGAAGCAAATACACAGAACTAGCCAAAGAACTGAAAGGAATATTGAACATGAAGAAAGTCAGTATAATACCAATAATCGTAGGAGTACTAAGAACAATCCTCCAAAAAACTGGGAAAAGACTGGAAAAAAATTAAATAAAAGGGATCATTGAAACTATACAAATGAAGGCAATGAGGAAAACAGCTGCAATCTCAAGGAAAATCCTTAAATGCAGAAACCAACCCGTGTAAGCTACGAAGGGAAACCAGTCACATGACATTTACAACGGGAAGAAAAAAAAGGAAGAACACCTCATCGCACACCAAGGACAGAACATGCAAGAAGCATCTCTATAATCTCCCCTTCCCCCAATAAATTACACCAGCATCAGCTGACACCACACAAAAATTAACCAATGAACAGAAATTGCAAGAAACACCATAATCTGTCCTCCCCCACTCTCCTCCCGCTCCCTTCCCCCACTCTCTTGACACGCTCTCTCGCTTCCCTCTCCCTTCACTTTCCCCATCCCCCTTACCTTTCCCCTTTCCTCCCAAAATTGTGCCAGCCTAGGCTGACACCACACAAAATATTTGTAGAGGATACAGGGGGATGAAAACACCGAAGAGGGACAGCACAAACCAGACCTCAACTGAATGTGCGGAGAGTGCTGGGACATTGGGGAGGCCTATTGCCACTGAAATCGTAAAGAAGACCAATAGTTCTTACCAGCGATAAATTAATGGTAAACGGCTGATGCGATACTGCAAGGTTATTTGCTGTGGTTATCGACAAGGGGTAGATAATACTGGCAATCTGGGAAGACGTGTGGTCACTCAGACTCGAGGGAATAACACCGTTTGTTGTCGGTGAGCAATCTCTGATTATGACCTGTGTGATAACTCCTAGTGAGTACAAATGATAATAATAATATATAAATACTGAGAATAGTACTGAAAATAATTATATTCTGAGGTTTTGCAATTGTTTGAATAATGTTCAATAAGTACAGATAGTAAAAAGAGAAACACTTTCCTGCTTTGTATGTGAATTAGTATTGGCAGCTTCGTGTAAATAATATAGTACGAGCCTCCATAAGATTTCCATAAGCAACTGAATGTTTTTAAGCGAAACTATCTATTCGTTTTACGCTGTGATTTGTTTTAAAGTGAGTTATACACATTGGAAGTGTTATTATGAAATTTCCTAAGTGTTTATGGTATGAATGTATTAGTCGCCAGAATAAATTATACCTGTAACAATCCAAGATTTGTTACTGAAATGTATTTACTTGATGAGATAAATAAGTAGGTGGCGCAATTTTAAATCACTGTACAATACAAATGATTTAGTTCGTTGATGTTATTCTTAAATTCCGGAATGGGTTGAAGTCTATGGTAAATAGTTTTAAGTAACGACGGTCAAGAAATAATATCTGTAATCTGATATTCTGAGATTATCAAGGAATATCAAAGAGCTGTTATTAATTAATTTAGGAATGTTGCATGAAATTATTAGAAGAATTAAATGAAATAGTTACAATGATTATTGTATAAATTATTCGATGTGATTTATTTAGCGGCGTTTAATAGGAGAGTTGGAGTAGAAAATATTATAGGGACAGGTTTTTGCTACCATGTTTATAGAGTATGTTTTTAGTGAGGGTAAGTGATGACGGTTTAAAAGTAACATTTAATGTTATATAGTGAAAAATAGTCACACATTTCTTGAAATACGCCCGAGTGAATGAGGTAAGTAGAGTGGAGAGTTTAGTAGCCTATGATGCATGTGGTTATTTTATTACTCAAGTCAAAAGTTCAGGGGGAAACGAGTCAACTTTATATATATAGATAATAATAATAATAACAGTGGCCCAAATGATCTTATTGATCATATTATCGTTATAGTATTAGTAGTTAGAAGGTGATATTCTATTTTAATGTTGTTTATATCGGTTTTCTTATTTGTGAAATGTTTGATAATGTTTTATTTAATAATCTAATTAGCTAATATTGTACTAGTTTTAGACCAGGAGTTATTTTATAAGCTTACCGATTTATCATTTTGATTTTATTTCAGCATCGTGAGATTAACTCTCCTCTTCATACTTTAAAATTCTTATTGGCTCTTTGAGCACAGGTTACATCTTCGAAAGAAGCTCTTCAGGGTGATTTACTTACATTAGAACGACCAGAAGACCACAAATGTAAGCTTATTTACATTCGGTGTCTTTCCATGAATTACTGAGTATTTTCATCTAACATTCCTAATATTACTCTGTAAATACATTTAACCCTTTAAGAAGTTGAGTTCTTTCAAGATTCCCAACATTTGAAAGCTAAACGTAATAATGCATTTATGCATGCGCGCCATTTTTCTAAATCTATATCTGGTGATGCCAGATTGCCTTCCTCCTTCTGACCGGTGGACTAAAAGGATTGTGGTTATTTTTCGAACTTACCGTGAATCGTGCAATACGTTGGGTATACCCATTTAGAACGATCGTGTGTCACATCTTGCCGTCGCCGGGTGGCATGTAAACAGCGATACGCATTGTTTAGAGCTGGTTTTGAATGGAATCCAACGCCATGCATAAATAATTATGGTCAGCAATATCAACATTAAAATAGAGAAATAATTGTGAAGGTCACATATCAAAAATATCTTTAAGAATATGATATAATATCTGTGACATATTTGCGATTAAGTTTCGATTAGAGTAATACATAAAACTCTATACAATAAAATAATCGGTGGGCTAAGTGTGTGCAAGCACGAGGGGCCTACTTTGATCGGGATTAGGGTCCAAACCCCGTCACTTGTTTGAAATATTTTTTCTGGCCTAAGGTTGAATACGTTTTAGACAGCCGGCTCGTATATATATATATATATATATATATATATATATATATATATATATATATATATATATATATATATATATATATACTAGTTAACAATCCCCCTTAAAATAACGGAAAAAATGCTCCGCCAGTGTTTACACTTATATTCATATGATATTATGGAATTACGTCAGTAATTTTATTTTTCATGTATAAATTATCATTCTCATTTTTGGTGGTCGAAAAACAAACAAACTCGTACTGGATAGTTTATATTTTTAGTTGAAGGTTTCTTTCGGGCAGCACTGGTTAGCTGATGTATATTTTTCAGACAGCAGAACTTACTATTTGCTTTTTTGCTTCCCCTTACCACCTGAAATGTTTTCATCCAGAGTCTAGAAAAACGCGTGTTTTTACTCACTAACCTTTGTGTGACGGGACGTATATATTATATTTATTTATCTTAAAATATACAAATAAATACGCATTGCTCCTTATTATAGAATTAAGCATATATATATATATATATATATATATATATATATATATATATATATGTATATATATGTATACAGCACAGTCACGTTGACGCACCGGTTCCCATTAGATCACCGAAGTTAAGCGAATTCGAGCCTGGCTAGCACTGAATCAGTGACTATTTGGGAATACTAGATGTATTATGTGCTCTCTGCTTATCTCGGCATTGCGCAACCCTTGCTTCACAATTACACGCGCGGCCACCCCCTTGCGGAATCCTTATACGTCGAAATATACGAGAGAGTCCATCATATATATATATATATATATATATATATATATATATATATATATATATATGTATATATATTAACAGTATTTTGGCTCAAGTTTCTATTTACATTCAGTTGATATGTTGTAGATACTTAATTAGAATCTGTCTTCGTAATCCACAGAAAGAATTATTAAAGTTGCAAGATTAAAATCTTATATCTATGATTGATTGAATATTAGTTTAATCTGACAATGTCTCCAGCAACTTATAATCGTGCTGTCTGGCTAGTTAAAGCATCGATTCAATGGAAGACCAATGTTAATGTATACATTTATCTTATAGGCCTAACGTTTCATGCATACAAATGTATTATATGCAACCACTCAGTTGCTGCAGATACGGGAGCAATGACTTATTGTCAAGTGCCCCTTGCTTTACTAGATATAATGGTGTTTTTATTTTATATTTTAATCCTTTGTTTAATTTTTATTCTATTTTACGGAGTTTCGAAAAGAAAACCAGAAAACATTATTCTAATTTGGGATTCGACATTAAAGATAATTCTTAATTATTCATATAAAATCATTATGGTGTACATACCTGTCAAAATATTTGGTTGTAACATATGGAATGATAACGTTCCACATTTTGCTTCACGAATGCGTTCATATGATATTTTAAAGCAAAAACACATGTTACGCATTTTTCTATATTATATAATCAGGCGGGAAATGAAGCGTCGAAAAGAGATTCTGAGTGTCGGAAGAGAAACTTATAGGTCAGTAGCTAAAAAAAACGGAGTTGGGTTACGCCTCCCTTTCCTAAAATCAACACTGCTACAAGAGAAAATTACGTAATCTTATCTAGAATGAAGTGATCACGGGCGCTGAAGAAGCGTGTTACTGTAAAATGGTCAGTCTTGGTCAGCAAACAGCCTGGACGAAATAAAAGAACATCGAGTGTTAAACTTTACTTGGTCAGAGTGGTGGTGGTCAGATTTCAACAGGGTTCGCTTTCTCATTCAGTCAATGTATGATGTCCTGCCGAGCCAAACCAATCTTGCACATATGGGGGGAAAGTGACCCCGCTAATTGAAAACTATGTACAAAGAAAGGATCATACAGAACATCCTAAGCGGTTGTCCCAAAGCATTAAGTGATAGTTGGTATCGTTGGCGACACGGTCAGGTCATAGAAGCAATCGGCAACGATGCGACGAAAGCAGTAACGACTAACAAACATGGAGCCTTATCAAGTTTGTCAAGGCTAGAGTCAAGATACGGAAAGGAAGGGGAGAGAGAGCAAGCCAGTTATCCTCCGCTGATGACTAAAGTTTGATAATGGACATGAAAATCGAACTAAAATTACCTTTGCACATTGCAATAACAACACTAATACCCGACCTGATATTGCATTCGGAAAGAACAAAGCAATGCATAATGTGGGAACTGTCTGTGTCATGGCAGGAATCCATCACATTAGCTAACAAGAGAATACAGACAAAATACTAGAAACTGTTCGAACAATGTCGAGAAAATTGATGCCAAATCAACTACGATCCTATAGAAGTTGGTTGCAGGGGTTTTGCAGGTCAATCTCTATGCAGAGCATTGTCAAACTATGTATAGTGGGAATGGCGAGAGCTCGAGCTTTAAAGGACATTATTAATAAAGTGCTAGCTGCGTAGAAAATGGATTTTGCTAACAAGATAAAAACAATCCATAGAAAAAATAATTAGTAGGAAATGGGACAATTGATAAAAATAAATGTAAATTTGAAGTTTTTTTAAAATCTATTACAGTAACATCTTTACTTAATTATTTATTATGTTTTTTAGCGGTAAGTTGAGCTGTTTAGTTGAAGTTTAATCGAAGATGCGGATTTGTGTTGTATTAATGTATTAACCTAGTTCCCACTAATCGGCAAGAAAGTTCAGTGACAAAAACCAAACGTTTAGTGTGTCTAAATCCGATATATCTATTGTAATACGTTTCGGGGTATATTTGTGCAACATGCAAATCCATAACCTTGTTTTGTTAATCCATCATAATGACATGTTTATTTATATATTTGTTGTTATTTTAGCGGCACGTCGGACTGTTTAGTGAGTAAAATTGACAATCGTTAATGTGTGCGTTTAATATAAGATAAGTGTTGTCTTATGTAATAATTTATTTATTGATTTAAATAAAATAAAAACTTGAATAAGTGCAGGTCTCGCACAGAATTTTAAAAAATTTTGTCACGAAGATGGATTCTAGTTTATAACTTACTACTTTAAAATTTTGGATACTTACATTTCATTAAATATTTAGTATGAGTTCGGCTAACAATTAACGTTCAGATTGTTCTAAATACCAAGGTTAATTTAGATTTATTAGGTAGTTAAAATTGGAAAAGAAAACACTATCCGAATGCAAACCAATGGAAAATAGGAAGTCGAAACAAGTAAGAAAGAGCGGAAAGATTAGGAACAGTTCTCATTAGCTGATGCCTGGTGATGTTTATTTAAAAAAAGAAAGAACCCATTCTTGCAATGTCGACCCTTTTAAGTAAGCGACCTGCCGCGTCCCGAGTCAGATCGGAGTGGCTGAGTATGCTGATGTGATGCGGAACCCAAGATCGGCAATGAAGACAGTGCATCACTGAAGACTACCCTTGATGCATCTAAAACAAGGTATTTTATCGTTAATGATGGAACTGTTTTTAGAAAAGCTTAAAACTGATGCTGATTATACGAAAGTAGTAATAGCCTTCCTTTACTCTCATATACTTTTTTGTAAAATAAGTTTGACTTTTGTCATTTGGCACGTTAGCACACGGTAAAAATGCATATACACTTCTCAAGAATACCGATGTTTCATTTCGAGTTCGAATTTACAATGTATAGATATGTCAAGTATTTTATTAATATAATACTGACGATCAGCTGTTTCGTGAAACTGCAGTACAGTTTTAAACTAAGCGACATATTGTATATATATATATATATACATATATATATATATATATATACATATATATATATATATATATATATATATATATATATATATATATATATATATATATATATATACACGGATATGGTTGTTTGCTTCAAGCATTGCTGATAGATAAGTATATAGGTATTTAATAATGCTGTAAGCAATGCAACAAAAACGGAACGGTGAAAAGAATGAAGAAAAATAAATATATGACAATAATGTAATATTTTTCTTCAAAAACTTATTCATTAATTTTTCATTCATTTTTCAGTAAATCTTTCATATACTGTTCCAGTAAATATTGCAATTATCGTTAATAGAATCTTGGATGGTGGACAATATTTTAGCTATTTTAACCACTCCGGATGTAGTCTGCGGCACCTAATTAATTTGACCCAAATCTGTCCATGTTTTTCATTTTTTGCTCATCGCAAGATGGCGTTCAACAAACGATTTCGACAGCATGAATCTATTTGCAAAAATTAGAAATAGGATTATCTTCCAGGGCATTTTTCTCTGGTTCAACATTGGCAATTGATGTAAGGAACCTACCGGGATCATTATTAACGTACAAATCTCCAAATCGAAATGTATCAAATTGTGAACCTTGTTTCAGGAGAAAAAAGGGGGCAATATGTCTATTAACATAAGCGTAGTAGTTAGTTAAAAAACTACTGAACATATTTTTATGAAATTTAGATCATTGGTAGTAGACGGAAGCGGAGTATAATTATATACGTTAGATTTACTTTGAGAAAGCAAATAATACTCCCCCCCCTTGAAAATGAATCTATTCAGAGTTTCAAAAACTACTGTCAATATTAAAAGAAATAGAACTTTTTTTCAGGCATGAGTTCAAATGTATTATACTATGTATAATTTAGTTTAAGGTGGGTGGAATAATATCGTGGGATTTTCGTTTACTCCATACATCCATCAACATTGGGATAAACATTTTAAAGGAGTGTAATTTAAAGCTTACCTCCCTGTGAAATGTGAAAAGAATGTTGTGAAACAATCCTTTTTTCTGACGTTTGCAGATGCTTTTGAAATCGTCTGCGACGAGAATAAAAGGGTAAAAACATGGACAGATTTAGTCCAGATTAATTAGGTGCCACTGACTAAATCCGCGTTGTTTGACGTCATTTTTATTTATTTTGAGCAAAATAAAACGGTCTTATTTCAAAGAAAAGAATAATCGGTGAAGAATAGGGTATCAAATGAAAAAATACGATTTTTTAACACTTGCTAGATGTTGACAATTCACCTAGACATATATTCTCCTCCAAATGTTTTTGTTACGGCTCCGTAGTACTATCAACGAACCATCTATCATTTATGTCTGCATCTAGAAGATAGACAATCATTTTCACACAGAAGTAATATATAGTTTTCTGAAGGCGATGGAAAAATAATGATTGAAAATAGTTATGACTTATTCATTTATAAACGGTCATTTCATGAAGGAGAATCTAATAGAATTCTCTTAATAGCATTTCTTTATAACTTCTCTAAATCAATACTAGGACAAAATTACATGACGTATATTACTCTTAAAATACTTGGCCATTTTTCTTGAAGTCTTGTATAGATTCTTGTTTATTATTTTCTCAGCAAATAACTAATTTATAGTTATTAAAATGGGAACCTTGATATAGAGGCAAAACGAGGGCATAAGGATACAGCAAGCCCTTATCGGTTGAGTAATCTCGGGAATTGGCAGAGGGGGTATTTAAAATAGTAATAATTCAGTTAACTAGTTGGCAAAGGTCAGTTTAACGTGCATTGGATATCTTCATGACCAGCTTGCAAGGGATATCGTAATGGAATGTTCCTATACGTACAATCAACTAATCACTCAAACACTTTGATTGATTCGAATAGTAAATACATTGACATTTTAAATATTACGAGTGTCCGCGTCCGTAAAGAAAAGACCAAATAGCAAATCGAGTATACAACTTCCGAATTAATCACGGAGGCGTATACGAGCTTTACTATGAAATAATTCGCCAAGGTATGTAGACTAGAATTCTAAGAGCGGTTCTTAACATTTCCTGGGGTAGTACCCTATCAGAGAGCAACTCTACGGATACCTTCTTCTGAGTTCATCCCTGATCAGAGAGATAATAAACATATTGGCTGGTCACTGTTGGAACGCAAAGAATGAAATCATCTGCGATTCTTAAGTGAATTGCAAAACAGGAATGTTCAGTTGGGAGACCGCACAGAACCTACGTTAAACAACTAACAGAGAACCCACAACGCACCTATAGGGATCTACCTCATGTGATTGAGGATAGAGCGAGATAGCGTGAGATAGTCAGGAACATTCGTGACATTACTACGACTAGGTAGGTGTGAGCTGAGAGTTAAATTCTAATGAAGATTTAGTAGTAATGGGGCATAATGAGGTATTAGAGGTTAGGAATTGGATATGGAAAGAATGATTTAGATTGCTAAGGCAATAACGTTTTTATAAGTTGATAATATTTTATGAGTTTCAAATTATTATTTATAAGTTTGTAATAGTTATATAAAAAGCAATTCCGAATTAATTCATGAAAATAAAACTCTTTGAATATTGAGGAAGTAAAGCAGAAAGAACGACAACAAATACCATATGGAATGAAATATTTCTTTTGTAAAGTGTTCACACGGGATTATCGTTTTTCCTTTATTTACTTTTGTCAGGTTTATTTAATCTTGTAATCTTGTAGTTTATTTAGCAAGTTTATTGACTTTAAATAGTGTAGATCTACAAGTGCCTTTGAATGAGATCTATAGCTGCCGAGAAAAGTAAGTGTCATTAAACTTTATTCAAATCAAAGAATGATTAGACCAGTTCTTTATTGAAAGACTTGTGTATTGTCAATTCAGCCACCTTTATATTATTAAACATATCTTTCATTATTACAATAATCATTTTGATGCGAGTACGTTTAACGTAGTAGCGCAATATTTGAGTGGAAAAGTTTAAAATTCAAGGGTCAGTAAGTGACACCAAGCGGGGGTTACAAAACTACGATATTTCGATCAATCTTTCTCTCTCTCAAGTAGCTGATGAGATTTCACCTTATAAGGACGCGTCTGACTACTGTCAGTAATAGTGATCGTGTGACAGGGTGTAGCGAGATGAGCTATATATCAATCTCTCTCCATCTCCTTCACACGCATACGAAAATAACTGTCGGTGTGACTATTCTTCTCTGTTGAATAGAAACGTTGTTGAAAACTGGACATTGGCATCCGTGTGGTTTTGCTTCAACAGCCGATCAGTTACCTAAGTTCACAACGATGACACGGGTGTATAAATGCGTAATAAACGCTCGATAGGTGAACATATATCACTTGTTGTAAATTATTTTACTGTCAAGCTTAAGAGAAAATAACATACTTTAATAAATAATGCTAACACTAACTTACCACGATATATATTTTTTCAGTTTAATTGTATTTATTTTACAATGTTTTGAACATATTTTAAACATATTTCATTGTGACCTTTCACATCCTTAATCGAATAATATCTAAAAAGATTATCTCGGTGGTAACAGATGTGAGTATGCTCTCGTTAGATTAGTAAACGTCCCCGTTTACTAAACTTTAAGACATGTCTATACATTTTACTGAGAAAAAATATAGGTTTATTTCCTAGTTCTTACGTTTCAATTGATAAAAAATGAACAATTTGTTGGACGAAGAAAGTTTGAGAAAGTAACAAAAGTTTTCCAACGAAGACAACTTAATAGTTTCCCGTTCAGGACGAAACATGCTCCACCATGATTCTATACCAGGCGAATTTCATGAAGAGATTTCGGATGTCATATTTGTTAGATATTTTGCATGAGTTAAGTTTTTGGCTTTTTTTTTTTTACTTCATTTATAAATTTCGTCTTTTTTATTTCCCTTGTTTTTTCCTGCATAAACCTAGGCACTGGTGATACCAGATCAGGCTGCCCTGTGGCTCCCTGAGACGAAATTCACCTACATTGACGTTTTTTTTTTTTTTTCTTTTCTTTTTGTAAAACTTAATTATGTTCTACAAAACCAAAAACAAAAACAACAGCCCCTCTCCCTTTCTCCCTCCCCTTTTTTATTTTATTTTTAGAACTTGAAGCATAAATCTTTTACTATAATGACCAGATTCGGCATTAAATAACCCAAAAAGGGTTGATATGCCGTAAAACAAAACTACCAAACCAAACTAAACCTAGGCAAGATTCGAACTGTAAGAATCAAGAGAAAATCATTTCGCCAACTGAACAACCTGTGTTCCATTATTAATTACCTTGTTTCTACCTTTCTTTTCTGTAAAACTTCGGCGTAACTTCAAGGGAGTACATATTATTTGAAACATTTCATCTGACATTTACCAATAATGGTCATGCAATCTATTATTTATCTCATAATCAGTATATCGTTTTTTCTCCCTCTCTAATATAATAATACGAGTTTTGTTTCCGTTTTAATATAGATATATACTAAAAATATTCTGCCCTGTTAGGTTATCCATTGAGCTAAGGTAAGATTGTTTAAGTAAGAAAACGTGAGTTTGCAAAGCCCCTTAAATTAGTGAATTGATTATATCTAGGATTGGTCTCTTTTAATTCGCTATATATCCCTCCTCTCTATGTCTGTTTCATCTCCCTCTCTGCATTTTTGTTTTTTCTCCGGCTATTAAGTATTACTAATTGTGGTTATATCCCCTATTGTTTATAATAGACTGCTTCAAATAGTCTGTTTTATATTTACGTTTATTATGTTTGATTCTCAATAAACAGAAAGAAAGAGAGTGGCGGAAGAGAGGGTGATATACACTGTATGGAATAAGACCGTGTGGTCAAAAAACATAGTGTGAGAAAAATATGGGAGTACTAGAAAAATGTATTTGTTAGAGATGGGTGAAACGGTTCGTAAATTTTAAATTACAGTTAATTACAACATTTAAAATCAATTATTTCCAAACATAACTCGGTCCCAATACCGAAGGAATATTTAAACATGTATTTTATGTGATATAAGTTTATAGGTAAAACACATTAGTGAAACAAATGTTGCTTAATCCAGCTTAAATATGACAATAGATAACTAGTTATCTCTTTGGTAATTCAAAAGGTAATTCAGTAAATAGCCAAGTAAACAGAAGCAGCAACTGACTTGAACTATAAGTATTGTTTAACGAAAACTCTTTTCGCTTAGTTAATTTAAGTTGTATGTATTTTATTATTTTAAAAACTTGCTTTTTGCCATGTTATTCTTGTTTATCATAGCATTTATTATTATTGATATAATAATAATATTCTTAATTAGTTTTTCGATTTTTTATGACAATGTGTTTAATTGTTTTATTTATTTTACAAGATACACCTACACGTTTATTTTACGTCGATGGAGAGCAACAGGATAGAGACTGTATACAGTCCTTATTCAAAATAGTAAAACTCGTTACTATAGCAACTATCTACCAATAGATCAAAACATGTTTAGTACTTACGAATATTTGCTGAGATGTGATAGCCGCCTCTCTGTCTGGTATCTATAGAGACTTAGATGATAACCTCGCACTTTAGCGAATATGAACGCTATATTAGAAATTTGTGGATAATGAAAGTATATGAAAGTGAAATCCTTCTGTATGCCGAAGTGATAACACGATGAAGCATTTTAACAATAACAACGTTTATTTTTTTATTTACTATGCGAACGAAGATGTATATATCTGTGTAATATAATGAATACAGAGCGAGTGTCCATAGGGAGGGAACAATACACATCTCCCTAGTTCGTATAGGTAACATAGTTTGCCACGTCGAAAAAGTTTGTTAAAAGAAGACGATGTCTCGCGGCATTTTTTCAGCTCGAGGGTTCGTGTCATAGAGGAAAAAGGATAGTCACATGACTGACGTGACACCGTTCCGCGACAGAGGCGAGATATTCATAATATTATAGGTGTCCACAACATGCTATCGAGTTTTTTTTAGTTCTATTCTAAGTGAGAGAACTTAAGGAAACTAATTTAAAGCGACATTTAAATTGTTTAAAAAATCCTGACGCATATTATAAAGTAAAAAGCCCCTAATTCTATTCGCGTTATACTTTGTAAGTGAACAATTAACTGCATTTGAATTATCCAGCTTCAAATCTTACCCATGTCACATGATTTCACCTACCAATCAGATATCGACTTGAAGCTCATCCTGAAAACAAATTCAACGATCACTGATTGACGATTCGATGTGATGTGATCGAGTTCTGACAGTTGCATAGCTTCACTTTCACTGCAGATATTGGCAGCATTCATGCAATTACATCTGTTAGTACCAGTCCCGGTTAAATCAATGCCACCAACAGAATCAAGCAGATCAAATATCGTAACGGATGCATGCATACGTATCAGGCTTTGTTCATAACGACTACAAAATGCACACCTCAACACATAAATTAAATGCCTACTAAACACTATTCTCGGGTGTCGAAGGTCTCTCTGTACAGGGGTTAGTCAGGACAACATGGAACGATGGAAACTGCCCCCCCCCCTACAAGTAAACCCTGACCAAATATTCAAAATAACAGTATTCGAAGACCAAATAAGACCCCCTTCACATGGCTACATACTGGCTTATACTAGGAATGGTACACCTTCTCCAAGTGATGTAACCTCAAGTAACAGCAATAAACTGGATACTCCACCAGACTAGATAGATTTTTGTGCTGGAATCCGGCAAGACAAAGAGACAACAATAAATATATACTATAACAAATTAAACTCAACGTTTACTAACTCAACGTTTGGGAGGTAGAGGAGAATCTCGATTAAACACTTGGATACGTATGTATCTCATATAAAGGTCAAGTGTTCGCTCCAGGAAGGGGCCCTTCAGTTTCTGAGAACTTCCTTTATTAAAATGAACAACAAATGGCAACAAAAAAGCTGATCAAACACAGCCCGAAACATCTATTATTAATGGAGATTTAGTAGCTGCCTGCTTGAAGCCGAAACTCTACAATTGTACTATCTGTCAACGTTCAATTCAGGAGGAGAGTTTAGTATCTGTTCTGTCGTTATGATAACATCTTCTCATGCATTACTTTTTACTTTTTTTGGGAGAAATAGTTTAGTACATGTTATTGTGTCATGAGACCATTCTTCTAGGTATTACCTCCTTCGTTAGAGGCGATGTGGTGTAATGTTTTTTTATGTTTTCATTCTATCATCCTCTCAGGTATTAAGCCTCACTCTTTTGAGAAGGCGGTAGTGTTGTATCTGTTCTGTGGTCATAATGTCATCCTTCCAGGCATTACATCCCCCTATACTACTCTACTACCTTTTCGGTCTATGTGGTGGTACTGTAGTTTCTATTCTGTTGAAATCTGACCATTCTGCCAGGTATTCCATCCTTTCTGGAGGCAGTGTAGTATAAGTTCGTTCGTCATGATACAATCTTTCTAGGTTGTATCTACTGTTATTGAGCGGAGGTTGTGTACTATACATTTCTCTCGTAATTATACAATCTCCCAGGCTAGCAAAACTATGAGTAACAATACTTCACTTGCGAGATATCGTCAAATACATTGCCAACAAGTTTGAGAAATAAAATGAAAACCGACTTACGGTCGAATAATTTCAGATCAGTAATGTATTCGACATTTAGACTGAACTTTTAAACTTTAACAAAACTTTTGTATTGTAAGATTTCCTAATATGAAACAAAATTGGAAATAATTTTGCTTTGTTTGGAAAAAGCTTACAAAAAAACAGAAAAAAACACAGACGTATGAAATAAAAGGCAACTTTATCTTAAGACCACCTTCAATACTTTGTCTTGCTAAAAACATTATACACGACTCAAATTATATAATCGATGAAAATATAAGCAACACAAAAAATGAAATGACATTGTTGCTTGCGATCAAATTCATCAAATGTCATAATTCTTCGTAATCAATAGTTTTAGATCATTGAAATCAAAACAAAAACAAAGAAAAGTAAGAATGAAACTTCTTAAGAAACGTCCATTTAATCTTAACGCTTATCGAATTAAATATTATTCCGAACTTCAGCGTGAGAAACAGACGAATATTTTACTTCAAAGTTAAGCATAAGAGACCGACAAAAATGCTCTTTCCAATGAAACATCATTCGATTGAAATAACCTCTTATAGTTTTTCTTATACGCATATAATATAAGATTCGTCCATGCAATCTGTGGGTTTTATGATAAAAAATGTTATTTCAAACTAAATCAAAACAGACCAATCAAAATGATTTTTTAAACTTAAGAGTGACATACTGATGAAAATTCTATTTTAAACTAAATCTAGACGAACCGATCAACATTTTATTCCCAACAAAACCATGACAGACCGATGGAAATGCTATTTCAAACAAAAGTGAAACAAACTGATGAAAATTATTTTTCAAACTAAACCATGGCAGACCGATGAAAATGCTATTTCAAACTAAAACGAGGCAGACCAATGAAAATTCTATTTCAAACTAAATCGAACCAGAAAGAGGAAAATGCTATTTCAAACAAAAGCGAAGCAGAACGATGAAAATTCTATTTCAAACTCAACTATGACAGACCGATGAAAACGCTATTTCAAACTTTAGCCTAAAAGACATACGAAAATTCTATTACAGGCCGATAGAAATTCTCTTACAAACTTAAGCTTGACACACCAATGTAAATGCTATTTCAAATTAAGCGTGCTGTTTCAAACTAAGAATGAAAATTCTATTTCAAACTCAACTATGACAGACCGATGAAAACGCTATTTCAAACTTTAGCCTAAAAGACATACGAACATTCTATTACAGGCCGATGGAAATTCTTTTACAAGCTTGACAGACCAATTTAAATGCTATTTCAAATTAAGTGTGCTGTTTCAAACTAAGAATGAAAATTCTATTTCAAACTTAAACCTGACTGACCGACGAAAATGCTACTTCAAAATTAAACCGACTGACGGACAGATGTATGACTATAGAAGTATAAATCTAATATCGACCTGACTCGTGACAGAATGACTGACTGATTAATCGACGGACCGAACCTCTGATCAAGATTTAAGGATGCATCTGAAACAGTGAGGTTAAAGGCGTTTGATTTATTAGTTTTGTTTGATTTTCATTTATGTTTGTTTTTAATTGTCTCATTTCAAATCAACCTATCAGATTATACGTTCTCATTTTTTTCACTTTTGTTCACGTTGAGGTTTGATGGTTGATCTCTGAAAATGTTCTTCTTGGCTGAACAACCGTCAAGAAACGAAAGTCCGTATCAGAAAGTAAAAACAAAACAAAAATAAGAATGTAATAAAATATTGAGGAAAATAAGAAAAAAAGTAATAACTGAGCCTTAGATAAATCGGATCAATAAATTGTTTAAAATACGTTTTGTGATATGATTCTACTGTCTGTTCATTCAACGTTCTGACGAGGAAAACCTTGCAAATACAAGTTCGGAAGATCACTTATCGTGTTCTATATAAAACACCAACTCATAGTACAATTAATACCCAGTATTGGTTCCCTATTTTTAAAACGCCTCGTTTAACTCATGAAAAAATCATATTATTGGTTTCAATTTGACGTCAATTTAATTTTTATTTCTATAATACTATTATTATTAGCAATAAATATTTTGATGATAAATGTTATTTTTCATGTGTGATATGTGCTTTTCTTTTTAGAAGGTATTTCTAATACAAACTTATGTTAATTTTAATAGAGTTTTCAATTAACAAAACATAAAATAGAAGTGAACTCATGATATAAAGTTTATGTAATATAATTACGCTATGATACCCGTCAGGGAAGGAGTTAGGTTTGCTCTCGATGACACACCGATCATAATGTTAAAGTTCACAAATAACATAATATACCCACGTTACATACTGTGTTGCCTAGAATACGTATCCAATAATTCCTAATGCAAAGTTGTATAAGTTTACGAGTTTATCCTGCACATACATATTATTAACGCTCCTTCAGGCGCACCGGTTCAGTTAACATTTTATGATATAATATAACTTTAAATTAGAACAATTAAATGTTTTGTAGCTCGCTGATCTCTTGTGTTTTCTTTGGGGGCGATTTTGCTCCTCCTCTAATGGTAAACTTTATAAAACAGTAATTTGCCGACGGTACTCACCTATAACATATATGATTCCATAATTCATAATTATCGGTTCATATGTTTAAGAGTCAATAATATATATATATATATATATATATATATATATATATATATATATATATATATATATATATATATCGTACAGAAAAATTAGTACAACATTAGTACCGTCGGTTCCGAGCTCAGAAGGACTTACCCATCCTGCGCTCTTCAACTTATGTTGTCATATATATATATATATATATATATATATATATATATATATATATATATGTGTGTATTTAGGCAGCATTTTTTTATTAAGGCATGTGTGATTGAAGACGACAGAAATCTTCTGTTTAGTGATTCCTTTATTCATTTTAGCCATTAAAGACCTGAGGATGATTCCGGAGAGAATCGAAAACGTTAGTCCAACACATGGATCCTTCATCAATTCATTCCATCTACACGTCAAAAAGATCATTCGACGAATGGAAAAAATAAAAAAAGGAATCACTAAACAGAAGATTTCTGTCGTCTTCAATCACACATGCCTTAATATATATATATATATATATATATATATATATATATATATATATATATATATATATATATATATATATACCTAGCTTTTTATATATAAAAGTTGAATAACATTTATTTATCTGAAAATCAACCATTTCTATAAATTCCTCCTGTTGTGGTTCATAATTGAATTATTAGACGATCGAATCTAAATGCCATGACCCCATCATTTGATTCAGAAGTTTAAGACAAAATGTGACCCGTTTTTATTTATAACTGCGACTCTGTTTCTGTCATCCTCTCGGGCGACAATGTTCTCTGGATACTTTTCCTTGGACGGAGAAATTGGCGATGTTTTTTTATTTAAGAAGTAAACGACGATGACGCTTTAAATGTTAACTATATTCTTTATTAGTGTACACCTTCTGTAAAAATGAAGAAAGAAATATGATTGGCCCGTGAACGAACCTATATTCATATAAAATCATGAAACAGATTTCAGTAATATAATTTTTTACATATAAAGTATTATTTTCTTTTTTGATGACGGAAAGAGACGCTACCCACTGTTTTCTTTTTTTTTATTTAGAATGAAAGATTTCTTTTCGAATTTGCGCTTCCCCTAACCAGTTTAAATGTAACTTCACTAGGAGATGTTATTGATTCTCACGTTCGATCCCCACGTTTTGTTTACTTCGTTGACGAGATTCAATTATTAAGTTTCGGTTCTGATGTGGCAGTCAAGACTTCAATCCCCTTTTTTTTTCCTTGTCGCTGTCCTCTTCTACTCACATTATACATATTATAACTTCAAACAACCCATCTCCATCTCCAATGGGGAAAGAAGCAGATATCCAAAAAAACAAGTGCCCTATTTGGTTTTTCAGACAACAAAGTCCCGATTTTCTTACCCAATTTGTCACATCTGCTACTGTGTCAGTGACACCATAGCCAGGACATGTTGCCTTCTCTTAATCTTAAATTAAAAACTCCACTCAATCTTTCACCCGATGTGTAAATTTACCATACTAATCTTATTCAATCATTTACAAACTTTGATGAATAATGAAAATATATACGATAGAGAAAAGTTATTAGTAGAAAAATTAAGAATTAGATAAAGAAAATATATAATTTTAGAGTACTTATTTTGACAAGTTTATAATAACACCCATGTTTATAGTTACATATTTAATGAGGCAGTATTTTTATAAAAAGATATATTCCGTTGCACTCAGCTGCAAGACTTGCGTTGATAATGCTGGAAACTTTCTTACTACATTGAACAAAAATACAAAATAAAGTTATGTTAACTATACATTAGTTTCGGTGAGTAGATACATTATATAACACGCGTAAACGACTTCTACTGAATCAGTAATATGAATTCATCTTTTTTATTCTCAGATGTAGCCAGTGAAATGTGAGATAAGTTGATTGAGAAAAAACTATAGTTTTAACTTGAGAATTAAGGTTAGATAAGTTGTTTGCAGAAGGTTGGTGAGCGAACGTGCCAAGGAAGTGACGTATGAAACAGAAAGTTGAAAGATAGTGATGCGTGGCAGATAGAAAACTAGTGGTATTTACTTAGCTTTTTGATCTACAAATATGTAATGTTCTTACAGGAACTGACACTGTAATACTGAATACCGTAAAGAAGAAGACATAAAAGTATTAAAAAGGCAAAGTGATGATGTTTCTTTCATTACTACGAACAACATCACAAGAAAGAGAGTCGCTATTCTATCGCTACTATTAAAGAAAAAGAGCCGATAACTGACTCTATACGTGTTGCTATAATCAGGCGTAACATACAATTTAAGATGCTTACACGCGTGGCCATTTGTTTACGTGACGGAGATTCGTTGCTATGTAACAGTTATGGATATTTTCCGGATTTTGTATGCTTACTCTTAATATATCACTTAATCTCGAGTATATTTGTTAAATTAAAGGAATACGGTAACTTTATTCAAGTTATGCAAATAATAGAATGTTACTAAATTTAGCTAAGTAAGTAATATAATTAAAGTTGTATTTGTCCTTTTCTATAAGATATGTGTACGGAATTATTTTGAACTACTGAGACCGTTGCACAGACATTGCCCCCAAAATTGAAGAACCCAAGAGACCACTGCTCCCACCTTTGACATCGATATAAGTATTTTCACCCGATGTGACTATAGTGTACTGTAAGTATTGAATTAATAAATAATCATGAAATATTTAACGTTCTTGTTATTTCATAATTTAGACAAAAAGTCAATTTTTAATGTGGATAAAATCTAGCTTCCTAGAAAGGGATACTCTTGATTGGGACAAGATGCGGCGAAATTGAATTTTGACAGCCGCTAAAATATATTGTAAACTTAATCTTCCTGATTACATTGATTTATGAGAAATGTCAATACGCGGAAATGTTTAACAATACGCTGTGAGTGTAAGCAAAGTATGGTTTACCTGCTGATGTACATAAGACAGGTTTACATGATAGTTTGAAATGCCATTATTAGCAAAACACATGTCACTGTGAATAGCAGTACCAGAGATAATACATCGGAAGCAGAAACACAACAAAAAATAAAAACAATATATAAAGAGGGAGGCCGTTCATGCATCATTTGCGTAATAGAATCCTGTCAATATCTAGTCTAAGTGAGTGAACGCAAAAATTCAATTTTGTCCCCAAATAACTCGGTCTGTCCTATCGGCTCCTTCACGGATGAGAGCGTCTCGGATAACAGGTAATACACCTGGGGCGGATGTCCCCCCTGTTACCGCTGCTACTGTGATGATATCTAAATAACACAAACTTACTGTTTTTATTTAAATACTTTTTAACTTTCATAGTCGACAAAGAAGTCATTTTTCATTTTTTTTTTTTTTCATAAATAAACCTAACTGCTGCCCAGTGGACTTAAACTTATAAGTAAAATAAATTGTGTAAGGAAGTTTCTATTTGAAAATATAATTTTATTGCAAGATATAACGGCATCGTAATAGCATTTTTTTTTTCATTTTGTACGTGTGTGTTGGAGTAGCACATCCGGAGAGCCACAAGATTTGGCGCGATCAAAGTGATCATATGAACTGCTGCGTTCTACTGAGTTGAGGCTGGTGACGTATGCACGTGCACAACGTAACGTTTTTAATGATGAAAAGGTCTACTTTTCATGTCGATATTTTAAACCTGTTCAACATCTATACTTTACAGAAAACATTGTATAAACAGTTAAATGTACTCGGCGGGAATCAGATCTTTTTACAGAATATATATCATTCGAAAAGTTCCCTGCAAAATAACTCAACAGTAAATAAATATATAAAAAAAGTTTATCTGGGAATAATGTAAGCGACTATTCACCAGTAAATGCCTTGTGTACTTCTAAAACCGTTTAGTGTCTGAAAATTAAATTCTGTTTATCTGCTAATCTGATTCTATGTATGCTGAGAGGCAAAATCTATGCTTTTTCAATGAATGAATGAATGAAAGTAGTACTTTTCACCCTGATATTTTGTAAACCGAAATCGCTGATTAATGTCAGAACAGGAAAAGAAGTAACTTAGCAAACCCAGCGTGACCCGGAGATAAATCATTTTCTCACAGAAGTCATATGGTTCGAATACCATAACATAAAATGTACGTATTACAAGTTAATGAAGATAAAAAGTATCAGTGTTTATGTAAAAATACTGCAAAAGACTATTCATGATCAATTTCATTGTTGACTTCTAAAGCCGCCTAATGTTTGCTAAATATTAATCTGCTAATCTGTTATTTCGTCAAGTAGGAATGTATAATAAGCATTTTGGAGTAGGGAGAACATATTAGTATAAATAGCGTTTTTTGTTTTAGTGGAAAATGTATAGTATATAACATACAATAGAACAATGAACATATGAAATAATAACGGTTCTACAAATATATGTCCCACTGAGGAAGTCTTTCATGTGACCGTAGCATGTATTGGTAGTAGATCTATGCGGGAGAGTAGAAATTCCTCTGATTTCCTATTATAGAAAACTATCGTACAAGAAGATGTTGAGCTAGATAAAATGTTAATATGAATCAAATAGAAAGAACCAAGCACATTTTCCGATAATACGCATCAATAATTGACCTAAATCGATGCTGACGCATATTATTTCATATTTTGATCTTTCTATTGTACGTTAGCCACTGTACATTTCCAAACTAAAACGGGAGGTTTCATTTACCTACCTTTTTAGATTGACGATATAACAGATTAGCCGATTTTCATTTTACGAACCGTAAGTTATTTTAGGAGTAAATAACACACATAACATAAATATTCGGACGTTTTATCTTTATTTAAAATGCAAAGTCGTGATTGGTCGAGCATGACACATTATAGCTTAATGAAAGGAATTTTTTAATTAGTGAGTTAGCAGTTGGCGAGGCACGACGTAAGGGTGACTATATAGAGTTTCATTCCTCACAGTCAAATAAAAAGGCCGGCTCATAAGTGTGTATGTATATTCTAAATATTCCACGTCGTGTGTAGTCTTCAATTCACTCCAATACAGATACCAGTCATTAAGATGACGACACGATTCACACGTGCGAATCTAAATAATGTCACGAAAACGTATATACAAAAGTGATCTCAATTGAACCAACACTCTTTGTAATAGTGACATTTCGTCTAATATATTGTTCTTCCTGGGCTAATATTACTTCTTAATAAAATAACCTACTTTGTAATCATGTTTTATGTGATTGCTCTTGTTTAAAGCAAAAGTCACTTATGCGAGAAAGTGGTCAGTGTGTATTAAAGAATGAGAGTTGGAGAGAAAAAAGAAAAACAAGTAGAAAAAAAAGAAAAGACAAGAGGAGAAAGTAGGAGAAAAAAGAAAATATATATCAAAAGAGGAATAAACACGATAAAAATAATATATGTATATGTATACATATATGAATAAAGAGAGAGATATAGAGAATGGATGAGAGAGAGAGAGAGAGAGAGAAGGCGAGAAAGAGGTAGAAAAAAAGAGAAATAAATGTAGATTAAGATGGGGAGAACAGAAAGCCACATTGACTAACTGTCAGCTCAAAGTTATGTCTTTTTTCACTACATTAAACTCTATTCGATTATAACATTTGACTGTCATCTCTGAATATATAGGAGGCTTCTGAAAGTATAATTGGTTCGGCAAACCAATATATTTCTTTAACCCTTTAATATCTAATTTACCTACGATTTATTCCATGATTGTGCTGATCTAAGCACACACTATTGGAGAATCTTTTGAAAAGTTATAACACTGGGTTGCTATGTGACATGTGAGCTATGGGCGAAAATGGAATCAGTGAGTGGTTTAATCATCTAACATTAGATATTAAGTAAGTAAAGTTTCTTTCTTAGCCTGAATGCGAATATATTCGCTACTTATATCCAGTCAAGCAGAACGGATGTGGTTTACAATCCCCCGTGACAAGACGCTAGTCTGCCGCCGGTTACATTTCCCAGCAAGGTTGATACTAATTTATCCACCTGAGTTGAATGTTTGCCTATAGCGTCTGCGACAATCCTCATCCAGCTAAATACTGACCAGACTCAGAATCGCTTAACATCCGTAATCTGATTGGAATCGGCGCGTGAGGTTGTACCAGGTTGAAACATTAGGCGTATAATTTAGTCATACGTTTACTGATGAATAATTAGAAACTATAAAATTTAAAAAGGTGGGGAATTTCCGTAAAAATGTGATTGACATTCAACTGGTTTGGTAAGTTTGTAAACGCAGTTTGCTTAAGGATTTTTTTAATACGTCAGTCAACTGACAATTAGATAATAGTTTATTAGGATTTAGTAAACAAATGGAATACTAAGAAGAAGATCGACTCGACACAAACATATTTTCGTACTATCATTTGGATTATAAACACTGAGAAAATGCAAGAAATGTTTATGTATGCCATGATTGCTGTACATAATGATAGACCAAGCAACAGACGGATAGAGATACAGACCGGACCATGAGACGAGAGAAAGACAGAGCGAGAGAATGAGAAACGGACGAATGTACTTTAAAGCTGACTACAGACACATACACCGTAGCCTGTCTGCTGCAGTCACACACAGCCATATCAAAATATACACAGAGATTTGAGTAACAGTATACCTACCAAAGTATTGATTTACTCCTCTCCAGGAGTTAGACACAAGGCCAGTTTTTATCTTACTTCCACAAGTAAGATGTGACCCAATGTCGGGTCGGGAAAGTGGGGTTTGAAAATCCAGCGCCCGAGAGGTAAGCACTCTGGCCATTAAAAATTGCCTTGGCAGCCCTGTCGGCATCTCCCGGTAATGGCACCTCAGGCAGTAAGCAATAAACTTACTGTTGTGGGGTACAAATCACCCCTATTGAAGAACTAATGGAAGCAACCATCTATAATAAATACCATGGTTGCAAAGACTCACACAGAGGACATTCCTATTCATGTTTTACCGCATGGTAGGAATCCGGTCATCTCCTACCACATTTAGTGGCGTTACTGTATTGCTATGAATAAATACATTGTATATTTTAACCTGTCACAATTTGTGGTTGTTATCTTTGTGACCCTTAGCACGGGTCTACAACACTTACTCCTCCCCAAAGAGGGGAGGCGAAGCCTCAGAGGGTGTACCTTCTAGAACTGCACAGGCCAGACCCATTGACCGGCGTAAATTAAGCCCCGAAGGACAAGACAATACCAGTATGGGGTGCAGTATTCATCGGAACAGATACTACACTTTGATCTTAGCCAGAAGGTCAAGCTACCAGAGTATCAACGAACTGGAAACACAATTTGTTAACGTGTTACTAGCATAAGAAGAGAAAAAAAGCTTTTAGAATTAAAAAATAAGAAATATACGTGTGTTATTTTTTAATCATGTGTGAACTAGCATAATCGAAGTATAAATGTTGAATATACGTTGAAAGCGTTCGAGGAATTACAACTAACAACAACAGCCAGAACAAACAACAGCAAAATGACTCTCTAAAATCTAACCTTTCCTGTAGGGGCGGTGGTAACGTGGTCGTGTAATAACTACCCCGTTAAAAAGGCCCTGTGGCAAGAAATACGGAACGGTTGTTTTAGTTGTGCTCTGGAGACATCCTTAATCTTATTTGGATTGTTTCAGTAGCGCTCTAAACAGGGGCAATAAATGTAAGATTACAGTTTTACATTTGGTTAGTGGTAGATAGTAATCAAAAGGTGCTCAACATTATAAAGAGAAATAACTTTTCTGTCTTTTGTTAACTCGGTGTTGTCCGGAAGCCATTATAATAATAACACAGTAATGTATTTGTTAAGTGGAAAAAGTTATACAAAGTTCTCAATATCCGAGATAAAGCAGGTGTATTTACTCGGCGTTGTCATGAATTCATCAATATCATAGATAGAGCAATCCTACATAGAGTAGGTGTTTTTAAACGTCGTGTGGGCCGGGAGAAAGGTTTTCACTGTATTTTGTTATATAATTATATACCAGAAAAGGTAGTCTGCGTTGCTCGGGAGTCAGTGTTCAATAAACTAAATAGAGAAGGTGTGTACAATAATACAGTAGTATATTTACAATGTGGTATATGCTTGATGGAGAAGGAGAGGAGAAGGACTACGCGTTGACTAAAATACACTAAAACAAATATGGGTTTCATTATATTATTTAGGGGGAGGGGAAGATAAGAAACTCGGCGTGCGGGAATAAATTAACAGAAATATAGATTTAATTATATTTGAAAAAAAATTCATATATAAATTATCATTATTTTTTCTGATGAACTAAAGAAAAACCGTTACCTTTTTATTTATTTAGAGTAGATGTTTTTTTTTCGAATTTACTTTAGGAGGTTGTCTTACTTTCTATTTACTTTCTCGCTTCACTTTAAATAGTTTCGTTCAGGCTCTAGAAAAAGACAGGAGGGACTTTTTATTTATTTATATGCAAATAAATACGCATTGGTCTTTATTATGGGATGGAGTACATTCGCTTTTAATAGATTCTTTTCATACGATACTGGCTATACAGTATAGATGTTTCACGCTATTACAATCTGAAAAATGATTATTTTCGAGTTTGGGATTCAGTGATGCTGATAACTTTTAGTGATTGATGCGTATTGATATGTTTTGAAATAGGAATATCTAAAGATGAATATTCTAATGGGAAATTTATATTTTGGTAAAAACCATTAACATATTGATTGAATTCACAGAGGGAGGGAGTTTTCACCAAGCGGCCATATGTAAAAAAAATAATATGTATCAATGAGATAATATTAAGTTTTTGGTTTGCCATTTTCTAATAAACTGTAAAATAGGAATATTAGATATTCTCATTCTACCCAGATAGGCAAAGTGTGATTAGGAAATGACACTTATTTGGTAGCACGCATACATCAACATAAAAAACGGCACATAGAAGCTGGTTAAATACATATGCGTTTATTCATAGTTTCTCTTAATAAACGATAGCATGACATAAAGTAAACAAAAAGATTGAGACATGTTTCAGAATAGTTGAACACACATAATGTAACACACGCAAGGAAGTTGTGTATAACACACGAAGTGTTTACTCACGGTCGACATACTTGTAGGAATAGGTCCGAGTTCAGACAGGTCAGCTTTACTTGAGGAAGAACCAGCAAATTGAAATGGAAAATCAGTGAAATCTTCGGAGATCGCAGGAACCAAGATAAGGTAACCCCTTTTGACGGGATTTCAGGACTTGACCTATTTTTTAAAGCTCTGAATCCCAACATGAAATAACTTTGAACGGACGTAACTCTGTCGTCTCTACAGCATTATTTTCAATTACAGTTTAAAAAGATATCATCACAGCGCGTTCTTTCACAGACCTCATTATAGCCTACTGCTTCACATTCAAGCAATTATTCAGTATAATTCTTCATATGAAATTGTAATAGAAGTTAATTAACTAGATTTTAATTTTACGTAGCATGATACTATACTTATAATACAGTTGAAAATGGTTATAAATCAAATCTCACGAATGATAAAAGTTCGAAAGTTGTTTTTTCTCACGAATATGGATGTATAATCCCTTGTTCAATAGATTAGATATCTGATCAAAGTTAGTTTCACATGAAAGTTATCAACTGCGTATACTAAGAGCTGTATCTTTTATATTCAGCGTTCAGATGTTAAACTATACCTGACACTGAAATAGAAATTTTAACTTCAGTATATCGATGATTAGAAATGCCTATTGTGCTTTTGGCTATGATCAAAGTGTTACTCAAACTACACTTTATCTTTCCTGTCCTTGGTCAGTGAATACGTTATTCTTCTAGACTGAGCCGTATTTAATTGCTGTCCCCATCTAGAGTGGCTCTTTTTTAAGCGCTAGATATCCCCATATTAAAAAGCGACATTGCATCTAACAATACGCTCGTGGAAAGACAATTAAATAGGAATATACATGACAACTTGTATATAAAGAAGCGAACGTGTATAAACATATTAAGATTAAGTGAGACAATTCTTGTCGAGTGGGTAAAATGTGGGGAATAACTAGCTTTTAGAGAATTTTTCTGAAAACTTAGTGTTTCAGATTCATCCTGTCATAGTGACAGGATGAATATATCTTTGAATAAATGTCAGCATCTAATATATACAACGCTGTGATTATGTAACAACGAAGCGAGACCGAACACAGAAATGCAAAAGATCAGGCACTAGTATATATTATGTAGTCTACGCAGGGTACATCCGGAGAGAAACAATCATAGTTATACATTCTAGATGCACTGGGGAACTATTGTTTTCAGGACTTAAAACATGTTATTTCCTGTTCCCGAGCCGCAACAACAGCGCAAGAGATAACCGAGGTTGAAGCCACACGCTGTCATCAGCTGGCATTGGTCGTAGGTTAGTTCAATTAACTGAGGAAAGCCTGGATTTACAAATGCAGACGTTTGAAGCTGATGAAGAACCGTAAAGTTACGTCGTGGCCGGTCATGGGAGAAGTTGTGGGCGGGTTTGCAGAAGACAGGACATCCGTAATAGAATAGAAAAATATCCAGGGGCATATACTCATATAAAAAATGGAAGAATGGAAATAGTTCACGGCAAGGTAGATGGAATTAATACTCCGATAAAGTAAAGGGACCAATGGAAATAGTTCAAGGCAAAGTAGATGGAATTAATACTCCGATAAAGTAAATAGACTAATGGAAATAGTTCAAGACAAGGTAGATGGAATTAATACTCCGATAAAGTAAAGGGGCCAATGGAAATAGTTCAAGACAAGGTAGATGGAATTAATACTCCGATAAAGTAAATAGACTAATGGAAATAGTTCAAGACAAGGTAGATGGAATTAATACTCCGATAAAGTAAAGGGACCAATGGAAATAGTTCAAGACAAGGTAGATGGAATTAATACTCCGATAAAGTAAATAGACTAATGGAAATAGTTCAAGACAAGGTAGATGGAATTAATACTCCGATAAAGTAAAGGGGCCAATGGAAATAGTTCAAGACAAGGTAGATGAAATTAATACTCCGATAAAGTAAAGGGGTCAATGGAAATAGTTCAAGACAACGTAGATGGAATTAATACTCCGATAAAGTAAAGGGACCAATGGAAATAGTTCAAGACAAGATAGATGAAATTAATACTCCGATAAAGTAAAGGGGTCAATGGAAATAGTTCAAGACAAGGAAGATGGAATTAATACTCCGATAAAGTAAAGGGACCAATGGAAATAGTTCAAGACAAGGTAGATGGAATTAATACTCCGATAAAGTAAAGGGGCCAATGGAAATAGTTCAAGACAAGGTAGATGAAATTAATACTCCGATAAAGTAAAGGGGTCAATGGAAATAGTTCAAGACAACGTAGATGGAATTAATACTCCGATAAAGTAAAGGGACCAATGGAAATAGTTCAAGACAAGGTAGATGAAATTAATACTCCGATAAAGTAAAGGGACCAATGGAAATAGTTCAAGACAAGGAAGATGGAATTAATACTCCGATAAAGTAAAGGGGCCAATGGAAATAGTTCAAGACAACGTAGATGGAATTAATACTCCGATAAAGTAAAGGGACCAATGGAAATAGTTCAAGACAAGATAGATGGAATTAATACTCCGATAAAGTAAAGGGGTCAATGGAAATAGTTCAAGACAACGTAGATGGAATTAATACTCCGATAAAATAAAGGGGTCAATGGAAATAGTTCAAGACAACGTAGATGGAATTAATACTCCGATAAAGTAAAGGGACCAATGGAAATAGTTCAAGACAACGTAGATGGAATTAATACTCCGATAAAGTAAAGGGACCAATGGAAATAGCTCTAGACAAGGTAGATGGAATTAATACTCCGATAAAGTAAAGGGACCAATGGAAATAGCTCTAGACAAGGTAGATGGAATTAATACTCCGATAAAGTAAAGGGACCAATGGAAATAGCTCTAGACAAGGTAGATGGAATTAATACTCCGATAAAGTAAAGGGACCAATGGAAATAGCTCAAGACAAGGTAGATGGAATTAATACTCCGATAAAGTAAAGGGACCAATGGAAATAGTTCAAGACAAGGTAGATGGAATTAATACTCCGATAAAGTAAAGGGACCAATAGAAATAGTTCAAGACAAGGTAGATGAAATTAATACTCCGATAAAGTAAAGGGACCAATGGAAATAGTTCAAGACAAGGTAGATGGAATTAATACTCCGATAAAGTAAAGGGACCAATGGAAATAGTTCAAGACAAGGTAGATGAAATTAATACTCCGATAAAGTAAAGGGGTCAATGGAAATAGTTCAAGACAACGTAGATGGAATTAATACTCCGATAAAGTAAAGGGACCAATGGAAATAGTTCAAGACAACGTAGATGGAATTAATACTCCGATAAAGTAAAGGGACCAATGGAAATAGCTCTAGACAAGGTAGATGAAATTAATACTCCGATAAAGTAAAGGGACCAATGGAAATAGCTCTAGACAAGGTAGATGGAATTAATACTCCGATAAAGTAAAGGGACCAATGGAAATAGCTCTAGACAAGGTAGATGGAATTAATACTCCGATAAAGTAAAGGGACCAATGGAAATAGCTCAAGACAAGGTAGATGGAATTAATACTCCGATAAAGTAAAGGGACCAATGGAAATAGTTCAAGACAAGGTAGATGGAATTAATACTCCGATAAAGTAAAGGGACCAATGGAAATAGTTCAAGACAAGGTAGATGGAATTAATACTCCGATAAAGTAAAGGGACCAATGGAAATAGTTCAAGACAAGGTAGATGGAATTAATACTCCGATAAAGTAAAGGGACCAATGGAAATAGTTCAAGACAAGGTAGATGGAATTAATACTCCGATAAAGTAAAGGGACCAATGGAAATAGTTCAAGACAAGGTAGATGGAATTAATACTCCGATAAAGTAAAGGGACCAATGGAAATAGTTCAAGACAAGGTAGATGGAATTAATACTCCGATAAAGTAAAGGGACCAATAGAAATAGTTCAAGACAAGGTAGATGGAATTAATACTCCGATAAAGTAAAGGGACCAATGGAAATAGTTCAAGACAAGGTAGATGAAATTAATACTCCGATAAAGTAAAGGGACCAATGGAAATAGTTCAAGACAAGGTAGATGGAATTAATACTCCGATAAAGTAAAGGGACCAATAGAAATAGTTCAAGACAAGGTAGATGGAATTAATACTCCGATAAAGTAAAGGGACCAATAGAAATAGTTCAAGACAAGGTAGATGAAATTAATACTCCGATAAAGTAAAGGGACCAATGGAAATAGTTCAAGACAAGGTAGATGGAAGTAATACTCCGATAAAGTAAAGGGACCAATGGAAATAGTTCAAGACAAGGTAGATGGAATTAATACTCCGATAAAGTAAAGGGACCAATGGAAATAGTTCAAGACAAGGTAGATGGAAGTAATACTCCGATAAAGTAAAGGGACCAATGGAAATAGTTCAAGACAAGGAAGGTGGAAGTAAGCCACATAGTGCTGAGTAACCTTGCTAATTATTCGAATGCGCGATCATTTTAGTTTTCAGTTAGTTTTTGGAGTTTTTCAGAGAGCGTGTGTGAAATAAACTCACTTTTGCCCACCCGACACGAATTTTCTTACGTAATTTTTGAAAGTAGACGCTTCTAGTCGCATACACCCAAGAATTAAACCGAGAAGGCGAAATTATAAGTTAAACTCACTTTATGACCGAAAGTCTTTTGTACCTGCAACTGCAGATTTCACGGAAATATATTCTCATTTTTATAGAATATTTCATCGAGTTGTCTATACCTCGATTGTTTTAAATGTATTCTTCATCCCTCGGTTTACGTCAGTTTCTCTGATCGACCCCGGTCCCGGACTCCAGTTAAATCAATACAGCATGGGGTCGTCTATCCCGGTCATTGAAGACACTACAACACCACATGTCTTCGTCTGCGAAACGGGAACTTTCGTAAACGTTGGCGCCCCGAGAATACGGCTTAAGTCGGCGACATCAAATCAACCACTACAAAACGTATTAGCCACTGACACAAGTAGAAGCGTCCGAGTGTGGGAGCTAAATTATTGATTGCAACGCGAGATTGTGGTACATTTTTTGGGTCTGCCGTGACAAGCTTCATGTTTATATTATTAGTGTCAAGATCGAGGATTGAAATTACAATTAGTTAAACAAGATCATGTGACCCTACAGATAGAGTGTAATTTTTAAATAGTGATCCAGTTAAGTTCATTTTGTTAGTAAGACTATCATAAGAGTGCTATTTTAAGAGGCTCTTCTTGCTTCCCATATGGGGAAGTGGATGGACAGTAGAATGCGATGGGAAATTATTAAATAACTGACACTCCCACCGGGGATTCTTTGCAGAATTATTGAATTCATATTTTAAGTATTCTACTTCGTTAGTAGAGAATAGAATTCAAGATGGCGACCCACGCCCGGTTAAATACGTGGAATCACGATATCAGATAAAACCACTCAGACGATGCCGATAGACGATATCTAAGAATATGATATCAGCGTTATTTCAATTTACTGTGTTCTTTAACGTGTAGCGCTTTCTGTGTAATATTCATTTAAAACGACTACCGGTGGGAAAATCTAATGAGCCGCAAATTATCAGCTATTCTATCTACTCTGCTCTTATTGTCGAGATAGACAAGTTAATTACTGAATTATGAATAGATAATGAACCGCATTTCTGTCTTTCGCACCCTCTTCTCCCTCTCCCTCTCCCTCTCACATATACACGCTGCCATATATATATATATATATATATATATATATATATATATATATATATATATATATATATATATATATAAGATAAATGGAGGAAGAGACATAAATATGTACGAATGACAAATTTATTTCAACATTCGTACATATTTATCCCTCTTCTTTCATCTATCTTTAAAATTGCTCTCGGATATTGAGCTTAAACCATTTCACTATAGGTTTTATCTACTAAAAGTATAGTTTTAGTTTCATATTCTCTCTCTCTCTCTCTCTTTCTCTCTCTCTCTCTCTCTCTCTCTCTCTATATATATATATATATGTATACATATATCAGGAGATCTGGGTTTGCTTGGGACTGAATAGGAAACACTAGTATGTAACATTTCAAATTTATAGCACCATATTAGATTTTTATTCGTTTTTAAAGATTTTCAAAGGTTAACGTTTTGGGGTGGTTCCAATGATGTCTTCAGCTGAGGTTGGGTGAGTGTAAATGTACTGACTTTTATTGAAATAATTTTCATTAAATTCTGTAACCATTTCGAAGACGTCTTCTGTGTACTTATGCTGTAAGATTGAAACCCCTATATTACTATTTCTATTTTAATTTCTCATTACTATATCTTTAAGTTATAAATCAAATTCAAATAAAAATTCATACAATAACACAGAATGTGCAATGGTTATTGACGGACATGTCCGAAATTTGGTTGAGGTCACTGTAGGGATACGTCAGGGTTGTCTTTTATCTCCTGCTCTCTTCAACGTTTACTTAAAATTTGTGATGAAAGAACTGAACAATCTGCAATCAAGATTGGTGCATACCAATGCGCTCTCTATTCATATTTGCTATGCTCATTACACCATGCTCGTTGCTACTTTCTTTAAAAAGTTGAAACTTTTTACTTCTGAGCTTGAACCTTCTTGCGAGAAAGGATGGCAAATTAAAAATCTTTTCCCTCTGTGGAGATAATATCTCGGTAGACAACAAAAAGGTTAAACACCACGATATTTTGTGTTTCCTAGCTCAGTATTCCAAGGATCATTATTTGGGCACTACCATCTAACATTAGAAGAATAATGGTGATATCAACTGCATTTTGACGTCTAAAAGAAAAGATATGGAGCTGGAATGACATATCAAAGCCTCTGAAGTTAAGACTTTAAAAATTCTGCTGAAAGACTGGTCCAATACCGAGATAAGTTGCAGATTTTGGTTTTCAAGCATGTGGCGAAGCTCTCTGCGTATGCATATAAATCAAGTCGAATAAAATAAAACAGAGTAAAATACTTTTTTTTTGACTAGATTTCTGGTGAGAACTTATATTATTTTACCACATTTAAAAAAAAATCCCAGTACTCGGAGTAAGGTTGTTTCAGAATATAACACATCACACAATAAGTTCTGAGTCTGATATGAATATAGGACTACTAAAACAAATTCATATACTTTTCTAAAGTACTCACATTAAAATGGCACGTGTCAAAATTTGAATCCAACCGGATTATTAGTTTACAAATTACGGTTATTAACGTGAATCTACGATTGCTAAACTTCGAAACAATGGAAACTTCTAAATTTTGTCTGTTGAGCAAGAATTGGTTTCTGATGTGAAAAATTACTGATAAAAAAAAAACAATGGCTGTATAAATGTTATTCGATCTGTTCTTGGTCGAAGAAAAAAACGGTTAACAGGTTGTACGCTGATTTTAAACGCAGTCGTATAAACACAAATGATGCTGAACGCTCAGGTCGTCCAAATTTAGCAGTTGTCCTGGAAAACATAAAAACAAATATTACAAACCCTCTTGGGCTTATCGCAAATCGAAGTTGTGTAAGACTGCAAAGGAATCCAATAAGAAAGCTGTGTTATATGTGGGGGCCACGCTTGCTTAAAGTCGATTACAAACAACAACACGTCGACGATTCTGAACGTTGTCTGCAACTGTTTTAATGAAAAATGAATTCTAGCGTCAATATGTAACATTGATTCCCATGAATCCATCACTTTACTCCGGAGTCAAATCGACAGTCAGCTGAGTGAATAGCAGCAGGTGAAAGCCGTCAAAAGCGACTTAAAACGCAAACATCTGCAGGAAAACTTTTTGCCTCGGTATTTTAAGATGCGGGTGGAATTTTGTTAATCGATATATCCGAGAACGAAAGCGACATACATATCGAACATTATATAACATTATTAGTGCGTTCGAAAGAAGGAATATCGCAGAAAACGGCCACAAATGAAGAAGAAAAAGTTCCCTTTCACTTAGAAAATGCACCGTATCGCAATTTGATCGCGATGATGGCAAAACCACACAAGTTGTACTTCGAATTACTTCAACGTCCAGATTTGGTCTCAGCGACTATTGGTTGTTTGTAACTCTTAAAACATGCACGAGGGAAAAAGTATTTAATTACAATAAAGACCTGATATTGATACTGAGCCTTATTTGGAGGTTAAAGACTAATCGTTTTACAAAAAATGCATCGATTTGTTAGATAATCATTGGAATCAGTGTATCAGCATTGAAATATACTATATCAATATATCAAGTCGAATTTTCCTAAAATTTATTGTTTTATTAAGGGATGTGTTATATGCTTATGGGAGCCTATCTAAAAAGAAGATGAGTTAGGGAACAACTAGAGAAAAAACTACAATTTTTCAAACTCTGTTATATAATGTTTTAATTTATCACAATGAGCACTCTACAAAACTACGTTCTATTCAATACGATTTACTTGCTTTATAAAATGTATTTATTCTATTCGCATTATGAACCTGTTTAGAATTCATATCGATATATATATATATATATATATATATATATATATATACTAAAGCTGAGGGAATAGAGTGTCTTGTGTACTGTTTTTTTCTTCATACGTTAATAATGCAATATATATGCTAATATATTCCCTAGTCCTGGGATTATGTTAGAAAACATTTTAATTCTCCTAATTAGCAATGACTTTAATTACCTGAACGAGTCCCTCATCTCTCATTCTATCTCTGTATTTTTCTCACCTCCTTCACTGTATGTTGACAATTCTCTAATATTTTAATTTTCTTTTAAGCATTTAGAGAAAAGGTGACTTTCCTCAGTTTTATTTTGTAATTGCTTAATTTTGTCTTCTGATCAATGTAGTTTGTTCGTTCACACTGAAAATACACATGTAAATTTAATATAAAAATAACAAATATATCATTTATATATGATCTTTAATGATATTATAGAAGTCAATGATGACATTTAGTTATGCTAGGAGAGTTTGAGAAGATATTTAAAAGTGTGCAGCTTTTCGAATGAAATACATTTATAATAAATATTCATAATGGTTGTAGCGCTTTTGGTGAAAGATAGTCTTGTATATATATATATATATATATATATATATATATATATATATATATATATATATATATTAAAAAGGAACAGCGGATACCTTAACCTCAACGTTTCGCTCAACTGTTGCGTGGGCTTCATCAAGAGAAAAAATGCTAAAAAAATACCACTTTTAGCATTTGTTTTGCTCTTGATAAAGCCCACTCAACAGTTGAGCGAAACGTTGAGTTTTGGTCTTCAGCTGTTTCGTTCTAATTAAGACCCTCAGATTTATTTTATCCTGTAATTTATCATGAATATATATATATATATATATATATATATATATATATATATATATATATATATAGAGAGAGAGAGAGAGAGAAACTTGACGTCTAAAAGTCTTGATTGTTTGTCGAGTAGACGACCTGTGACCCTTTGTAATAAAGGATCTCTTCCCCATCCCACTATTCTCTATTTTGCTGGACGATTTTTACATTTTCTGACGGCACCCAATCTACACGATTATCCACTACCTCTGATTTAATAGATGACATCATAAAACAACGACATCAGCCAGTGTGCACAGGGGAAACAAGCCATCAAGCAAACAAGGAATTAATATCCACTGATTTTTTTTTGTTTGTGATATTACCAGCTACAATTAGCGACAATGCAAATATCTTTGTAAACAAATAGAGCACTCTTAAGTAGTGTTCAATGTTTATATAAAACATTGAGATATCATTGCTCACAGCGAATATATGGATATATAAATACATATATATATATATATATATATATATATATATATATATATATATATATATATATATATATATATATATATATATATATATATATATATATATATATATATATATATATATATATATATATGCATTTATGTGTATAATATATTAGAAAAGGTCTGGGTGGGACCATATAACCATTTTTAATGGAAATCGCTCCAGACAAGGCATGAAGCTACTTGATCTAAGGAGCAAAAACATGCTACTTTAAGGTAAAAATGCTAGCCAACGAATAGCTTTAGATGGATAGAAAACAGTAGTTCTTCCTCCTTTGTCAGAAACATCGCTCAATAAATATGAGACCTAAAGGACAAAGTAAGGGAAATTTGATTGAAATAAGTAAGAACGTGTAACATCCATTCCTTCTTGAAACGAAAATAGCAAAATAAATGGTTGCTACTTGAAATATGTTGCGCTTTGCGTAAAATGGTACTGCCTATGAGATCGTTTCCATTTAATAACTGCCCGTCGCTCTCAATGAGAAATGCGAACGATAAGAACAATAAAAAACACGACATCATTTTAGCATGATTGTTCTTGGCCGACGACAAGCCGCATCAACTGACGCTTCTGATATTTCAAAGCAGAAAATGAAACCGGCCGTGATAAAATTGAGTAGATAAAAATCCTGTCGCCTGTCCGCATCTTAAGCGTTTAAATCAGAATATTTAATGACCGCCTTTGGAGGATAAGGAACGAAGCAACCAGCTTTTGGGATTTCAAGAAGAAAGGCAGACAAATTCATCAAAACAAGTAGACCAGACAAGATTGTATTTGTCAAATCATATCGCCGAAGCGGAGTTGAATGATTGTGACAAGACGATATCAAACCAAAGACAGAGAAGAAAAATGCCCGTTATAAAGATGACAATCTAATCAATAATGAAAAAGAAAAGATAAATGATTTTAAGACAATTCCGAATAGCGAATTGTGAAGAAAATGATAAATAAAAATCTGCAATAAATAGAAACTTTTAACGAAAACTTATATTCTAGACAGCGACCACTCAATCAGTGATTTCAGCGAGGAACCTGCGATTTCAAACTGAATACAGACCAACGAAAATGAGATTTAAAAAGTAAGCCCGTCAGACAAACAAACATACTATTTTTAAACTATACCGTGACAGATAAATAAATAGTCATATTTCGAACATAACTGTGACACATGAAGAAAAATACGATACCAAACTTTATTGTAACAGCGACCAACAAAAATGTTATTTCAAATGTAAATCTGACAGACCAACGCAGAGTTTTATATCCCACTTCTGCGTAACGAACCGATTGACAGGCAGACATTATTGAAAACATCAAAACTAGTTGCATTTACACATTAAAAAGGTAATTTCAATCTTAAGTGTGACAGATCGACGAAAACCCTATTTCAATTCGAAGTTTGAAAAACAAACAAAATGTTATGTCAAACTTAATTGTCACAAACAAAAGGTATTTAAAAAATATAACAAAAGAAATTATACTTTAAATTTAATCTTAAACAACGGAAATGCTATTTCAAACTTTATAATACTATAACAAGGAAAATAATATTTTAAACTTAAGCTTGATAAACTAAAGAGACTGCTATTTCAAACTTTAGCATAATGTCACAAGGAAAATAATATTTTAAACTTAAGCTTGACAAACCAACGAGAATGCTATTTCAAACTTTAGCATAATATAATATAGCAAATACTATTTTAAACTTAAGCTTGACAAACGAACAGAACTGCTATTTACTAACTTAAGCATACTATAAATAGGAAAAATATATTTTAAACTTATGCTTGACAAACCAACGAAAATTCTATTATGAACTTAGGCATAATAAAAAAAGTACGATTATATTTCATATTTAAGCTTAAAATGCGAACGGGAATTCTATTTAAAACTTAAACTTGGACGCACATAATATAAAATATGTTCATTCCTTCTACACGTTTAATCATGGCAATCTGTTGAAAACTAAAACGTGACCCACTGACCACGTATAGAGTCTATTGTACGCCGTATAAACTTAATAAAAACACATAACTATATGGCTCATCACATCGACATTCACTTAGATCGATGTATCTTTTGATGGATATGCAGTTAATAAGACGTTTATCATCTTATGTGTAACAGTATTCCTACCAAATTTTATAGAAAAGAAACAGCGCTGGAAATTTATTAAGGCTTTATCGAGTAATATACCATATCCTGCAACATTTTTATTCCCCATATAATGACCAGTTCTATATGTGAGACAAAATTACAACAGATTTTGCTGTTTATATAAATATACATGTCGGCTAATGAGGTATTGGCATGTTATCACTGACGTTGGGGTCGCTGGAAGCCGTCTAAAGCCACTATCGATGAGGACCACCTTCTTCACAAGCTCGCCACAGAGACCCTCCACAAGCTCAACTGAAATTATTATCGGAGCACGCCCACCAGCTCCTGCTTTCAACATCCGGTGATGTCGCAAAACGAATCTGGCTGAAACGTCGCTGGACGGAGAAATGGCAGGCAGCATATAAATCAAGGTTGCACAGATTTGTGGAGGACCCGGATAACCTACCAGGCATGGATCTCCTTCGCCGGCAGTGGACAATGTTCAACCGCCTCAGGACAGGTGTCGGCCGTTTCGCCGCGACCATGAAAGCATGGAGACTCAGGGACTCGGCTGTCTGTGACTGTGGTCACTCTGAACAGACAGTAGACCACATCATCGAGTCATGCCTTAAACATCGACCACCCAACGGCGAAGCCGGCATAGCTGTGCTAGACAGCAAAACATTAGCATTGCTTTTCTCAACCGAGATGGTGATCTAACAGTGAGATGCTGTGAAGCAAATGAAAGAAGATGTTATCAGTAAGCATTGACTCCGACCAGGCGTACTCCCAGCTGCGATAAAAGTGTATTAACCGTTCTTTGTTCGGACTGTGAAAGAGAAATCCTTCTAGACTTGGCTAAATTTTATGTTTGTCCTGATACAGAGTGCCCTTTTTGAAAGAGCTGGGGTTCCACCACATTAAAAATCTACCCTGTCCTCGTGGGGAGGCAAATAAATAGGGAACCGAAAACTAAAGCCTTTTAAGTATGTAAACTTACTCATTTTTATACAAAGTAATACGAATCTTTAAATGATTTAATTGACTCGTCATATTCGTTTATTGTTCAGTTCGCGGTGTTGTTCATAGATGTCTCGTTCGTTAGGGATTTCTAGAAAATATTGAACATATTTTGTGTTAATAGTCCTAAAAATAATTTTTCCATTAACACTTTCCAGAGCTTCTTATGCTGAGAAATAATGTTATTTTATGCTAACGATGTTTCAATGCAGAAAAGAAGTTGAAATTCTGATATGAAATAACGCACGAAAGTTTGTGCATTATGTGCGTGTATATGTATGTGTACTTTTTTTACGTCAATTTATTAGTTTTTACTTCCAAGAAAACACAAAACGAAAACAACAAAATTCTTATTTGATGAACTAAAAATACGAACGTTTATTGAAACATGCACACAAACACACACGCAGACACACACGAAAAAATAAAGGTGCATCCAATTTGTTCTAAATAATTTTATTCTCTTTTTTCATGTTTTCATTAACTTATCAGAAAAATAAATAATGAAATAAAATTCGTATAATGTCCTGTGAAAGTATTGTGATTATTCAAAGATGGAAAAACTATTATATACTAGCGAATTTCCCACAACTGCCTAACTTATTTTAAATTACATGTCTCTACCATTCCTGTTTAGTCTGTACACCTTATTTTAAAAGCTAACATTCAAATGTTCATCTTGTACCTTTGGTCGTTTTTTCTAAATAAATCCTGCAAATCCTTCGGGGTTCCGAAACCTATAAATCTAATACAAAATTCTATTCACTATATCAAAAGGATTAGATAATTAATAGATCGATCATGTTAAATTCTCTAATTATTTGAAATTTAAAATTTTTAAATTTACCCAGAATTCTCAAAGCTCATGTCATGCCCCAGGCGATTTCTTATGTCACACTGTGTGTGAGCTTTCATTAATTTAAAAATAAATCCCAATATGATCAGTTTATCGTAACAAACATAAAAATACACTAACAATCACCAACAATCATATTTAAATGAAACATATACAGGAAGAAAGCCGAAAGTCTATTTGATAAAATGTAGTACAATAGATATATTAACGTTGTGGACACTAGACTAAAAGAAACCAATTATAATTAAGCAATTACATATAATAAAATATATTTTTTATATAGATACGATCTATCTACTATAATCTCTATCTTTATAAGGTTAGGTATATGTATATGTTTATATAATTGTATGGATATGATCTTACTCCTAAACTAAGTAACCGATCATTATGGTATTTTGGAACATAACTGATTAGGGATTCAAATGTGGGCTATATTTAGTTTAATTTAGTTTAATTCAAATAGGGTAAAAGAAGGAGTGGGGGCCCTTCGTAAAAATCTATATACATCAATTATTTGTTAAATTTTAACAATGGGTATTATACATAATTTCACAAATTTCAGTTTCGTTGGTGTATTTTAAAGTGTTTTAGGAGAGCATTATATTAGTACCACATCCTATTTAAAAATTCAAACTTTCACATTTGCGTTGAATTTGATGTATACTAATTATACACGAAGTAAGCAAGATTACATTAATTACAATTTCATCTTTCACTATCTTAAGACTTAAACTTTATACATGTTCTAGAATAAAACTCATGTAATGGATTTTGATCAGCATTAGATTAAGAATTCTAAGCATAAGTTTTAGTACTATCATATTTTGATTTTAATCTTGGTAAGACTACATAAATTGATGCAGATCTATTCTTTTCAGGGATATTCTTCTATATCATCTATTATATTGTCGTCACGGCTAGTAATATAAATTATCGCACAACTTGCAGATAAAATAATATGTTTATAATATAAAACTACGCTTTAGCATAATATACATTGTAGTGTTATTGTCTAACGGTCAAAATATTATATTCCCATGCTGAGTTTATCTGGAATTATTCATGATGATGTAATAGACGTAAAGTTTTAACTACTAAAGTAAAATTGTTTTTTTGGATTGTACGAGGGAATGCGAAGTACAAAACATTCTGATTGGTCGCATGAGATCACGTGCGTATAAAGAGACGGTACTTTCGAAGTAGCAGTTAAGTAAATCTTGGGGCGTCCAGATATAACCTTTAGAATTACCCTAATCTCTGCGATAAGGTAATCCTAATTAAAACTTCGAGAGACTTATGAAGCAACTAGGACCGGCCGGTGAAGATGTGTTGTAGAATAAATGAATTAATATTATAAATGTTTTATGTCGTTCGCTATCAACTCAATAATTCGTACCTATGCGGATTCATGCAAATAAATAAGATGATTAAATACAAGATGGCGGCTGAGAACTATTCCGTACGTATGTATCCAGAATGGATCTACTAGACGACCACAAAATAATATTCGACATGTTTATTAAATAGGATGCTATATAAATAAGCGACATATGGAAAAAGTGAGAGTTTAATATGAGAGAAGGCGTGCCAATGATAGTAGGATCAATTTATAACAGTAACATAGTAGACAGAAAAGTCAAAGGGGCATGTTATATTGTGCAGAGAATGTTTTAAAGAGGCTGGATGTGATACAAGATCGAACTTTAATGTGTGGTATCATCATTTCTAATCATCACAAGGGCTTTCATATTTGCTGTTGTATGTCTCCTTTGTAACATAAAATGATTTATCTATCTCCCTCTCTCTCTTTACCTCTACGTGTTCTTCCGGCTGTATATCTATTGAATGCAGCACCGACTTTGAATGCTAACGTTTCCATTTAATTTCAATAATTACTTGTGCACCACATGACATGAGGTCATTTTAGTGTGCAGTTGTCAGTTCCATGAAACGCTTCGGGCCCTATATTAGGTGTATCTCTGATCTTGAAACATACTTCCAAAGACAGAATCACATAAGACCCGAAGCAAATAACTCGTTATAAAATTCATTGTATTTGTTATTATGGATTTTTATTTTACATGTGATTTTCGATTGCATAATGGCCAAGTGGAAAATGGACAGCAACAATAACAAGTACAAGTTCTGCCACACGAAAGTAGAGAGTGTGAGCCACTTGACATCCAGTTGTAAGGCTCTCCTGGGGGATGGCTATTATACAATGCGACACAACGGAGTGTGTAAATATCTTCACTGGACTATTTGTAAAAAGTTGAATATCCAGTGTAGCAGCAAGTCCTGGGAGCATATACAAGAAAGAACAGTTGGACAAAATGTATACACCATCCACTATGACTATGCAATTCCTACAACTACATATCTAGAAAACGGAGCTATTAAACCTGACATCGTAATATGGAACAAAAGGGAAAAAGTAGCAACCCTAGTTAAAGTCAGTGCCCTTAATGATGCAGGATTAAACAGACCTGAAAGGGAAAAGATTACGAAATACAAAGGTCTTATGTACGACATGACAAGAAACTGGAATCTTAGGAAAACTTCCATCATACCAGTAATTATAGGAGCAACAGGACTAATGAAAAAGAATTTCAAAAGCTATCTGGAGAGTATACCCGGTGAATCGAGTGCAAGAGAAATACACACAATTTGACTTAAAGGGACGGTTAGAATCTTTAAAAGATCTCTAGGCTGGAGTGTCTGAAATAGCCGGTTAATGTCTGACATCCGGTAGCATGCCGCATCTCCAGCAAAAACGGAATAATAAGAAAAATAAAAAAAAGTGAAAAGCCAAGTAATAACAGCGAAAAACAATTATATTAGGGTTCTCCATGGAAACCATTCGAACGAATATGAAAGCTTCTGCGGAGAATTTGATAACATTTATCGAATTCTGAAATACCCATGTTAACAAGCAAAATATTGAATGAATAACTAAATATAAAAAAAACAGTAATAATACGAACACTAATAATAATTGTTTCACAAATATATACGTGAAGTGATGGGAAAAATAGGCATTTAGGAGTTTTTCCCTCAACCATTATTAGACAGCCAATTCTTCTAGCATGGATTGCAAATGCATTACTGCAATTGACGAGAACATCAAAGAACATAATACTTACCCATTATTATTGTGTAGATGTAAGAAAGAAATAATTTACAATCCATTACTGAAGAGTAATTCTTGTAAAATTCAAGAAATAGTTCTGTGAATGAATTCCTTCTGGAATATGTAGAGAAGAATAGTTCATGGTAACGAATCGAATAATATATTGGCAACTATGTTTAATAAAATGGTGACTCCCCCAGGAAAAAAGCCCCTTGTCTCCCGTGCAAAATGTGTCTAGTAAGTCTCTCTTTTATATGGAATCGTAATGCAAAGGTTACCATTCTGTTAGGTATCAATTGAATCTTTTAGCAACTTGGGCAGTTGAATTGGTGTTCAGAAAGAGTCGAGCGACTACAGTTCTTGCTATTTACGATTTTTGCGACTCAAGAAATTTGCTATCTTATTATTATGCGCATTACATATTTTGAACATGACTTATTATTATGTACAAGTTTTACGACTTACGGATTTTAAGTATCACGATTTTTCTGGCTGATGTGTTTTCCAACTTACATGATTTGTGTATTACTGTTTTACGTCTGTTGGGTTATGTGATTATACGTTTTGCTCATTACTGTTTTTATGATGTGTTTGTTCACTTACGTGTTTTATGTGTTAATAGTTTTGCAACTGATACGTTTTGTAATTTTCGGATTTCACTTATTAAGGTTTTATGACTGATACGTGTTGCAAATTATGTGCTTTGCGTATTGTCTGTTTTGCAACTTATATACTTGATCATTCATATATTTTGCTAATTACGGATTTTCGACGAAAACTTTGGCGTCTTACATCTTTTGTGTTATACTTTGTTTGAGACTTACTAGTTTTACGATCTACAGACTCTGCTCATTACGCGTTTACGACGTACGGAATTTACGACTTTCAAATTTTGAGTATTACTGGTTTTTGCAATTTGCGTATTTTCAACCATAAATATTTTGAAATCAACTAACGAGTTTGGTGAACAGTCTTCTGCCAGTTGTCTGTAGAAAATTGGTCTGTTTAATAATAAAACATAAAATAATTATAGAAATAATTTATATACACGGAAGACAATATTATAAATCAACTATATATTTTATTCTCTACATATGAGTGAGAAATAACACCGTACTCATTCATTTCTATAACCCCACAGCAACAATCTAATTAATTTTAGATTTTAAAATCTAACGTAATTATCAGAAACGAGGAAACGATTTACTTGCCAATACTAACATACACCTGTTTATCAGGAAGCCTATAAAGTAGAAGAAACAACATGTCATGTTTATTGGATTTTATCTGTTTATGAGCATTTTGATTGTGAAGCTTATTTAAATTGTTGGTTTCTTCCATTTCGTGTGAATCAATGGATAAAAGAATCTGATAACCTGCTAATTATTTCTGTCCTAATCAGGATTCACCGCTTCTTATTGAAGATTACTTCAAACAAAAGAGAAAATCAGAAGAGATAATGATACAAGAACACTTCTCATCAAAGGCGGCCTTGGGAGCCATGATAACTTAAAAAGAAGCTGATTAGACACCGCACTAGAAATCGTTTTTGTTTATTAAAATAATTATTCTGGAAGCAAACTTTCATTGGTTGAGAAATACAGTGGTCTGTCTGATTATAAAATCGCGCCATTTTGAAAATTCCAGGTATCGCTTCCGCGGCGCCAGTGGAATTTGGCTTTATTTCAATCATTAATTCCTGTGAATACAAGGATGACAAGGTTAGGGATTTAGTGAGACATTCACTTATATGTATTGCTTATAAAGGCTATACGTGTCCAGTATATCTAACGATGTATCTATTTATCTATATTAACTAATGTGTTAGTATCTATCTATATGTTATGAAGTAACACGGATATAAGTTATGTAACTAAAAATATCTATTATGTAAAAAAATAAGTTTTTAATTACAAAATGCAATTAAGATAAATCATATAAAAGTAAACAGAACTATTATAGGTTACATATGAGTTAATATGTGTTATGCGTCCAGTTATTAAGAAAAACTTGTAGTTGACTTTAATATCCGGTTTAACACAATAGTCAAAACTGTAATGAACAAATCCACAGCGAGAAACAGTGTATCTTTATTCATAGTAAATAGCCTTCTTCTATTTCATAATCTAACGATTAAAGTTAGAACTCTTGTGTCAGCAGTGCGCCTCTTCATGTATATATAAACCTATACAAGTACGTTAGTTTATATATGTCTTTATCTATATATATATATATATATATGTAATGAACTATCTATCTATCTATCTATCTCATCGTCTGTGTATCTATTTATCTAGACTTGATGCGCTGTTTTAACTTCAAAGTTGGTGTTTATACCCTGTGCCGATAAAAACTTTATATAAAAAAATCCATATTGTCTCCAAAACGATCGTACACTTAACTGTTGTTTATGTTCTATTCTTGGAACGTATGTAAATTAATATGGTGTAAGTTAGTTTACCTATGATCTATATATATATATATATATATATATATATATATATATATATATATATATATATATATATATGTATATATATATATACATATACATATATATATATATATATATATATATATATATATATATATATATATATATTAGTACTTCATGTATCCACATAAAATATTATAAGGAGATATATTTTTTTATGTGTCAGTTTTCAGTATCTACTTCAACAGTGCTCGATACGTTAGTAGAGCTAGGTAGTAAGCAATGAAAATATATATGGCAATCAAGCTTGATTGCCATATATATTTTCATTGCTTACTATATATATATATATATATATATATATATATATAGAGAGAGAGAGAGAGAGAGAATGAGAGAGATGCAACAAATAACTCTCGTTTCCCTTCCCCTCACCAGTTCTTAATTCGAATTAACTCTAACCACGACAGCGTTCGCCTTCCGCCTTTCCCGCATTGACTGTGACACTCCTTCTACTTCCTATTGAATCTATGCCTCTACCGTTGCTAACCACGACCACCATCCTATCTTTAGATTTTTCTACTCAAATCGGCCGCAGTTTCTGAGGCTGGGGCCAAAGCATTCTGTACTTAATCATCCTTAGAAAGTCTTATAATAAAGCCGAAACGTTGCTGAATACAAAAATAATATTCTTTGGTTTTCTTTTTTCAATTTCAATCACGTCGGAACATTTTCTCCCTTTCCTGATCATATATATATATATATATATATATATATATATATATATATATATATATATATATATATATATTTATAAATGAATATTAAATTATTTATACGTATAGACGCTAGCGTTTAAAGGTTTTTGCTTTCATCAGTGCAGGAAAGTAACAATTTTAGACGGTCGGGAGGCGCGAACCCAGTTCACAGAGTTAATAAAGAATCTGCAAGCAGTCGTCATATCCACTCACCTAACGGAGTAATTAAGGGAAATTAAGATCTATATGTACCTAGAAGCAGGCACAGATAGAAGACTAGTCGAGAGTGTTCTATGAATGTATTCGAAACTTTGGATTAAAGCTTTTTGACAGTCTATTTTTAACATCGCCGAGAGTGCTCAACTTTAATTTTTTAAAGGGACTTCGTATAATATTTATCAATAAATATTAAATTATTAATACCTACAGACTCTTGAGTTTCAAGCACATTGCTCTCATCAGTGCAGGAAAGTAACAATTTCAGATGGTCGGGAGGCACGAACCTGGTTCACGGAGTAACCCTAGAATCTGCACACCCACACACACACACACACACACACACACATATATATATATATATATATATATAGAGAGAGAGAGAATTTTGAAAAAAACAAAAAACGTTATTTTTATATATATTCATTAAATGAATAAAAACATATTTTCATGAATATATGTCTGAGCCTTTCGCTGATAAAACAGCCTTGTCAAAGTGTTATTTCTTTTCTTTCTGCTTTTCTTTTTCTCTTCATATTGCTGATGTGAAACATCGCAAGTAAATGTCCATGTGGTCTCGAAAAACTATTTCTTGTTGGTTCTACTTGACGGATTTGAAGAAAGTGACATTAAAGATGTGTAAAACGCGGTTACGCAGTTTTTAATTGGACATTGGGCGGAGGATTTCAACGTCTAGGCACAAGCCCCGTGAGTCAGTCTGGTTGTTCCAACGCATCTCCCTGGCTATCGTTCGTGGCAACGCTATGTCAGTAACGGCGGCGTCACTTCCGTTCTAATTGTCATCTGTTGACTCTCTCTTTCTTTCTCTGACAATTGTTTAATTGAAACGGCGTAACCTATCCTAAGGAAAACGTTGTTTTAAATTGTATAATAGAATTACGAAAAAACATGGGGAATTTATTTATATATTTATTTTTCAATATATATTCATTAAATGAATCAAATCATTTTTTTTAAATATATATATGTCTGAGCCTTTCGCTAGTAAAATAGCCTTGTCAAAGAGTCCTTTCCATTCTTTCTTTTTATTTTTCTCTTTATCTTGCTGATGTTAAACATCGCAACTAAATCTCTTCGTGATCTCGAAAGATTATTTATCGTCTGTAATTGTTGACGGATTCGAAGAAAGTGAAATTGAAAATGTGTAAGACGCGGTTACACAGATTTAAATTGAAAAAGGGTTCACACATTCTCAGGTAAATGTTTTTTGAAACAGCGTGTCGTAGCTAAGACTGCCAAAGTTAAACGTTACAGCGATACGAATTGAGCAGTATCAGCAAAACAGACTGTTTGAGAACAACCAGAAACTCCTTTTTGAAAAACTACAAAGAATTGAAAGAAGGAATTTGAAAGCACATGGACCTGACAGAGCCAAGAGATACTTGTTTAAAAACCCTTCAGCTCTTCACTAACTTCTTGCAGAAATGATAAATGACTGTTTGACGACAAGTAGCTTTTCTGAATGGCTGACAATGGGCAATCCAGTGTTGCCTATAAAATACATGATAGAAGAAGGTGAAGTGACACACTTAAGACCAATAACTTGCCTTTCAGTTATGTAGAAACTTTTCACTAGCATATTGTATGAAAGTATTTATGGTAATTTGGAGCAACACAATTTGCTGCCTGAGGAACAGAAATGCCACCGAAAAAGATCACATAGCATTAAAGGTCAACTTCGGATCGATAAAATGATTCTGAAAAACTGCAAACGAACAACTACTAACGTTTCCATGGGGAAGGTAGATTATTAGAAAGCATTTGATATTGTGTCTCATTAATGGACACACAAATGCTTGGAGAATTTCGGAATAACCTCTAACATTCAAACAGCTTTACAGAATAGCATGAAGAATTAGGAAACCAATTAAACCTCAGAAGGTGTTTCATTAGTTAAGTTAACATCATTGAAAGGATTTTTCAGGGCGATAGTCTTTCACCTTTGCTTTTTGTCATTAGTTTGATTCCAATGATATTTCTCTTACGTAATGTTATGGCAGGAGCTCAACTTGGGAAAGGACTTACTACAGTGAACTACTTATAATTTATAGATGACCTTAAAGTTTTAGGAAAAAATAAAAACCAACTTGATACTATAATGAATAGGTAAACTTATTTAGTGACGACATACAAATGAAATTTGGCATCACCAAATCTTTCATTCTCGTTATAGAAAGAGGTACACTTGTCCACACAGATGCACTTTAACTCTCAACAACAGATCTTATAAAGAATGTAGACAGTGAGAGGGGATACAATTACTTGGGAATACTGGAGGCAGATAAGATTAGAAGCAAAGTAAATGAAAAACAAAGTCACAGCTGAGTACAACAGCAGAGTAAGGATTATTCTTAAATCACACCTTAACAGTCGAAATACAATTTATGCTATCACTGCCAGAGCAGTAGGTATCATTCGATATACTGCCGGTATACTTGACTGGAATGTAGATGAACTAAAATGTTCGGATATCAAAAGATTGCAAAGAAATGCGATGCTGATCGATTGAATCTAAATAGAAAGGAAGATGGTCGCGGTTTACTTAGTGTAGAAGATGTGAATATGGAAGAAGGTTATCTATATAAATATATTTCTAAAAGGCATGAAATTCTTCTTCGTGAAGTGAAAAGAGAGGACATACAAAAAATGGGGTGAAAAAGAAGTAAATGTTGCACGATAGCGAGTTAAAATTATTTGGAAAGAAACTACACGCTGTATTCTATAAGAATACTGCATTTGAGGATACTGACAGCTGAGATTGGTTGGTCAGGGGTGATCTAAAATATACTGAGAGCACCTTAATGACAACCCAAGGAAAAGCTACTTGCATTAGATCCATCAAGCATTACACTGATATAACTGCAGAATCACCGATATGCCGATTGTATTATGAAAGGGAAGACATCGTAGCGCATATTGTATCTGAATGCCCAATACTAGCACAACATCAGTATAAAAATGGAGACACCGCAAAGTCGCTCAGGTACTACACTAGAATATATGCAAACTTTATGAATTAGACAACAATGAACAGTGGTATGAGCATAAACCAGAAGTGGTAGAGAAGTACGACAATGTCAAGCTTCTTTGGGACATGAGCATACAAATAGATAAGCTTCTTAAACATTTCAAACCTGACTAAATCTTTCTAAAGAAAAACAAGATAACTTGCTTAATCATTGATATATCATTCCCGTTCGATACAGGAGTGCAAGAGAAATAGCAGGAAAACTAAATAAACATCAAGATCTAAAATAGGAATTAGACTTTGGAAATGTAAAGAGGTAAATGTGATCCATATTGTAATTGAAACGCTTGTAACTATAACGAAAGGCCGCCATAAACGGCTTAAACAGATTGAAGAGATAATTTATTTTCCAATTCTACAAAAGGCTTGCCTGTTAGAAACAGCGAAAGTTTTAAAGTACAGGTTGAATGTCTAAAGTCAAAAGAAATTGACTTGATGTTCCAAATAATACTTCCAAGTAAAAACATATCACAGTTTGTGTGTTTAAACTGTGTATTTTATGTTCGAGAAATAATTGTATTTGTTTTTTCCGTCATCAGAATATGTTAACTTGGTTAAATGAAAAATATGAATGGTGTGGAAATCAGGCGACAAATATAATTAACAAGTATATTGTAGATAGAAATCTCTTCATAAAATCCTAAAACAATATCTACAAAATTTAACAATTTATATTTATTATTTGTTTGTTAGTTGAATGGCAAAACAAAGTTTTATAAAGTTATTCCATTGATATTAGATAACCATGAATATATCTGCGAATTAGCAGTGGACATTTTTGTAAGGCTTTTCGTAATTTAAGTTTTTGTGTGTGATAAAAAGAAAAGAGGTCGTTATGTGTAAACACTGTTACCCAAGTGTCTATGAAGCATATGATACTGTTTCTGAACGCGTGTGACTGTGCGTCTAGAGTAATAATATTCAGTATTAGTAATATTGGCGAATGGGCATAACAGGTGTATGAGCTGGCTTCCGGTGGAAAAGGGTTGAATAAAGTGTCTACGGATGCCTGAAAGTGATACAACCATTTTTTTTTCATATTACTTTCAGACATTTCTTTTTTTCATATTAATTTCAGACTTTTCTTATTTTCATATTAATTTCAGATATTCCTTTTTTTCATATTAATTTCAGACTTTTCTTTTTTTCTTATGTATTTCAGACTTTTCTTTTTTCATATTAATTTCAGACTTTTCTTTTTTTCATATTAATTTCAGACTTTCCTTTTTTCATATTAATTTCAGACTTTTCTTATAATTAACATAATACAGACTATTTGAAAAATAATATATTTGTTTTTATTCGATTGTTTGCAAAACATTTGTTTTAATAATAGTGAAAACCTTTTTTCTTAGATTCGGAATTAACTTCTGGAAATTCATTCTGCTAATCTTATCAACAGCTATGGAAAAAATAGTGGATGACGTTATGCCAGTCGCTGAATTATGAGTTATGAACATAAACTTGGAAGAATTAACAGTAAAACGACTAATAATTTGAACACAATAAAGTGGTTGGCACGCCACGGACTGATCAGCAACAGTTTAATGTGCCAGAAATGCCCTCGTCCATGGCGGATGAATCTACACAAAAGAAAAGTCAAAATTGACGGCTACATATGGGCTTGCCCTAAATGTAAAAAGAAAAAAAGTGTACGGGTAGGCTCTTTTTTTATGGTGCCCATTTAGCGTCAAACACAATTTTGAAAGTCATGTATTGGTGGTACCGCAAGTACATGTTCGAAAGAGACTGGCGTATGCAGGCGGAGTTTGCTGGACTGGTACAGCTTCATGCGCGAAATTTGCGCCATGTGTTAGGTCAACAATCCCGTTGAGATGGGTGGACTTGGTAGAACCGTTGAAATTGCCGAGAGTAAATTCATGAACCGCAAATATAACCGCGGTAGATTTCGAGAAGGTCAATGGTCGAGCGAGAAACAAATGCGACGATGATCGTACCAGTCGACAAGAGAGATGCAGAAACTCTTTTACCTATAATTCGGCGATATGTTCGCCCAGATACCCGCATCATAACGGATGGCTGGCGAGCCTATGATGCCCTACAGAATCATTTTGTGGTTAACCACACATACAACTTTGTGGATCCGGACGACCCTACAATCCACACAAACCGTGTGGAAGGAAGATGGGCTCATTGCAAGTTAAAATTTAAAGTTATGAGCGGGACTAACCCGAAAAACTTCGAGGGTCACCTACAGGAATTTCTGTGGCGCCGCCGAATGAAAACAAATTTGTTCGGCAATATACTGTATTGGATACGCTGGTATTATGACGTTTAATAAAATATTTGGCAAAAAACATTATTTTCACTAAATATTTCCAAAACAACATTGAAAAAAAAATCACATTCCGTTGCTCAAAAACATTATTTCTTGAAAAAAAAATTCTATTTTGTTTATTTTTTTCAATGAAATGAAATAAATTATTTTTCAAATAGTCTGTATTATGTTAATTATTAGAATATGATGAAAGAAAAGTCTGAAATTAAGATGAAAAAAAAGAAAAGTCTGAAATTAATATGAAAAAAAATAAAATGGTTGTATCACTTTCAGGCATCCGTAGACACTTTCTTCAACCCTTTTCCACCGGAAACCATCTTATACACCCGTTATGCCCATTCGCCGTAATATTTAATATATTCAGTCTTCGTCTGTTGTAGAAATATTCATCTCGTGAATGAAAAGAAGAATAGGGTTATTTGTTCTGAGAAAGGTTACACTGAAAGTAGAAAAGGGAGTAGAACGAAATTGTATGAACTGAATTGAAATATGCCTTAGCGGACTATGTATCGAAGCTTGGTTATAAAAGTGGTGCTTTTTAATTGGTATTATACTCTTTCGAAGGGCCACTAAAAGTATCATAATGAAGCAGGAAATCTAATGCGGAATAGAAGAAATCTTATTGTCTGCAAAATACAACATATTCGAATATCCTTGGTCACTGGTAGCTGGTATGGGAGACTGTTTGCACAGAATTGGTAAAAATATTTTGGTTGATAAAACCACCAGGTTTTATAATATAAAAAAAACGGATATAATTTAGCCAAAAAATAGCAGACATCTTAAATTATATGTAAAGCAATGCTACCTAAAAGCACTTCGAAATACATATTCATGCATAGAATTGGCAGACAAATTCCTGGATAAATCTTTATTCATCTGCGTTTTTATTTCTTTTATCGTCGTCGTTTGGTCTCAGATAAGAAATTGATATTCTCTTCGATCTTTTGGCCATTTTTTACGTTTATGCTTCTAATACAAAAGAAGAAAAATCTCTTCTAACCGTTTTTATATTCATCGAACGTTTTTACTGACATTTTGGAATATTCACTTTCCCTTAAGCCACATGGACAATTCTTACAAGTAGTTGATTCTAGATATCCAGGAAGGCCACACACCATGACTGATGCACGTACAGACTATTAAATACTACATTTCACATTCACAGGCCCATGTAAAGGGTCAAACCAATGGATCAAACGTCTCGTAATGTTATGAAGAAACGTTTCTAACGATATCCTGCTGAACTAATGCATTAATCATGACCAAGTATCAAGTAAAACTAAAAATCATCAAACACACTTGGAGAGCACAGACTTCCGCTGAATCTGAAAAGCGGCCATGAAGAGAGTCTTCTTTTAAATTTATTCTCTAAATGTTCACCTGAAAAACGAGCTTACGTTATTGGCCTATTAAATACAATCACTCACTATAACATTGGCTATTCTGAGTCAAATTCTATCGAATATATTATTGTCATTCACCTATTAATAATGTTGGTAAATGTGTGAACATAAATTCCTCTTAATCTAAAAGTAAATTAGCAATGTGTGTTCAATTAATCGTATAGAAAATCCCTTTCATAATGGATATTGTATTTTGCTATAAAATAAGTTCAAAGAGTTGATAAACTAAAACAGATCATTGACGCTGATTAAGCATTATTTCTCTAATGCAGTAATTACATGTTCACTGCTGTTATTCCAAACTATGTTGTTTGTTCGGCTACAAAACAAACATGTTACCAGTACAGGAATAACTGAGACAACTTGGTAAAGGAATTAGCTTTTCGTAGTTTCTCACCCTATCCAGACTGAATGTCTCTCTTCTTTTGGAAGTCACTTGTTTTGATAAGCTGCAAGGACTGACTTTTAGTCTAGATCTAAAATGGAAAATTTACATACAATCTGTTCTTAAGATCACTGGAAAAATGGCTTGATAATTCTACCATTCCATGATGCAATGTTCTCCCTGTATAAGCGTAAGGTACGTCCTTAGACGGAGTACTGATGCCAAATCTGGGGATGTGCCGTTCAGACCACACTTACCGTACTTGACAGATTACAAAATCGACTAGGAAATCTAATGGGGGATGGCCTTCGTCTGTTCTTAACAACTTCATTATTTATGAGCATTTCCATGGAAAGTGCTCCACTTATTCAGTTCTAAACTAATTAACCGATCATTATGAATTTTGAAACACAACTGACACGTGTATGGGTGGATAATATAGGTTATATTTAGTTTAATTAAATTTATAGAAAATGGTGCACCTTTCGTGAAAATTCAGATACCTTCAATTTTGTGACATTTTTACAATACTTTAAGTGTCTTCGGAATATTTTGAACAGTTTTTATTGGAGATAATGTGGGCATAACCTTTCATTTGAGAATTCAAATATATCAGATTGGCATAAAATGTTATCCATAGTTGTTAGGTACTAATTAAGAAAGATTCTCTGAATTAAAGTTTCTTCTTAAAACCCCTTAAGCTTACATTTTAGATATTTTTAGACTAAAAATCATGTAATGGATTTTGATAAAAATTGAACTAAGGATTCTATATTGAAGCATATTTCAGTTCAGCAGCCATTCGAAAATATCTACAAGTACACACATTGAGTTTCCTCAAATCAAACTAAGCCTTTAATGTATGTTTTTTTACATTATTATAATATTAGTGATCATAGCGGGACCACACATGCTGCACTTAAAAATTTATTTTTTTTCTAATGTATTTGAGCAATTATTTTTCTTGACGCACTTTCAGGATGTATCCATTGTTTTTAGAGACAGGAGGGGATCAGCCCCTCCGTCCTTTCAAAGATACTTTATTATTATGACAACTTGATTACTAAATCGTATGATTCTTTCAGTCAATAAGATATAACGACTGTCGTTAACCACGCATCTATTTATTGGCTTTAGTGTTAAAGAAATCAAGATTACGCACACCGACTTTACTCCAACGAGCTGCAATTACTAACAGTCTTGATACGTTTCTTCTTTTCGTTGTTGTCCGTTAAGTAGTTTAGTTCTGAGAAAGAAGGAAAGTTTAGATAAAATCATTTGAATTTTTCGGCGCAACCGTTTTTGGAACTGACTCGACTCGTTGGTCCCGAAAGACATCACCAGAAAGATTAGAGACCATTTAAGTTGATGCAATTTGTTTGGGTTATCGGCAGAGCCAGGCCGAGTTTTGGGAATTATCTGGGGCTATTCTTAAAGAAGTTACAATCTATTTCATTCTATTATTTTGCAGAATAGAATCTCCTGGCAAGTTCTGGTAAACTTGTTTGGTATAAAAGAATTTAAGTTAGTTTAAATTATGCTGTTTTCAGTTCAGAGGTTCTGAAAGTTTACAAAACGGTTAAAATAACTCGGTGCAGTTGGTCAGTTTTATCATAATCCTAACCCCGTCTCTTTAGTTATTTAAAACGATTCATTGCATACAAATAGTTGAACATAAGTAGCTGCGATGAAAATTATGGGTTCATACCTGTCCAACGAGTATTAATTCATAAATGACCACAACACATCCGAATTGATTATTTGAACTCGGCTTTGCCAATGTCATTGAAAATCCCCTGCTCAACCCCTGAACCCCATATATATCATTTTAGTCGTTTTATTTCAGGGTTAATTTAGAGGTTTTTTTATGGGTCTTTATTTAATTTAATTTATTTTATTATATTAAAATGACACACCCACATATATATATATATATATATATATATATATATATATATATATATATATATATATATATATTCAGGCATTTTAGCCTGAATATATATATATATATATATTCAGGCATTTTAGCCTGAAGATTTCCCGGGATGAAACGCGGGAGCCTCTGTGTAGCTTAATTGCAATAAATATATTTTCATAGCTTACTACCAAGCTCTACTTACGTATTGAGCACTGTTGAAGTAAATACTGAAAATTAATACATAAAAAATTATATCTCCTTATAATATTTTATGTGGATACATGAACTACTAATATATATATATATATATATATATATATATATATATATATATATATATATATATATATATATATATATATATATATATATATATATATATATATATATATATATATATATATATATATATATATATATATATATATATATATATATATATATATATATATATATATATAACCGTTTGGAAGTTGGATAAGAGAGATGGGAACGCTGAAAGCGTGAAGACATATTTATGTATCTTGTTTGCGAATAAACTGAAATGCATATCTGTGGATTTCATGATAAAATAATTGTTTTAAATATGATTTTAAAGATTAAACATTATTATATATCGCGCTATTACATTTAAATCCTTATAATAATCTAAACAAAATAAAAGGATTTACACAATTTTTTTCGACTAAAAGGAAAAAGTAAAAATAAAAGAAAGACAAGAATTTGTTACGCAACATGTTGGTTCTGAGTAGGGGTAAACTGACCATAAACATTCAATATTATCTCTGAATTATAAAATAAATTAAAAAAACATTTCTATGCCTCAGCCGGCAGCTATAGAGGAAATACCGACGGCGTTTTTAACTGAGAAGTATCACAACACCTGAACTCATTCCACCTTGTTATACGCTCGTATCTGACTTGGTCGTTGGTTTACTATTACTTCTTCGCTAGATGTTATTAAAACATAGAAACTTCATACCTGCAATTGTAAGTATCAAGTGTCTTTGCTTTAACACATATTACACACATGCTACATTATGTTATAGTAGTAACAATAAAACTCTGGTGTTATCTATGCGTCTATATTAATGTAGACGCCGGCGAACACGCTGATAAAATAATAAAGTTTTTGTTGGCGTGGAAGACTAAAATTGCCGTGAACACAATTTGTAAAATGTTGTCCGTTCGATGAAAGAATGATTTTAGAGTTCGTTTTTCTGGCTCACAGTCGTCATCAGCATGGCTAACTTACACGGAGATCGAACCCTCGATGTTGATGTCTATAGTTATTTATATATATATATATATATATATATATATATACATATTTATATATATATACATATTTATATATAAGAGGTTTATGTAGTTTATATATATATATATATATATATACATATTTATATTGTGTGTATTTAGGCAGCATATTTTCATTTAGGCAAACATTATTAAATAACACGGAGTGCTTTTGTTTGATGCGACTTTTTTTCAATTTTCCGAATTGTCCATCTAATGTTTCGGTCAAATTGATGTAAATATGATCCATGGGTTTCTTGTTCCATTCTTTTTTCTTTTTTGCAAGTACTTTCGATTTGAATCGTCAAATCATCTTTAGGCGGTATTAGTTTTAGTGTCTTTACTGTTGTGCTTATTTTTGAATTATAATGGCAAGTAGTTTACATTTGAAAACGCGTCTGTAAAGTTAAAATGTACATAAGAGCGTGATGGCGTTCTACACATACGAGAGATTTAAAGTTTGACTGTTTAAACCGTTAACAAATTGATGACGTTAAATAAAGTGCATACAGTTCAAACGCATAACTACCTAATGGCTAAGAATTTGGAAATGTTAATTATTTTGCTAGACACTTTAAAATGTTGCGACTAGTTTCATAATTGACATTATTAATTGTGGGATGTTTAGTTTTTATGTAGAGGGCTTCGAGTATTTTTAATTTTTTGCTATTGGTATCATGGTGTATTATTTTGGTATTGTTAACAAGGATGTTTCTATATTAGGAGGGGGTACAATTATGTTTTTTTAGGTGTTGGCACATAGAGCTAGTGTCGGAGAGATGTAGGGTGAGGCTTCGGGATAGTATTGTGGAAGTGAATCCTATGTAAGAATATGTTTTTTATTGCTGTCGGAGATACACTCTCCCATAGGACATTGGAACTGATATATTACATTGGTTCTTGCTAATGTATTTTGGGTTTGGGAAGTGTTATTTTTAACAACATAGTTTGATGTTTTCATTTTTTTTACAATAAATGATAAATCGTATTTTATCATCAGAATTGGTGGGGGATATATAGCGATGTATTATATTTTTAAAAGCTTTTTCATCCAATTTAAAGTTTGGATGCATTTGGTTACAATAGAATAAATGTAGTGGGAATTATTTAGCTTATTATTAGTAGGATTATCTAAATTTCTAATCATTAATTTTATTTGTTCATCAACCATATAATTGGGAAAATGATTATTAATTAGGACTTGTTTTATGTATTTTAATTCATTAAAAAATATTTTTTGGATGAGGAGATTAATTTTGCACGGTTTAATAGATTTTTGACCATAGCAATTTTATATCTATATGGGCATTCACTTTTAAAATTTAAAATACAGGTGTTAATAGATGCAGGTCTTTTATAAGGAGAGGTGATGAATGCATCACTGTTGGAGTCAATGAGAACATCTAAAAACGGAATTTTATTGTTAACATTAAGCTCATGAGTGAATTTAAGAACTGAATTATTTTAAAAGTATCTTGTAGTTTTTTTATTACATCTATACTATTTACTAAAATAAGAATATCATCAACGTAGCGGGCATAAATGGAAAGTTTAGTGATTATATTAGATATTTTATTTTCGAGGTCGGCCATGTAGAAATTACTAAAGGTCGGTCCAAGGACAGATCCCATAGAAACTCCGTCAATTTGGGTATATATGTTGCCATTATGGTCATGGAAAGGAACTTCAGTTGTGCAAATTAATAATAACTTTTTAAGTATTTCAGGATCAATTTTTAGAGGGGGAGGGATGGATTATTATATATGTTATTAATAATTATATCAATTGTTTTGTATACAGGGACATTTGTAAACAGACTTTCAACGTCGAATGATGCAGTAATTTTATTATCTGTTTTTTGGGTATGCAGTATGTGGAAGAGCTAATGTGTGGATTTTCCACTATATTTACTAGGTAAATAAGGGGATATAAGATCATTAATAGTTTTAGTTAATCGATATATGGGGGTAGTGACTTGAGAAATTATTGGATGAAGAGGAGTTTGGTTTATGAAATTTTACAGTGCCGTACAAGTAACCAGGTTTATAATCTCCAATTATTGTTGGGAGTTTAACGTTATCAATTACGGCATTATTAGCTGTAATAAGTTTGTTTACTTGTGTCTTGAGTTTATCTATGGGGTTTCTTTTAATTTGTTTAAATTTCGAATGGTCATCTAAAATTGTTTGTAATTTAGTGTAATAGTCTGATTTGTTGAGAACGACATAGATGTTCGTTTTATCTGCTTTTTAACAATTATGTTTGGATGGTTTTGAAGTTCATGTGCAGCTTTTTTTAAAATTATGTGTTAAGATTGATGTAGATTTTTGTTTTTTATCGTACCTGTTTTTTATGGCTTCAGCCTTGAGTAAATCCTTAATTCCGGGATGTGTAGTAATATGTTGTTCGGTTTCCAGTTTGACGATGTTTTCAAAAAGGAGTTCGATTTCGGCCTTTTTATTTTGGTGGTTGTATCTACCAAATAAATGGCAGTTAGGTCCGAGGTTAAGAGATTCCTTTTGTCGTTCGGTGAGTTCATGGTCGGATAAGTTAATAAAATTCTGTGTTTTGTTCGGAAGTAAGATGGAGCCTTTGTAGAGAGAGTTCAGTTTTTTTTTGGATAGTGATTCTGTGTGAATATTCGAAGTTATTAATTATTTCAGTGAGGCGTTGCTGGATCACATATTTATATATATATATATATATATATATATATATATATATATATATATATATATATATATATATACATTGTGTGTGTGTATTTAGACAGCATATTTTCATTTAGATAAACGCTATTGTTTAGCACGGAGTGGTTTTGTTCTATTAATCTTTTTTGATCTTCTCTGTCTTTCGGATAAGCATTCGCGTATTTCTGTCGAACTGTTAGATGTTGCTTCCGTAGGTGTTTTTTGTTTGTCACATTTTTTTGCGGGTACCTTCGACTGAATCTCTCAATTGTCTACGGGCGGAGAGTTGGACTTTTTATCCATACATCTAACCTTTTAAATATTGTACATTTTGAATTTTAAATATTATACATTTTAATTAGTCACGCGCCGAACACGTGATCACGTTTCAAATACGAGATCTCATCAGCCATACGTACCTTTAAAAAGTAATAGATTTGTCGCACAGCTGGAACTCAACTGACATGAATAAGCTAGTACAACCCGCCGCCCGAAGACAGTTGATCGAGAAGATCAAAAAAGATATATTAAACAAAAACATTCCATACTATACATTAAAGTTTGTCTAAATATATATGATAAATATTATTAAATTCTTATCCACAGAGACTTGTGTTACATCTTTTTTATCGGGAATCATCAGTGTAGAGGGAGATTGCTTTGACGCTCACACGATTCGAAACCCACAGACACGAGTCAATATTTTAACTTTCGTCTAAACCAGTCACGTTGAAGAAAGAGAATTAAGATCTATAGCGGGTTGTAAGCAACAGTATTCAATGACTTGTTGGCCGGAACGTAGTATTCGAACCCCTCATATATATATATATATATATATATATATATATATATATATATATAGCTAGGCAAACAGTATTACATAACACGGAGTGTTTTTCCTTGATAAGACTTCTTTTTTCAATTTGCGGAATAATCCATTTCGTATTTCGGTCAAATTGGTGTATGGAAGTTCCGTGGTTTTCTTGATCCATTTTTCTTTTCTTTGGAAAAAGAAACCCACAGAACTTAAATACACGAATTTGACCAAAATACTAAATTGACTATTAAGAAAATTGCGAATATACAAAAAAAAGTGTTATGAAGCAAATACTCTCCGTGTTATTTTATAATATTTTCCTAAATGAATTCTATGAACTCATCGTAAACATGTTCCTTTTTCGATGAATAATGAAAGCGCCCCCAAACCTAATGTTACAACTGCTGCAATGTTGATTATTTCAAATATACGTTTCTTATCTTCAACACTGGATATTGCTCAACCTATTAAATCATTGTTTTATACCATTTTATATTATATCTATATTTTTTTAGGTATGTTTATATGTTTATATATTTCTATATATGGGATTCATCGATTGATATGTATTTTGGATCACAGCTGCTTGGGGTATTCGTTGATAATGTTGGTAATATTTAGTTTAATTTTGTTTCAGTGAAAAGTGACAGAGTGCGGGTTGAAGCCCTTAGTGCAAATTAAGATAGTGATGAGTTTTGTGAAATTTTAACAATAGATATTGGACAGCAATTAATAAATATTCCTCAAATTTTAGTTACTTTTAAGTATTTTAAAGCGTTTGACCCAGTAAAATACATAAACATCATGACATATGAAAATTTACCAATTTAATAAGATCCATAATGATTATACACCAATTAAGCATTTTCATTTCTGCTTAAGTCCCCTTCTTAAACTTTAAACTTAAAATTTGTAAAAATTTTAAAAATAATTTAAAAAATTTAAGATAGAATATGTAATAGATTTTTATCAAAATATTAATAAGGATTCTAGACATAAAGCTTAGTATAATTTTATCTTGAAGATAATCTTCGTAAGGGGGGCATACATGTAATGCAAAACTGTTCTGTTCCGTGAATGAATTTTACAGGTTTTGGGACGGGTCTTCTTTTAGTAGCTGTTTTAATTCAGTCAAAAGACACAGTGAAAATAAAGAAGAAACATGCTCTGTAAAGGATTTTGCTTAATATATGAATGCGTTTTATTAAACTAGTTATATTGATAAACAACTCAAAGAATAATATGTAGACAATCATTCGCCAACAGATGGCCAATAATATATTGTTTGATTAATCGATGCATTATTCAGAAAGAGAAACCTGTATTATCATTAATATTAAACTGGAAGAGACCAAAAACATCATCGAAAAATGTATAATGATGTGGGCGTTTCCCGGGTATCTTTTTACTTACATTTTCCGTAACAGGAAACCGAATTTCATTTTGTGTGGTCGCTTTTCGACTATTCTCCTAAATAGTTGATCAGTTATTTACATTTTGATAATTAAGCAAAGAAATACTGTGTTCGTAAACTGAAATTCTGTCAAGCGTTACTATTGAATATTAATTCTCATTTATTTACTATTATTAAATATTTTTCCTCGGAATGAGGGCAGACCAGACACTACACTTTGGCCAGGCGGGTAATTTCATGAGATGCTGCTAATTATAAAGCAGTTTCTATTTACTTGTCTCCCCACGAGGTAAATTCTAGAGACGAGGTCAAAATGTTGTTAAATCTAGAAAAAGAGGGTGAGAGAGACTGAGAGAGAGAAAGAGAAAGAGAGAGATAGAGAAAGAGAGAGATAGGCAGTTGTCGAATCTCAGTATCCCGCCTGTCCCTCTTATACTAAAGATTTGGGACGCCCTATCTCTTACTATATAAAAATTAAACCACTGTTTCGTTGTTATATAGTTAATTCTAATAATAAGATAAGCATTTATGTAACGAAATAAATTCTATGAATAAATTAATGAATGTTATAAGGAATAATTTTGTACATTTTAATATTGGAGTTATCTTAGAATACGTCGATGTTGTTTACGTTTGAATAAATAAACAAATCATTGTGTTCGTTAGTTGACATTATGTACATTTGATATTCTTTTCATCGTGAGTATATTGCTCATCGCGCTTGATCGGAATGCAAACGCCGCGACGTACAGGAAATGTTGCAAATAATTAAGCAGTTTATATTGACTTGCCTCTCCACGAGATCAAAATTAGACAATATATTCATTTGATGTGTGTTTAATAAGGATTCTACGAATTAAAAAGAAAAATTTATTTTTGTATTTATTTAGTTTCAGTGTAAAAAGGAAAATAAATAATTTTTAGAAATTACATTTTTTAAGAAATTAATTCATTTTAAAATTAATGATTTTCTAAATTGTTACCTTTCAGTGTCTTTACGTTTAGATAAATGGGCAATACTTATTTTTCGCAATTTAGCATTCTGCCAATCTTATATTCTGCTAACCTTCTATTCTATTAAACGATAGGCTAGCGATAACTACAATTCTACGAATAAAATCGAATTCTCTCCATATAAAACTCAATGTCTGTATGTATGTGTGTGTGTTCTCTATAGAAAAAGTTAGAGAATGTAGATAAAATCTAAAAGTGCATTCTTATCTAAAGTTAACCGAGTAAGATAACTGTAGCATTCCAGAATCACGAAATGCACACATATGAGGCAGATTTCGTCGGGGGGGGGGGGCGATTATTTCAGCTATTTTCAGTTTAATTTGAATTTAATTACGTATTTATATTAAAACTATTATATTATTTGGTAATTTGTAAAAAAAAGTTATTCCCCGAAAAAAATGCAAATCATTCACTAAAACTCGACCGGAAATGACATCAGAAAAAGGCTGCGTAGGGGGGGAATAAAAATTAATAGACGCTAATTCTGGGCAAATTCCGGTACCGACCTTAATTCTGTCGGTATGAGACAAGTTCTTATACTTCTTTGCTACAACAGGCATGCGTCTTTAAACTTTTAGTTCTTTGGTACGAAGGTGCGCGTCTCTAAACTTTTAGTTCTTTTGTACGACAGGGGTGCGTCTCAAAACGTTTGGTTCTTTCGTACGACTAAACTTTTAGTTCTTAGGTACAGCAGGTGACTACCTAAAAACTTTTACTTCTTTGGTAAAACAACGGCGCGTCTCTAAACTTTTAGTTCTTTAGTATGACAGGGTCGCGTCTCCAAACCTTTAGTTCTCAGGGGCGCGTCTCTAAACTTTTAGTTTTTTGCTACGACAGGGTCGCGTCTCTAAACTTTTAGTTTTTTGTACAAAATACTATAAACTTTTAGTTCTTGTGTATCACAGGGGACGTTTCAAAACTTTTAGTTCTTTGGTAAGACAAGGGCGTGTCTTTAAACTTGTAGTTCTTTGGTACAACAAGGGGCGCGATTATACACTTTTAGTTCTTTCGTACAACTAGTGCGCGTCTCTATATCTTTAGTTCTTTGCTAATACATTGGCGCGTCTCCTTAATTTTAGTTCTTCATTTCTATAACGGCGCGTCTTTAGTATGACAGGGGCGCCTCTATAAACTTTTAGTTTTTTAGTACGACAGGGGCGCGTTTTAAAACTTTTAGTTCTTTAGTACGACAAGGTCCCGTATATAAACTTTTAGTACTTTGCCACAACAGGGGCGCGTCTTTAAACTTTTAGTTTTTTGGTACAACAGGGACGCGTCTCTAAACCTTTAGTTCATTTGTAGAACGGGGGCGCGTCTCTAAACTTTTAGTTCTCTGGTACGACAGGGGTGCATCTCTAAACTTTTAGTTCTTTGTTTCAACAGGAGAGAGTATCAAAACTTTTTGTTCTTTGGTACAACCGGGGCGCGTCTCTAAACTTTTAGAGAAGAATCAAATGGGAAAAGGGAAATAGAGGGGTGGGAAATATTTGGAACGAGGCAAAGAGAGACGACTTGAGAAAGGAAGAGAGATTGAAGATTTTATATAAAGATATTAGACACACTATTTTATTTCTACTACGTTTATATGGCGATGGAAAACGCTGGGTAGCCATGCTAGTAATATATATTTGCAATGTTTGTAGTTATTTAGTTTTATTTAAATTTATCTTTAAGAAAGGCATTACTTTTAAGAAATTACTGTTCTCAGTGTTACTTTTACGTTTAACTTTATCCGGTCATACATACATACATACATACATACATACATACATACATACATACATACATACATACATAAAATGCCATTTATATCATAGCTAAATACATGTAACATTATGTTCATTCATTGTCATTCTGTCAATCTTCTATGATAGTTCTGCCAGGATTTTAGAAAATTGAAAAAAAAGATGTTACTGGTGCATACGATAATGTATCTGATTAAATTTGTACCAGATGTTCGTGAGTGGCAGTTTTAGTAGATATGAGTACAAGAGTAAAATACCCTCTGATTTTTTCTATTCAGAACTACTTGGACACCAAATATAAAACCGGATTTAATATAAACTTTGAAAATCGAACGGAAATACAATTTTTTACGAACACAGATTATTATCTACGATAGATGATTTGACGAAAGAGGTTTAATTATGTATCGTTTATTAAGAAAGCCATTAACGCTACTTAAATTTGGAAAAAAAACTTGTCTAATATAAATAAGACTAGAAGAGCTACTCGACGTTTCTCGGGGTAAAAGTATAACATTTGTATTAAAACTTCTATCTCTTCTTTCTTTTTTCTCCCCCCCCTTCCCCGATATCCTCTCCTTATCCCAATCCCAACGTCTTTCCTCGCCCAGCCGATTCCATTCCCTAGACATACACATACATACACACAGACAACTCTCCTTCATATAGACTCCTGTAGGAATGATTCGACATTAGCGAATTAACTCATTAAAAATATCAGAGTTACTTCACTTTAGTTAATGTCTTTAAAACAGACCCCCTGACAGAATCTGTGACAATTTAGTGTAGAAAAATATTTGTCTTCTTAATATTAGATATTATTCATGCGGGGCATCGCCTATAAAGAAAATACCAACTTTTCGGGTGTTTCTTTTCTCGTTTTTTACTTTTAGCCGGACATACATACATACATACATACATACATACATACATACATACATAAAACTGCCTTTGTATCATTAGTAGATACACGTACTAATTATAAAAGTCATTAGTACATAAATAAGTATTGCAAATTAAGATCAGAAACCTCCATGATTTTTGTGTATTTTTCTTACATTTGCTAATTTTGTTTAAATGTCAAAGTATCTGCTCTCTGTGCAATTTGAATGTACATGCAGTGTATAACGAGTCAACATTTACTAGATTACGAAATAAATTACCCCAAAACGTTTTCATTCTAACAATATAAAACAAGACAAAATTACACAATAAAATGCCGAGAGGGCTAGTTTAAAAATGTTATTAGATAAGACGAATCAATATAATTGAACGAATCACATAAATGAACGACTCATGCAGACGAGCAAACGCCAACAGATGGTCAGAAAACTTGTGTTTGATTAACTAATGCATTATGCATAAACCGCAACTCTAGACACAATTACTATTATTTTAAGATATTGACTAAAAATACTACTGAACAATAACCGTTGAACAGCGAACATTTTATATCTAAAACATATAAAAGCAAGATATCTCCCTTCTTGTAAGTGGGCCGGTTCATACATTTAGATGAGATAAAATGTACTCAATAAAAAAAAAGTTTTTGTTCAATTATTCCCCTCCCTAAAACTCGCAATTGTTTTATTCTTTTTTCCCCAATCGTCTTTGTCGACATTTTACAAACAAAGTCATTTATATTCATTGCGGTTTGAATCGTCATAAGAATGTAGTCATGATTACTTATTGTATTTATTGTTTTTGATAGCTTGTTTCTTTTAAAATAGGATTAAAAAATAAAAGCCAAGTCTAGCAGAAAATCAATTCAGTGTATTCAACTATTACGTATAGCAATGAAAGATATTACATTCTAAGTACTATCTTTTCTGTTATGTTCTGCATGATAATACTACTAGTCTGACTATTATTATACCTACTACTACTACTACTACTACTACTACTACTACTACTACTACAACTATTTCTCCACACAAATTAGTCAAAATTTACCAAGCCCAAAAGCCACTCGAGGATAACAGTTATGATATTGTTGATTGAATGATGATCAATAAAATAAAGGGATTGATAAACACAAATGAATTGGACAACATTTGATTACTTAAAAACAGGGCCCAACAACTATATATTGACATTAGACTTGAAAACAACCATGCTGTAGTCTTGGGCGAAGCAGTTCAATTATAATGTGTTCCACAGAGGATAAGCTATTAGAAAGTCACGGCATGCTTTTATTATGCTACGGTAATTCTCTTTACACCCTTAAATGCATGAAGCCTCACACATTTTACACACACATGCTTATGTAAGTCGGTCGGTAGTCCCTCTCAGCTTTGGTCAGAGAATGCGTTGTATCAATCCTTCGCTTAGCTGTGTCTTACAGGTTGTGGACAAGCTAGCTGGAATTAAGCTTTGCTTACAAAAATGATAAAGCTACTTTGTCTTCAAAAATATAACTTATTGAAACATAACTAACAATGCTGGTCTATTCTCTAAGATATATGATAGGCTTAAAGGCCAGACTTTTACTTGCTTTAATGTCCTTTCCCAGCTCGCACTGATGTTTTTACCTCAGAAATATCCCTCATCCAATAAGCAAGCGTCATCACGTCACATGACGAATCCTAACAGCTATAGGCGTCGTTTAACCTTTTTTGAGTTTTGGTTTTACCACTCAACTCCCATTAGGTGCAGATGTGGCTTTTCTCTAGCACAAAAGTTTACATCCAACACTATATAAAACAAAACTCGCCTGTCAGTCGCCATATAACACCCGCCATGGTGCCATAATGGAACATAAAGACAATTACCGTAATAATAATAATTGTATGAGCAGTAGCAACGGTTCCGAAAGAAACTGGCTAAATAATGAGGAGAAATTGGAGGATCGATAGCTTCTAACGCACAGCATTGATGAACACAATATTGAAAAAAAAAATCTAAAGTGTGGAAAGAAACTCACCTAATCAGCGAAGTCCAATCAAGAACAGGTAAGTTAAAATAAAAATATATAAAAAAAATATTACACGAGTCCAATTGAACTGAAACTACGAAAAACTCCTTCACCTAACACCCACCCGAAAAGAAAACAGACGCAAAACACACACATACGAAAGCACACACATATGTGACAGTACCAGCCTGGATTGGTATCACACGAGGTTGTTGTGAGGTATCGAGGAGGGTGGCAATATCAAGAAGGATGTGTACTAACCAGACATTAACTGGAAGGGTGCGAAGTGTAGACTTATCGTCACATAAATTCAAGAGAATTTTCAGAAATCGGTTAATTGTCAACGGCAGTTGCGATAACACAAAATAATTTGCAACGATTATCGAAAAAAAGTGTTTGACGTCTGTAGAACGTGTTTCAATCAGACTGCAGGTGACATCACTTGTTGTTTCTAGTAAGCAATACCTGATAATGACTCGTGAGAAGTCTTCTAAATAATAATAATAATAATAATAATAATAATAATAAGAAGAAGAAGAAGAAGAAGAAGAAAACGAAAAGATTATGATACATTGACCAGTTATTAATCAAATAAATTGTGCATGAAAGCATTATAAGTTATAAGGTCACTAAATGACCCAAACGGGACTTAAATTGGACCCATTTCATAAAATTAATCGTGTATGGTAAAACAAAAGATTCAGTATTATATTCGCATATTGAAATTGTATAAGTAAATAAAATATGATATGAGCTAAACTGAAGGAGGCTGTGTGGATCAAATTCGTCTTTGGGCAGATGGTCATGAACGGTGAACGATGATCAAATGATAGATAGAATGAAATATGAAACTCGAGAGTTGACTAATCGCAGCCATGAATAATGCAAGAATGATATCGGCGCATACTGTGCTGAGTATAATTAGATCAATACTTCTACTAAAGCCATTACTTCTATCAGCCATTACGTGATTAAGCCTGTCCTCCTTGCTTGACCGTTACGGTTAAGTGATATTAATGAGTGACCGGGAACAACTCGCATTCACCTATTTAACCATTTGTGGGGACCAGGGCGAATAATAACCCTTCATTGTATTTCTCAAGACAATGTGGGGTTAATTAGCGGTGCACTTTATTGGTCTGGTTCGTTATCGAATAGGAGAAGCGATTTGACATTGTGAATCGAAATAGAGAACACATTTTGTTTTATTTCTCCAATAGGTTATTTTATCAGAATAAAGTTACTAATCATCCTACAACAATTTATTTATGAGAAATAGACTTCTTTTTATTAGTCAAAGAAGATGTAAATTATAAATATTTCTAAATATTTTATAAAAAAATAAAAAAAATATCTTCGTTATTATTGCCACCCACCCAACGCTTCAAAATGTGTGACTTTTCAATATACTCTTCCACGCCGACCACGTGACACACAGCCATATCAACATTTTTCTTTCTTCGTCAAAACACCTAGACGGATTTTCAACTTGACCACGAGAATGTCTCAACCAAGAGGAAAAAAGAAAAAAAAGAAAAAGAAGAAATATTCTTCTGAAGATGGTAGATTTACCGAAAGTACTCAAGTTTATAAAAAAAAAAAAAAAATTGTTTTTAAGATGAATAAATAATTTATTTTTAAAAACAAATAATCTGCGTTGTGCAAGGTTTTCTAAATATTTTATAAAAAAATAAAAAAAAATATCTTCGTTATTATTGCCACCCACCCAACGCTTCAAAATGTGTGACTTTTCAATATATATATATATATAAAACTTACATGAGTGTATATGTTTACATATGTAGAGGTTTATGTGGGTTAAGTTATTAAACTCATTAACCGACCTTTAAAACACATCTGCGAAGCGTAAAGGTTAATAATGTGAAACATGTTTAGTTTTATTTAGTTATAGGCAAGGGATAAAAACGAGGGTTGGGACCTTCTTCTAAAAATTAAGATCTCCGATTTTTTTTTTACTCATATTCACCCCCAAACAAGGCACATTGCAACTGAGAGGTAAGAAGATACTGTGAATTAGGTAAGGAGTTGAACACGAGATGTCTGTTCACATTAAATTTAAATTTCTGCATGTTAGTACAGTCGGAGAGGCAGGAAACATGGAGGGAATTTCAAAGTCTAGCAGTTCAAGGGAAGAAACGAACAGATTAGAAGGCGCTCCGGCATCTGAGGACCTCTACAGTGAAGGTCTCGGATTTTTCTGTTTGTCGTCTGGTGATACCAGATCAGGCTGCCCTGTGGCTCCCTGAGACGAAATTCACCTACATTGACGTTTTTTTTTTTTTTTTTTTTTTTGTAAAACTTAATTATGTTCTACAAAACCAAAAACAAAAACAACAGCCCCTCTCCCTTTCTCCCTCCCCTTTTTTATTTTATTTTTAGAACTTGAAGCATACATCTTTTACTATAATGACCAGATTCGGCATTAAATAACCCAAAAAGGGTTGATATGCCGTAAAACAAAACTACCAAACCAAAAACGATGATTAAACATTTGAAGATATAAAGAACTTGAAGCATAAAAACTTTTACTATAATGACCAGATTCGGCATTAAATAACCCAAAAAGGGTTGATATGCCGTAAAACAAAACTACCAAACCTTCTGTTTGTCGTGTTAGTCAGGGGTATTTACGTTAAGAGGACAGCGATGCTACGAGTTCGTCGGAGCACATTCCATTAAAGTACTTGTAAAACAAACACAGCGATGCAACATGCAAATTCTGAATATAGGTATTAAGTATCAATACACATTTCTAAATTGTCTGTCCATTTGAAGCATTACAAAGTTCGTTAGTGAGCATGATGTGAACACACTACCACATTGTCAAATACAAATATTTACGATTTGTATGAAATTTCATTTATAGATATTAGAAACAAAATAACCATTATTATCTTGATTTCAATTTCCGAAGATACTTAAGTTTAGACCCACAATTTTAGACATTTTTCTAAAATAAATATCATTCAAGGAATTTTAATCAACATTGGAATACGGATTCAAGACTATCAATTAGTAGCGTATATATTCTGATTGTAATCTTCGTCAAGGAACAAGACAATGGTACAAAACTGTTCTGCTCGATAAGGAAATCTTATTAGTAATGATCAGAACAACATCTTTAATCTGTTCTCTTTGATCTTTTCCTCAGGACAGGTAAATTAACGATACTCTGTTCTTGCATAAGGGCGATAAAAAAGCAGATTAAATAAACTTATATCTTCATTTAATGAAATTAAAATAAACGTATTTTTTATCATACCCCCCCCCCTCATCAACATTAATATATATGTGACGCTTTTCCTTCAGTCAATATAAAATATATATGAATGTAACGTCTTTGAGTTATAGAAATAATCGTAAATAATAACGCCAATGTGTTTTTCACGATTACACAAATATTTTCACGATTAAAATAATGCGCATTATTTACTTGTTTCGAACTGTTATCTTCATGTTTATTGTTGTAATAAGGACAGCATCTCAGAAATATCGTCATCTGAAATAATTTTTATGAAAATGTTGACCATGTTTGTCATCATGCTCTGCTCTTATTTGAAATAAATTTCCCGAAATTGATACCTCGCTACATGGCAAGCGTCAGGGCAATGCAACCGAAGCACATGATTTAGATATAGCGCCAGAAGGGCCCTCGTGTGACTTATATAATATACGATGCGTTGTTAAAAAGCTGTCGGTTAAAAATTGTTTGTCAATTACAGATTTATAATAACTATAAACGTATATCTTTATATTGAATAAAGTTTATAATCGCTATATTTGCTGATCATTTTTGTGCCTGTTAGTAAAATAATTTGAATCGGGCCCCGAGCGTTATACGGCCACACTTCATCAGATCGACTTTACTTTTATCATTATCTTTTCTCTTCATCCTCTCTCTCCATCCTCCTTCTCTCTTCTCTCTTTTTTCACGAAATATCTGTTGTATAAAATTTCACTATAAATTCTTGAGAAAGATTTGAATCCAATATTTCCTTGATATATAAGTAAAATAGAAAAATGTTTTGCTGCTATTTTACTCATGTATAAGTCGATAACTTGTTATTGGTTTCGTTCAGTATGTTTGATTTACAGCACATGATTTCTTTTAAGTTATCTACTACAGAAATATAATCCATGTTTTATACGATTAATTTAACACACTTGCTATTTTATATCTAACTAGGTTAGAAAAGCTAGTTCATACTTTTTTTAATGGGATAACAATGTAAATGATTATAATAGATCTAGTAAAATTTAGATTCTTTTATCTCAGTTGGTCTTCAAATATGCTAATTTGTTCTTCACATATGCAGATCTGTCCCAACTATAAAAGTCTACGATTGTCAGGAGAAGACCTTTTTACTCTAGCAGATGAGCAGTTACGACATGCTAAGTATCTCATTCGCTTTTCAGCTGGTAAGTGTTCCTTTTTATTATCACATCTTTTCATTAGTAATATATAGCAAGGTGAAACATTTGTATATTACTTAAATGGGAATAAGCACTGGTAAATAGCATCGGTACTCCAAAGGCGATCAGAAAATAACGTATTCAGTATGGAACTCTACTGGTTATCTGTTATGGGTTCAAAATAGAATAGAATCCTTCCCATACGCGTAACAGTTATTTAAGTGGATTAAAAAATTAGTAATCTATCAGATTCATTGCTTTGGAACTTATAACGTCGTGAGAGTTATGAGCTTCTATTTCCTCTTGAAACGTTGAATATAGGGATGCCAACTCACTTGCTCGGCTCTATTTAAGAACTCACAGAGTCACACGTGGTCATCCGGTTTAGCTCTATACTCTACGCCGAAACAAGTGGGTGGAGATTAACTAGATGGGAATTTCTCATCTCTACGACTAGGGATTAGTAAAACAAGATTTATAATCTAATTCTCGTGTGACGTTATAATCACACGAGTTCCCTCGACTCTAGAGAGTGCCACATGTTATCTAATCATTACAATATTTATTATAGTAATGAGTAGATAACATAATAATAATAATAATAATAATAATAATAATAATAATAATAATAATAATAATAATGGTACCAGTCTAGGCTGACACCACACAACATATTTGCATAGGGTCAAGGAGGATGAGAAGACCGAGGAGGGACAGCACAAACCAGACCTCCAGTGGAAGTGCAGAGACTGCTGGGACCTCGGGGAGGCTTATTCCCACCCAAACCCCAGAGAACACCAATGGTCCTTACCTAGCGAAAAATCAATGGTAAACGGCTGTTGTGATACTGCAAATTTATTTGCGGTGGCTATCGAAAAGAGGTGGAGAATACTGGAAATCTGGGGAGACTTGTTGTCACTCAGACTCCAGGGAATACCACTGGTTGTAGTCGGTGAGCAATCACTGATGACCTGTGTGAGAACTCATAGTGAGTAAATAATAATAAACAAAAAGGATGCCAATAAGGGAAAAGAGGGACGCATGATCTGTTATACATAGATCAAAAGATCCTGAAAGAAGTTAAAAGCAAGAAAAAAACATATCTATGGCATGGATTGACTACAAGAAAGCGTACGACAGAGTCCCTCAAGCATGGATAATTGAATGTTTAAAAATGTAAAAGATGCCCGACAGGATTATTAATCTCATCAAGAAAGCAATGGAAACATGGAGATTAGATCTGCCAACTGGAGGACAATACTTGACGGAGATAAAAATACAGAGAAGCATTTTCCAAGGAGACTCCCTATCACCACTACTGTTTATCATAGCCATGATGCCACTCAACTACATACTCAGGAAATGTGATGCCGGACACAAGTTCACAGGCAGAGAACTACGAATAAACCATCTCATGTACATGGACGATCTGAAGCTATTTGCAAAAAGCAAACAAGAACTGGAAAAGCTGATGAATAGGACCAGAATCTTCAGTCAGGACATTCAAATAGAATTCGGAATCGAAAAGTATGCATTGCTAGAGATTAAAAAAGGAAAGCTGGAGACGACTGAAGGCATGGAACTACCCAACCAAGGACAGATGAGAGCGTTAGATGAACAAGGCAGCTATACATATTTGGGAGTTTTGGAAGCAGACACAATCAATGAACAGAAATGAAAGAGAAGATTGGAAAAGAATACATGAGAAGAACAAGAAAGCTCTTAGAAACAAAATGATATAGCAAAAACCTAATCAAATGAATAAATACCTGGGCAGTATCACTAATAAGATATTCTGGACCATTCATAAGCTGGACTAAAGAAGAACTAAGGCACCTTGACCAGAGGACTAGAACATTAATGATAATGCACAATGCACTACATCCAAAAGACGATACAGACAGACTCTACGTGAAGAGAAACGAAGGGGGAAGACGACTGGTAAGTATAGAAGACTGTGTGGACGACACTAAAAAAGAGCTGGAGAAATACATAAACCAGAACACAGAAAGGCTGATCACCGCAGCAAGAGATACCGTCCCAACGAACAACGCAGGAAGCATCGAAACTGGACACAAACAAACAAGAAAAGAAAAATGGGAAGAAAAACAACTACATGGACTCTTCATAAGACTCACAAGAGAAGAAACCAACGCAGATAGCTGGACATGGCTAAGAAAAGGAAACTTGAACAGAGAAACGGAATCTTTACTGATGGCTGCACATATCAATGCGATTAGGATAAACTACATGAAAGCTAAAATAGATGCAGACTGTGTGGACAAAGAGACGACACAATAAATCATATAGTAAGTGAATGTAACCAACTTGCCCATAAAAAGAACAAGAACAGGCATGACTGTGTTGGAAAAGTAATACACTGGGAGCTGTGCAAACAATTGAATTTCGAATATGTAGACAAATGGAATAAACATTAACCAGAAACATTACTGGAAAACGAATACCACAAACTTCTCTGGGATATGGATATACAAACAGATAAACTCAGACAAGCAAGGAGACCTGATGTTATTATAATAGACAAAAAGGAAAAATCTTGTGAAATCGTAGACTTCGCCATTCCAGCAGTCCACAGAGTGAAGATCAAAGAAACGGAAAAACAAAGTAAATACACAGAACTAGCCAGTGAACTAAAAGGAATATGGAGCATGAAGAAAGTTATTATAATACCAACAATCATAGGAGCACTAGGAACAATCCAAAAAAACTGGAGAAAAGACTGGGAGAAATTGGAATCAAAGGGACCATCGAAACTATACAAAGGACGGCAAAGATCAAAACGACTGCAATCTTAAGTAAAATTATCGAATGCGGAAACTAACACACATACTCTACAAAGGCTAACCAGTCACAATGAGTTTACAACAGGGAGAAAACCAAACCAAACGAAGAACACAGCAACAAGAACCAAGGAACAGAAACTGCAAGAAAAAGCACTTTATAATTCCCCCCCCGCCAATAAATTACACCGGCCTCAGCTATCACCACACAAAAATGAACCAAAGAAACAGAAATTAGAAGAAACACTATAAGCTCCTCCCTCCCCCCCCCAAAGATGTAAAAAAAATAAAAAGGAATTAAAAATTATTTTTAAAAAATAAGGAAAGAGATAAGTAAGAAAATAAGGAATTGAAAGGAAAAAAAGGAAAAAAAAAAATTTTTATTTAGTTATTTATTCATTTATTTTTTAATTATATATATATTTATTTATTTTCTTTTAAATGGCTGACACCAGACACAATATTTGTAGAGGGTCGAGGAGGATGAGAAGACCGAGGAGGGACAGCACAAATCAGACCTCCACTGGAAAAGTGCAGAGAATGCTGGGACCTTGGGGAGGCTTATTGCCACCCAAATCCCAGAGAAGACCAATTGTCCTTACCAGCGAGAAATCAATGGTAAGTGGCTGTTGCGATACCGCATCGTTATCGAAAAGAGGTGAAGAATAATGGAAATCTGGGGAGGCTTGTTGTCACTCAGACTCCAGGAAATACTACTGGTTGTTGTCGGTGAGCAATCACTGACGATGATCTGTGTGAGAACTCCTAGTGAGTACAAATAATAATCATTATAATAACGTGCATTGTTAGATAAGTAACATTAAACACTCTACAAAATAAATAGATTTGTAATAAAAACAACTAAAACAGATAACTATTATTCTACATTTGTTCTAAATTCATGAACTTGTGTTTTAATCATTTAAATTTGCATTTAAAATTATTTAAATTTCAAATTAAAAAATTCGTTTTCATCTTTCTAGTTTCTCACACAGAATTTACAATATGGTTTCTTGAGACTCAACGTTTGTTTCCATATTATTACGTAAATTATTACTAAGTCTTATATACCCCTTTACATTGAACTTATGTAATTTGTCTACTTAGTTCAAAAACAAGGTCTCTCTATCACTTATTGGTTACTGTTGTGAAGTTGTCCAACAGTAAATAATAAATAAAGGAAGTCAAGTCGAGGGTTGGTTTAACAAGTGTATTAACAAAGTAAGAAAGTGACTAGCACTTTGCTAGACAGTTACAAGACTGTGCTTTGTCTTCTCTGTGTCTCTGGTGACTAGCACTATTTATAGTGACAACCGGTGTTGTTTCTCCTGTGTAAGAACGGCCGGTGTAACAGTTACCCTCTCCCATGTTTCGTGTATCCGTTTAAAATCATATCATCTCGTATTGAATGACAAGACCCATTGTATACATGTAATTAAAGACAATAAGTTATTTTAAAAATAGATATGCTAATATTGCGGATTTATACAACTGTAAATATATAATGTATGAATAACAACATTAGATCGAGGTTTGAACTCTGCTTAACTTACTTAACCATTGCACAATAAAGAAAAGACGGACACAATTAGATTGCATATAGATTTCATAACATCTTACCAGAATATCCGATCATTGTTTTCACTAGCACTGATGGATTTCTGTATCAAATTAGTTTACAAATTCAAAAATCATATAATTTAAAAGACATTGATGAAAATGCATTTTTCTATCCTAGTAAAACATGATCCAATGTAAAATAAATGGCTATTCAGAAGGAAATATGAACATAGTCGGACAGAAACTTTTGATAACAAACTCAGAGAATCAGACTAGCACTGATATCGAATAGCTAGTCTGATTCTCTGAGTTTGTCATCAAAAGTTTCTGTTCGACAATGTTCATATTTCCTTCTGAATAGCCATTTATTTTACATTGGATCATGTTCTCCTACGATAGAAAAATGCATTTTCATCAATGCCTTTTTAATTATATGATTTTTGAATTGGTAAACTCATTTGATACAGAAACTTATTTACAATGTTGTCTTAATAAAATATGACAAGCGGATTTCGAAATTTCCGATTAGTCGCATATTTTTTGTACGTTTACTTCAATTAAAATTTCGCCCGAAAACCCAATAGTCATCCGTACAAAGTAGATAACATGTTTATTTATATTTGTGAGACACAGTACGTAATTTTCAAAAGTTTAACGCTGGAGAGAAAAAAAAAGATAATATTAGTCTTTGCCAGTGCATGAATAATTAAGTAGTGAGCGTATTTTCCTCAGATGTGTAACCGATTGAGCGAATAACCATTCAGTAGTTTAGGATGATTATTACAGCAACAGGTTTTGAACGTATATTTGTAAGTGTGCAAGTGTTTGAAGTTGACCGAATAAAACTTTAATAGCTTTCTTGTCGAATTAGCAACTAGTAATTTAGCAGTTATATATGGTTGGGGAAACAACTGGTTTTGTGCGTACATTTGTTAATGTGCACATGTTCAACCGCATATCGACCAGTAACATAAGACTATACAATCAACACTGAAGATATAACTGGCGATTTGTCTTGTCAAAATAACGGATTATTTCGAATTTATTGTGTCACTTTGCTTAGAAGCAAGAAATAAAATCAAATACACAAATACAATCAATATAAAAACAGCGAAGCCAAAAGATTATTGTACAGTATAGAGTCACATCTTAATTTTTACAAGCGAGATAAGTACAGACTTTCTATTCATTTCGTAGTACGTAAAAGAGCATATCGGTCACCAAATATTTTACTTCTCGTATTGATCCCCAGAATTTCGGGCTAGGCTCAAAGTGAAGTATATTTTTTTCTGTCCTCATTCAGAAGAGGAAGCAATTCATATTTCATCCACCATTTTCGTGAGGGCTGGGAGATGACCTTATGTCTAACATTGCTCTACTCCTGACAGGTAAGATGGATTTGTGATATCCGAAAATTCGTTCAACATTTTAGCTATCATTGATTATATATCTCGCTTCACAGAACGAACCTTCGTATTGTTTCACTACGATTACAAAACATAAAAATACTACGTAAATATTTAAAAAAACAAACAAATTAAAAATACAATTGTCCAGAATAGTGTCTCACTTTTATTTATGGAAATACGTGTAAACTCTCTATTTATTTCGTAGCACGTAGAAACTACATATTGTTCAATAATCTGAGTCTTCTGTTTATTCTCAGTATTTCAGACTGGTATCAAAGTATAGTACTATTTCCCTTCGAAGTCAGAGGGTAAGGCAATATTTTTTTGATAATGCATAGTGGTTTCTTTGTAAACCAGTCAGCTATTTTAATGAATACGTTTATGAAGTAAACCTCCTTATTAGAAGCAATTATTGATTCTAAAAAGAATCACTTTACTTATAAAATTAAATCCAATATAATGCATTTCGAATTCTTAGTATACAAGTAAACATATTTAATGAATTACTTCATGACATAAAAAAACCCTACTAAATAATATATTTAGGTAAAGTAATTTACTGATCAAATTATATCAACTAATATTGTGTTATTAGAAAACAAGTCAGCTATCTTAAGTAATTTCTTCCGTGAAATTCTATTATTCTGCTTTAAATTACTTTGCTATTCCTCATGTATTATTAAAACAACATTAACTTAACTCCCGGATTACGCCGGGTAGGGGCAGCTAGTAAACGATAAAAGAAACAAAATATAACGTATTTTCTGCGTTCCTTAATTATCATAGCACGGTTAACATTCAGAAATAAGAACCTGAGTCAAGTGGAAATGCGTCAATGTCAAACTCCCGCAAAGAAGTTTAATCTAATATTGAAGGAGTAAAACGGATGAAAAATAGAAAGGTATTCTTTCAAAAAATCTTAAGCGAAGAGATGAGGAAATCCTAAAGATGAACAAAATGCGAAAAAAGCTTGACAAATGTTAACGATGTTGTGAAGCGAAAAAAAATAAAGACATCTTAATAACAATCGTAGTGAAACGGCTTAATGAGATGTAGAAAAAGGTTGACATGTTTTTATCATATAACAACAACAACAATAATAGAATAATAATAATAATAATAATAATAATAATAATAATAATAATAATAAGACAAAGAAGAAAAATGAGAATAAAACATAATAAAGTTAATAATGATAATAATAACTCATATAAGCAAGGAGAACAGATGGAAATACAAACGAACAAATTCATCTAAGCAAGGTGATCGGAAGTGATAATAATCAACAAGGAAATTAATCTGTAAAATCATTGATTTAACCGGCCCAGCATTCACGGTGTGACGATCAAGAAAAACACATTTAGTTTCCCAGACCTGACAGGAATAAGGGACATGAAGAAAATTACCGTAATACCAATAATTGTATGCACACTAGGAATAATCCCGAAAGCATTATACAAAAGACTAGAAAAAATTGAATCAAATGGATGGATGGCACTATACAATAATCGGCACTGATGAAAACGGTTGAAATATTAAGGGAATTCGTCGAGTGCGAAAACCAACAAGAACAAACAGAAAAAATAGAATAAAGACATGTAGAAAATACAAAAATACAAAAATCGAAGGGAACTGAAACTGTTGAAAATCCCATGACATGATTTCTCTCTCCCCACAGAAATAAGGTGGTAGCAGCCTCAGTTTGTATCACAAAAATGGCAACAAAAGGTTTAGGATGATGGTAATACTGAATAGGGAGTATTTAGTCGATATCGCTATTTAAATTTTGCGGAGAGTACTGTAATTTTGGGAAAACCTTTTGTCACTTAGATCCCATTATTAGCTGGAAATCTATTCTAAACAGATGTTTCGATCACGCAAAGTGATTGACAACGGTTATTTAAAAAAAAAACGGAGTGCTGCCAATCTGGAGATAATTGTTCTCAAAATCAAGAAAAAAAAGATATTGTTATTGCCCGTGGCCAATCACTAGTAACATTAGTGTAATAATTCCTAGTAGGTAAAAGAAATATATAAACTGCGTCCGAGACTGATTGAATCAGATAAGGTTTTAACATTTCCTTACTATGGATATACGTGTATATTTATTCATATATATTTCCTAATTGTCGATGCGTTGTTGGTCACTCTCACATGAATTAAAATGTTTTTCTTTTAGTCCTTGCTTCAGTTGTATATAGCAATGTTCAAATCAAAGCCAGCTTAAATATCGAGAGTTTAACCGATATGTTTAAATGTATACGATCTTTTTCATAGAACACAAGTTGTCAGAAAAAGATAAAGTATCACCTATCCCCTTACATCCCTCGTCTTAACACCTACGCACTGCCATCATTTTAAAGCATTAGCCTTGTAACCCTTCCTTACTATGAGTCTACTTTTATATTTATTCCTATATATTTCTAAATAGTCGGTGTTACCATAACATCAAGTAAAATTACTTTTTTTCTCACATTAATTAAAATGTTTACATGTATACGATGTTTTTCATGGTAGACAAGTTGTGAAAAAAACGAAAACGTCCGACCCCCTCTTCCCTCTCTCATCTTAACACCCCGTACTATTACCCTGTGTCTGGGTGATTATAAAGCATTAGCTCCGAGAAATAAGTTTTCAATCTTTCCCTACTATAAGTCAAGTTATACTAAAATATGAGCTGCAACAGAGACTGATTGAATCGGATACGTTTTCTTAACCCTTACTGAATATGAGTCCACTGGTACATGTATTCCTATATATTTCCAAATTGTTGATGGGTTTTTGGTTATCCTAACATTAACTGACATTCTTTGTTAGTTCTTGCTTTAGCTGTTAGAAACAATATTTATATTAAAGAAAGCTTTAATATCGACAGTTTAATTGTATACGATGTTTCTCATTGAACAAAAGTTATTAAAACAAAAGAAAAAGTCTCACCTTCCCGCTATTTACTATCGTCATAACATTTCGGCACTACCACCCTGTGTCTAAGTTATAGTCGACTGAGACTGATTATATCAGACACGTTTTTCTTTTACCCTTAGATACTATGAAATTACTTGTACATATATTTCTATATATTTCAAAACTGTCGATGCGTAGTGTGGTGCTCTCACATAACTTAACATTTTTTTAGTTCTTGCTTCAACTGTGGGAAGCAATGGTCAAATCAAAGCCAGCTTTATTATTGGCAGTTTAATTGATATCTTTAAATATACAATGTTTGTCGTAAAAACAATTTATTAAAACAAAGCAAAATCTCACTCCTTTCATTCAATCACGACCAGTGACAGTGTAATTGATATGTTTACAGTTATACTATGTTTTTCGTAGAACTAATATTTTTCCGAAATAAGAAAATAAAAAAAAAACTCCTGCATCCCTTTCCATATATTCAAATATTACCGCTGTACTCCAGAAGGGTTAGAAGACTTATACGTTTTTCGTAACTGTCTCATATGTACTGTTCATTTATGTGCGTGTGATAGTAAACTTTCTCTCATAGGAAAATGAGATAAACGCTATCCATGTGACAGGATCACTGGTAAAATAAGCCTAGGCCTCTGTGTAGTCAGAAACAGTAAACCATGAAAAATGTCTACACACTTAAATGAAAGCCGTGGGACAGATCTGAGTGTCCTGATCGTAGGTGCTTTCTCGTTGGCCAAAATGATGGACCAGGTCAACATCCTGCGAATATTTTCCCATTTCATTCTTAATACAGGATATCAGGCCAAAACAGGTAAGTTATCTCTCACATTCCAGGTGAGATAATGATACGGATCAGGCACAAAACAAGAATTAACAGAACAACAAACCTAAAGCAATAGAAAGAAATTGTTTACAATGAAAATAGACTGGAAATAAAACCAATAACAATAAATGCTTCCGGAAGCGAAAAAAAATACCAGACAATTGTATAAATGATTTCAGATTAAGAAGACATAACCTTCCTATAGGAGTGTTCTCAGAGCGAGAACTAATGGGAATCAAACAAAACATAGATTCTTTAACAGATCAAGATACACCCCTTAGTGTAAACCAACATGTAGACGACTGGCAAAACATTAAAACCGAAACCGCAAAGACTGAAGATAACAAAATCACAGAATTCACTGAAATTGAAGCAAGATAAGTTAAAACATAAATACGATTTATGAACGAAGACAAAATAAAAATAGCATCTTTAAAGAAACACAGATTAGAAAAAAATAACATAACTAACAGAATAGGTAAACAGACTTTTATATAAATCTCAACAGGTACTATCATACACCTTTATTATTTAATATATGCAGGGGTATAATCAGAAGCATTAAACTAACAATTGAAACAAAACTCGCTAAAAAAAATTGACCGAAAAATCTTTGATGGAAAATCAGACTGAAAACCCAGATAACCAAACTTCTTCGGAAAAAAACTACAACAATAAATAAGATGAAAGACAGCAGGATACAATGAAAGAGGGGAACTGTCTCTCTCACAAGGAAATGCTAAATAAGAAACATGAAGAACTAAAACAAAATACAACAGCAAAAGAAGGAACCCTGATACGATGCAGATACAAATCGGAACAGTACAGACAAAACGGTACCTTTGAAAACAATAAAGGACGAAAAACGAAACAGAACAACCGAGCCCGACATAAAACACGACTGGGCCCAGATATGGTAATAGCCTGATGGCAACAATAAAAATACCAAATGGCTGAAAAACATGAAATAATAACGTCGGCAAATCAAAGAAGGACCAAAACAGAAGTTAATTAAGAAACGCTCAAGGCAAGTCTAAGGTATATGGCAAACTGGAAAGCGCAAGGCCACGGTGGAATAAATGCACACTGGCTTAAAAAAATCACGAGGCTAAATAAAAGATTAGCGCTAAAACTGAGAGGACGTATACGCACAATTAATGTATTAGAATGGATGCCCAAGGGAACCTACGTAAATACAAAACGGCGTTGTAAAAAAAACATATCCCAAGTAACTGAAGACTAATAACGTGTTTACCAACCATGTAGTAAATCTCAATGGCACAACTTTGAACAGATTTACAACTCCTTAACAATGGTGGACTACTTTTCCGAGGAACAAAAAGGATGCCGCAAACAAAAAATAGGTACGTACGGCGACCTGTTATGCATATATCAAAATATTCTGAAGGAGGTAAAAAACTGAAAAAAGAACATAGCTATGTCATAGGATTACTACAAGAATGCATACGACCCAATCCCTCAAACATGGGATATTTAATTAAAAATTAAGAATTTACAAGATATCCGACAAGATTATTAATATTATTAAGAAAGCAATGGGAACATTTAGACTGAAACTAAAAGCTGAACTATAACACCTGACTGCGATAAGAATACAGAGGTATCTTCTAAAGATACTCTCTATCACCACTATTATTTATCATAGTCATGATGCTTCTCAAGCACACCTCTATAAATATATGATACTGTATACAAGTTTACAGAATCAGAACAAAAATAGAAATCACATCATGTATATGGACGACCTGAAACTATTTGCAAAACGACAAAAAGAAACTGGAAAATCTGATAAACACGACCGAATCTTTAGCCAGGATATTCAAATGGAATTCGGTGTGAAAACACTTAGACATGGCTAAGAAAAAAACAAACATTTGAACACAGAAAAACGGAATCGTAACTGACAGCTGCAAAGAACAATGCGATTAGAACGAACTACATTAACGCTAAAATAAATAAAACCCAGGAAAACAGTAAATGTAGACTCTGTAGACAAAGAGACGAAACAGTAAATCACATAATAAGTGAATGCAGCAAACCAGCCCCAACGAATATAAGAACACACACAACTGTATGATAAAAGCAGTACATTGGGTACTATGCAAACGACTGCATCTTGAACATGCAAACAAATGGTACAGACACAAACCGGAGACATTACTGAAAAATTAAAGCCACAAAATCCTCTGGGACATGCACGTATAAACAGATAAACCCCTCCAAGCTAGGATACAGGACGTCATAATAATTCACATGGAATAAACGAAACCAGCAAATTGTAGATTTAGATTCCCAGAAGACCACATAGTAAAGATTGAAGAGACAGAAAAAAGAAGCAAATACATTCAAATTGACAGATAACTGAAAAGAATATGGAACATGAAGAAAGTCCATATGATACCAATAATTGTAGAAACAGCGGGAGCAGTCACTAAAACCTGTGAAAAAGACTAGGAGAAATTGAAATCAAAGGGAGGATTGAGATTATACAACTGACAGCAATGATAAAAACAGCTGAAATCTTAAGGAAAATTCTCGAAATCGGCAACCAACCATATAAATTCCGAACACTAATCAGTTATATGGACACTGCAACAGGAGTAAAAGAAAAAGATGAAATGAACACCACATGAAACCAAGGAGACTGAAATTACTAAAAACGCATCAGCCTCGACTGATACTACACAATTTAATTATTAAGGGAACGACAGAAGAGGGAGGCCAATAACCAGACCTCCACTGGAAGTGTGCAGATAGTACTAGGACCTTTTGGAGGCTTATTCCTACCCAAATCCCAGAGAAAACCAGTTGTCGTCGCCAACGAGACATCAATGGTAATCGGCTGTTGCGATAACGCAAAGGAATTAGCAATAGTAATTGGAAGAGGTGGAGAGAACGAAATATCTGTTGTCACCCAGACTCCAGGGAACACCAACGGTTATTATCAGTAAGTAATTTCTGATGATGACCTGTATGCTAACTCGTAGTTAATAATAATAATAATAATAATAATAATAATAATAATAATAATAATAATAATAATGATGATGATATATATCGCATCACATAATTTACTACAGCGGAATATATGCACACTCTATCAATTGAACCACAATGAAAAGAGGTATGAGCATAAGCTAAAAATGGTACAGAAGATAGACAATGGCAAACTCCTTTGGACATTCAAAACCTGACTTGATCTTTAAAAAAATAAACAACAGAACTTGCTTCATCATTGACATAGCCTGCTTCTTCGATATCAGAGTGCAGAGGAAAGATCATGACAAAATGGGAATTAATTAGACTATGTAAATGTAAATAAGTCAAGTTGATTGGAACGCTTGGAACCATGACTAAAAGCTCCATTAATCCCTTAAACAGATGTACGATACAATGGCGAAAATATTTAAGTACAGCTTGAATGTCTAAAATCAAGTTAATTGATCGGATGTTTAAAAAGTCCAACTCAAAACATCCAAAAGTTGATACTACAATGAAATAATAATAATAATAATAATAATAATAATAATAATAATGATAATGATAATGATAATGATGACAATAATGATAATAATCGTAACAATGATGAGTACGATGATAATTACAATGATGACGATCAGAATCTTGAGCTTGTATTTAAGAATGAAATTCAAACTAGAAAAGCTCTAGCTACTTAAGGTACCGAAACACCAAATCATTCGGCTGGCAATGGACATGTTGCTGGTTCGAATCAAAACTGGTGATTTTCTTTTAATTATTGTTTACAATCTCCGAGTAAAACAAAACACTTACGTTATTTCATAAATATATTTATTCCACCATAGTGCATTTTGTTTGGTTTCTTATGAAACAATTCAGCAATTTCGATGAATATCTTTTTCATATAAAAATATTATTTAGAAAGAAACATCTTTACAAACGTTAGTTTACTAATTACATTAAATCGACTATAATGCATTTCGATTTCTCTCTAAAGTATATTACCTATGAAACATAACTTTTAAAATTAAAATAAACTTGAATGCATTTTCTAGAAAACCTACCAGTCATTTTAATGAATTACTTCGTGATATTAAAATACTATTGTTGTGACATTGACGGGCCGATAATAAATAACACAAGACGGTTGTATATTTACAAGAGTGTGTATTTACAGACGTACAGGATAGTATGTTACAGAAAGACTGTTCCTACACTAGGTATTTATTTACTTCTAACCGCAGGAAGGTGTTGCACAATGCCAGAGGGTAGAGAGAATCAAGACAGTGCCCCTAAAGTAGAGGTACTCTAACATATTCAAAAATTACCTGAGCATCCCCGTCGGTACTCCCCGATCTGGGCGTATCAGGCAGTTAGCAATAAACTAAATCCACCCCAAATAGGGGAGACATGATCTGGAAGCGTGGAACTCCGAGGACTACTAAGTACAAAATCCTCACACCGATAGATGAAAAGCGATCGAAATGCCTCATTTTCCTGCTGGACGGACAGTAGAGAACGGATCCTAAACTAGTATCTTCCAGTCTGACCTCTCTATTTAACAATGCAGTGAAGTATTTACTTCCTGCCCACCGCAGGAAGATGCGGCACACGGCCGGTAGGGGAGAGGAAAATAAAGCCAGTGCCCTCTACAGAAGAGACACTCTGGCCTATTAAACATTTCCTGAGCAGCCCCGTCGGCATTCCTAGGTCGGGACGCCTCAGGCAGTTAGCAATAAACTAAACCCACCCTAAAGAGGGGATACACGCCATGGAGGAGGATCTCCCAGAACTTACTAGGACTAATATCTCAGCCTGACAGATAAAAGGGCACTTAAATAGCCCAGTTTCTGCCAGACTGATTGATGAGAACAAGTCCTTGACGGGTATTTTGCAGTCTTATGTCTCTCTTCATCCATCATGTGGAGAGACTGGATATTCATTATTTTCCACCAAAGGAAGAGGTGGTGGTAATCAAGCCAGCGCCCCCAACGAAGAGTCACTTAGCCTATAATAAAATATTCCTAAGAAGCCCCGTCGATATTCCCCGGTCGGGGCGCCCTAGGCAGTTAGCAATAAAATAACTCAACACCGAAGACGCAAGGCAAAATCTGGGAAGAAACGCCACTATCAGTTATCATGGGCCACCTTCGTCGACTGTTTGTCGGGAATGGATCCTCAAACGTCTCTGAGCAACTGAAGTGGACGAACTGTTTCACGATTTCTCGTAATCTCGTCTATACATAGTGTCTAAAAAATTCCATTTAGTCACGAATAAGGTAAATCATCACACCATAAGCTCCTCTTTTTAGCCTTGCCTCTTATCGAATGAATACATTTTTATTGTAATCTTAAACTTCGTCTTTGAGTATTGTTGTTCTACATCTGTTTACGGATTGGTATTTCAACTGTGTCGAGTACGACATTTATTAGTCGATCCTATGGATTATTATTCTCGATAGCATCTGAGTATGGTTCCCTCATCTGGTTTATATGTGTTTCTGGTCAAACTTGGTTCAACTTACCATGTTTCCAATCTGTTTATCCACTATCTCTATTTACCCGTGAGATTTACTGTTTATGAATATTCGAAAGAATATTATTTCGCCAACTTTACGGCACACCTTTGTGATATGTTTTATAAGTCCTGGTTTTGTTTGGGTTAGCAATAATCTATCAAAAACTGGTTTAATCTTCCTTGCGAACATTGCTTTTATTTAGGATCATCCTATATACCTGCAATAATGCTTAAATTGTTTTTCAGTTAGTGCCCCCTCGATTACTTAAACGCTCTTTTGAATGTATCATCGAACCGTTCTGCCAGACCATTGCTTCTTGCATGGTACGGCGAGACCGTGACATGCTCGACTACATAGGTTTGACAGAATATCTTCAATTCATGTGAATTGCGTTCCGTTGTCTGATACCATAAAGTAAGCTACCCCAAATGGGTGAATAATCCATGTAAAAAAGTAATGGTTCCTTCCGTAGTTTGTTTCTTATATTTTAATATTTCCAGCTATTTTGAGGAACTGTCTACCACTATTCAGAAAATATAAACCATGTAGTGGGCCACAAAAGCTATGCAAATCTTAGAACACGGTCTGCCAGTTTTCGGCAAGTCTCTGAATTTTGTAGGATTTGTCTTCGTTGGCAATGAACAACTTTTGCATATTTTAACCGCATTTTCAATGTCTTTGTCCATGCTTGTCTAATACACATATCTTCCCATGAAACTTTTCATTTTTGAAATGTCAGGGTGAACGATATGCAATTATTTTAGTATTACTTTCTGTAATGCTGTAAAAATAACAACTTGATCATCGTACATAACTACTTTATCACAGATTGTATAAACCTCCGAGATTTCTCGGTGTTTTTCTTTTATTTAATTCTTAATGTTCTTAAAGAAATCGTCGTTTAGCGCCTTTTTGTTTATTTAATCGAGTATTACCGGAAGATCCTAATGGCGTTACACAATGTATATTTTTAGTTCTATCCCAATTTGTAGGGAAGTAATCACGGTGTCTCCAAAAGTGTTCAGAATATATTGTGATAAGTCTAGATAATTCGTGAGCATGACTGATATTTGACGATGGGAGATACTCCATTTTATAATTGTAATTGAGAAGAATGGTTTCCTATCTCTGTAGTTTGTTTTCCGTATGCGTTGGTTAACCCTTTTTCGACACATAAACTGTTAGCAGTGGTTTATGGTCGGTTTGCAACACAACATCTCTTCTGTAAACGTAAAAATGAAATGTGGTGACTGCAAAACTAATACACAATGTTCCCTTCAATGTTTGTGAGTAACCCTTTTCTACAGGTGGTACTGTACGAAACACGTGGGCGATAGGTTGTAGCGACCGGTCTTCCCTTTTGTGTAATGTGAAAGCTCGAATGCCGTACAAACTAGCATCAGTTGCTACAATCATTTCTAGATGTAGATTATAGTGCGTAAAAATAATTCTGCTGTGAGAATATTAAAAAAAAGAAATCAAAGGCTTACGGGCATTCTTTCCTACATACCCAGTTGATTTTACAGTTGTTGATAGCTCATTAAGAGGCGCTCATAAATCGTACATGTTTGGAATAAACTAATTGTAACAAGCCGTGCGTGGTCCTCCTCTGTATGTGAATCGATGTGGCGAGTGTAAAATGCAATAAATTTGGGCAATTTGGGGCATTTTTGCCCCCCCCCTTTGACCCCCTGGGGGTGCGAACCAGAATTTTCTGAGGTCAAGGATGCCCATTCTATATCCAGAACAATTGCCTCTACATTTTGGTCAAGTTTCAGAAAAATTGAATGGATGGATCAAACGTTATGGGAGAAAAGGGTCATTTTTTGCCATTTTGGGAAAACATCTGAGGGCGCGAACCAGATGTTTTCCAAAGTCAGCGATACTTATTTTCTATTAAGAACAATTGCCTCCATATTTTGACCAGGTTTCAGAGAAATTGAATTGATGGATGAACAGTTATGGGGCAAAAAATGTAATTTTTTGCCATTTCAGGGCCTTTTGACCCTCTGGGGGGCTAACCACATTTTTTTTTCAAAAATCGGAGAATGTCACTTTCTAACCTGACCAAAGTTACAACTTCATGCAAAATTTCAGAGAAATTCAATGGATGGTTGCGGAGAAAAATCCGGACGGACGGACGAACGGGCGGACGGACTGACGGACGTGCCTCAAAACATAAGACCCCCGATTTTATAAATCGGGGGACCAATAATATGCTAAACCAAGAGAACTTTGTAGCTTCATAGTGACAGTACGTTTTTCTGAAGCCCACACATTTTTTGTTATCTCATTCGCTCGCTCTCAGTCTTGTCTACTACCATCTTCGTCTATAATTTGAAAAAGATATTTTATTTTTCCATGTAAAAATTCAATATAAATCCATACTTCTTATCCTTTTAACTACTTCGTGTATATGCGATTTGTGTAGCTCGGTGCTTTTATTAATCACTGGAATGCTATCTACGTAGGCTAGGTTTGGGCTATTTTTTTGAGTTTTCGTCAAAGTTAGTTTCCCATTGTCTTCCCACGTTTGAAGATTGATTATCGAAAATGTTGAGCCAGAGTACAGGTTTTTATTTAATATTCTTATTTAATATTCTTATTTCCTGACCTTGGAAAACATCTGGTTCGCTCCCCCAGGGGGCCAAAAGCTCCCAAAATGGCAAAAAATGACCCTTTTCTCCCATAACGTTTGATCCATCCATTCAATTATTCTGAAACTTGACCAAAATGTAGAGGCAATTGTTCTGGATATAGAATGGGCATCCTTGACCTCAGAAAAATTCATAATATTTTCAATTTCGTCAGATTTAGCTATTTTAATTAAGCTTTTATAAATTTCATTTTTTAAATCTACAGTGTGCTTTTAATTTTAATTTTATATGGACGATCTTTGTACCAATGCAATCGTCCGTAAGCGTACCACGGTTAAGGAGGTAAATTATGTATTTGTTTATAAGATTTAGTTGGTGAACTTTCTTTTGTTTATCAAATTTAGTTAGTAACCTACTGAATTATTTACCGGTTTTTCTTATATGTGACATTCCGCTTTGCTCGATGTCTCTAGAATCTTAGCAATCTGCTAACACGTTGGAAGCCCCCTGTGATATGTAGAAGCGTTAAACCAGGCTAATTCATTAAGTTATTAAAACACTTTCTGATTGCTACGGCCGTATTCGATATTAACCCATCGTGCAAAGATACCCTATTTAAAATTGTTAGCAATCAAGTCCGACAACTTCAAATCATCGCAGTGTTTGTTAACTATGCTATCAAAAGTAATGTAATCTTCATCTTCTCTCTTTGTGAGATACATGAATATCCACCTTTTTTGAAAAAGATACTTCTTAGGGCTAAACAGTTTATTTAATATTTGTATCGCTTCAACAAATTAAAGATCGCTGTTTTTGTAGCAATATATAATTGGATGATTTTGTATGATCACCAGTACCCAATTTTCAAAATAGCAACCAAATATTTTAGAATCGGTCCAATTCGAACAGTCCGTATAATAAATATCTTCGTATCGTCTGAAATACGAAGCAAACGTTATTTTGTGTTTAAGGTCGTGATTACATTTTTTTATATCGCTTCAGATATTGTGTAGTTAAAATGAAATTTCATCTTCACCATTTTTACTCCCATTCGATAATTCATATTAATGTTTGTTCCTGTTGAGTATGAGGTAACAATTCCTCAAATTTTCTCATTTGTTGCGATTGCCTTTCTTGGAATTTCTGTGCTTTTATTTTATTTGTTATATTTAAAATTTATGTAATTTTTCTATCTGTTATGTATGTTTTTCTCAGAATTTACTTTCTAATCAAAGTTGTTACTCTTGCTGGTGCTTAATAATTTCCAAAATAACACTTTTAAAATCCTCAATTTCTCGTCACTACAGACTTGTTTGTCTATACGTTTTATCTGGTCGTAGCTTTACTCAGTGGAAGACAAATTCATAATTTCTTAGCAAGAGTGAACAAGTTGTTTCAATCTTATTTTCGTGTCTCTGATTAAACAAACGCAAATGAAGAAAAATCGACATACCTTTTTGTTTATTTCTTCCGTAGTTGAATGACTTAAGTATCAAAACCCACGCTTTAAACATTTTCCGTCCTACTATTTTCTGACGTTTGAGTATTTTTCCTTTAGCAGATTTGACACACCTTTTGTATTAAAACTCCAGTATGGCTTTTAACTTCTCGCTGTTGTTGCCGTAATTAACAATTTTTCCGAGCACACCCCCTAAGTCGTTTTATCGAAAATCCAACTTCATAGCTGTAGTAATGGTTACGTTGTATGCGACATAAGTCCGAGTTTTCGTTGTCAGTATTGTGTGCAAAATTAGTCCGGGTTATATTGTGTCCATATAAGTCAGAGTTTTCGTCGGTAGCGGTGTTATATATATATATATATATATATATATATATATATATATATATATATATATATATATATAGGGCCGTAGATAACACACTTGTATATTTAAAAACAAACGTTTATTTACAGAAGTACAGAATAATATGTTACAGAAAAACTGATTTAAGACTACCTCAGGGCTTGTCCTAATCCCCTCTATACATAGTGTCTGAAGGAGTTTATTTAGTCACGTACAGGGTATTTCTTAAACTTATCCTCGATTGGTCTTTAGGCCTTGATAAGCGGTGACTTTTTTGTAAATAAAAAAAATTGATAACTATCATAGCATAACAACTATTTAGAAACAATTATTTATTTACATAAAAGAAATTAGCTGATTACATCAGAGTCACTATAATGCATTTCGGTAATTAAATCCACTATAATGCATTTCGGTTTCTTATAAAATACTTAAGCAGTTTCGATAGAGAAAATTATTAAATAAATCCGATTTCAATTTACAAATATATATTACTGGGTATATTCAATCTGGTAGAATGTATTTTCTATTTCTTAAAAAATAAGTCAGCCATTTTAATAAAATATTCTTGAAATTTGTTTTTTCTAGCTTTATATTTATTTACGTATGAGGACATAAATTAACATACAGACAGCCAGTGAACAACAAAAAACGCGTACATTTCATGGAAGAAACATAAATCGTTTTGTTCAACCATACACTTATTTATTGGATGAATTTTACACATATACGTACACACACATAACTATTTAGTGGAATTCGTATTTAACGTACCGTTTGGGAGTCGAATCTTTAGATGATGCACTGATGAGTTGTAGACTACGAAATATCTGTCTGTAGATTACTATATATATATTGTGCGTATTTAGGTAGCATGTTCTCATTTAGGCAAACATTATTAAATAGCGAATCAAATACGGAGTACTCGCAAAAAAGGAAAGAGAAATGAAAGAACAAACCCACGGAACTTATATACACAAATTTAGCAAAAATACTAAATGGAACTTTCGGAAAATGAAAAATTAAATTATCAAACAAAAACAGTCTGTGTTATTTAATGATGTATATATATATATATATATATATATATATATATATATATCTACGACCTTTTTAATTGAGGTAATTGGAGATCAAAAGTTGCCCTTTTTACACATTATACTAATACTTAAAATGAACTGCTACTGATGCTTGGTATGATGTCGCTTAGAATACATAGATACACATAATAATACCGACCAACATATTTTGTCAATACAAGTTACACATACATATTAAAATATAGAATTAAATCTATTTACAAAAAAAACTTAACTTTTGTAAACGTTGGGAAAGCAAACTAAACTCATGTTTCCTCTAAAAAAGTTGTTTCCGAAATAACAGCCTGTATTACTAAATGCACTTGGTAAACAATTTTCCTCTGCAACATAGCGAAAACAATAGTAATAATGTAAGTTTATGTGGTCACTATTGAAAAGTGCGGGGCTACAATATATAAATATATATATAAATATATATATATATATATATATATATATAAATATAAATATATAGATATATATATATATAAATATATATATATAAATATATATATATATGAATATATATATGAATATATATATATATATATAAATATATATATATAAATATATATATATTAATATAAATATATAAATATATATATATATATATATATAAATATATATATATATATATATAAATATATATATATAAATATATATATATATATATATATATATATATAACTTTATATATATAAATATAAATATATATAAATATATATATATATATATATATAAATAAACATATATAAATATATATATAAAATATATATATATACATGCATATATATATACATACATATATAGTAGTATGTTTAAGAAGGTTGGGAGCAATGCAAAGTGCCGGGTATGTTGTAGGCTGGACAGAACAAAAATAATTAATTGAAATGGGATTTACTATTTATTTTACTCAAAATCTCACATAACATGCTGTTTGTGTGTTGTCCAGATGATTATTAAAATTCATTTATTTAATATTTCGAGAACATCTCTCTCTATATCTACAAAACATTCGACACGCAATATAACCACAACTGTTTATTCAACTTTGAGAAAAACCGACTTAAACAGAAATCCAATTTTCCAAAAATAATCTCAACCTTACACCACCAGGAGCACCGATACCACCAGAATGCACAACTCCAATAACCTCCTCATTAGCCCCTTTCCCGGCCACTGACATCACTGACTCCCTTACTACTTCCGAGACTGACCTCCTCAGCCTTGGCTCCAAATTCATTACCACCCAAAATCTGAACGACCACACCAAACTTAATATCGAGACTCAATTATGTAGAACAACCTACCACCTCAAATGGCTCACAGCATTTAATCAACTTACCCAGGAAATCCTAATAATACAACCAACCATACCAATTCCTTTCATGTCTACCAACTTGACCACCCACTGCACCCACCACCCAGTAACCATCTAATTGACCAAAAACTTTCGAGATTAAAACAGAAGATCTTTGATATACTCCGACTAGAACAACCCCACATCACCCCTAACATCACCTGGTCGCAAATCTGTATCACACGTAACCTTCCCAAAAAATACAAAATCAACTTCACCACCAAAAACAGCTAACGCCCCACCTTCTAACACCTCATCAAAACACACAAGACCAGCACACACACAAATTAGACCTATAGTTTCTAGCATTAAAGGACCACTCTAAAACATTTCATAGCTTCTCTCTCAACTACTCAAACCGTTATTCCCCAGCTTCCCCGCACATGTTAGCAGCTCCGACCAAGTCATTAGCAGACTACACTTACCCCAACGCCAACCACTACAGTCAAACAACTACATATTTAGCATCGACGTCTTCTCCCTCGACACTTCAATACCAGCACACTCAGCTATAGACCTCATCACCGACCACATATCTTCCTCCGACAACCTAGAGCTATTCGGACTAACACCTACTGACATCCATAAACTCTTATGCATCATCATCGACAACACATACTTCACTTTCCAGAAACATACATTTAAATAAATCACCTACCTCCCCATGGATTCTAGCCTTTCCGGTCTCTTAGCCACTACTTACATGAACCGGCTAGAGCAATGAGCACTAAGCACCGGCATCTTCTAAATATTCTTCTCCAGATACATAAATGACATACTAATCCTCACAATTCAACATCTTTAACAACACCGACCCCCATATACCATAGAACACCTCAACGATTCTGGCTCACTCTCTCTCCTTGACTTCAACCTTAATATCACCGAAGATGGCTCTATACATACAAACCTCTATAGGAAACCCGCCTGCAAAAAACATTTTATGCATTTAAAGTCTACCCTGAGATAAAAGCAAACATAAGTTATATCCCACACAATGAGATCACCCGCATACAAAACAAATGCTCTTCTGGTACTGACAAAATAACAAAAACTAAAAACTTCCATCAAACACTCGAAACTAATAGCTCCTCCGCTTCCACTATAGTCCGCGTAAATAAGTCCAAAACACGCAGACACCGCACCCTCTCTAACACCTGTTTCTTAAAACTACTTTTTTAGTAATAAAACTACCACCTCCACCCGCAAGGCTATACACAAAGAAATTCTTGACATCCAACTATCCCTCACTGGCACTTCCTTACTCCAACAGCTACCTAAAAACATACTAATCACACACCCGAACCCTGCTACTTGGCCAATTGCCCTATCTCCAAGACTGATCTATGCCACCGCACCAACAGTGTATACAAATTACAGTGCACCAAATGCCACAAATTATACATAGGCAACACAACTAGACTGCTACACCTACGCATCAAAGATCATACAACCCTATGCCACACTACTCAACATGACGTTCACGTCTCTATCCTTGTCTCTGTCAGAAACATTAGGGACCTAAGAATCACAGAATCGATCCTTATCTCCAGATTAAACCCTCATTCAATCAGCGTCACGAGATCCGATCACCGTTTATTCTATAATAATCTATCCTCTCATCCGCTGACCAACCCTCATATCTAACACTCATTATATTCCAATTCTACCATTTAACCCTCTCTCAATTTCATTATTACTTAACTCCTACATTAAGCCGTCCACTACTACTACCACCACACACCCAAATAATCAAGTTAGCCCCTTCCCATACTAACATCTATCTAAACCCACAATCAGTCACATAAGAATAACAACCCTTGTCAACCAAAAACCATAATTGACCTACTATCACTATCCCACCAAAATAATTCACATGATAACCTGGCATTATTGATTAATTTAACAACTTGCCCCTATTAGCCCACATCTAAATACATATGAAATATATTTATTAATAATGGAGATCATGTATCTATATGTCTCTGTCTGTATGTCTGTCTGAAGCCGAAACTCCATCAGAGTAATATTACTATTTACTTAGTCTGCCAGCTCTAGATATACTACTACAAAAACCGCTGTAAACACTATGCGCATTACTCACTTTAAATAGTTAATTGCTTTTCAACTTCTAATAAATTAGTATTCTCAAATATAAACTCATAATTGTTTTCCTCAGATTTCCACATGTATTTACGCTAATAATCTTACTTATGAATTATAATTATTTCTTTTATTATATATATATATATATATATATATATATATATATATATATATATAGCATAAATTACGTAGTTATTTTATCTACGTCGAAACTGATTGAACAGCCACCGTTACTCCATTGAAACGGTTACCTCCCTCTGATTAATCAGTATGGAAACCAGACGGGCGCTTTATTTAAAATGTAAACAAATCACTGGCCTTTACCGTGTTTCTTCTACTCGGATTTTTTTAAATTAAAACGTTCTAAGTCCGTTTATTTTCTTAATCTTAGCCATTATGTTTTAAAACACAAATTTATTGAATCAAATTGTTTAATTAAAATAATAATTGATTTAAAAATTACTATAAAAAAACACATACACACATTATAATGAATTCAGTTTAGGTAAACTTTTTCCGAGAGCATCTAAAACACTATTCCTGTTTACTGTATTTAATTTTTTTTACAACCGTAACTGTGTTTAAGATTTTGTTTTTACCTTTCACGCTGTTAAGCTTTTATTTACAAACTGTTTTTATTATTCCGTCTTTTATTTACTAAAATAAAAGATGTGATTTTTCTTCTTTTCTGTCTATAAAAATACTAACACATTGAACTGGAAAACTATATAACTTATTTTAGAATCAAATTGTTTAATTAAAAAAACGTCATTCAACAAACACACACACACATATTCTAATGAATTTAATTTAGGTAAACTTTCTTTCACTGTATTTGATTTTTGGTGCTTTTTCACTTTAGGACCCGCGCTAACTTTGACCCCCTCGTTAGGTTTAGGGACAGGGTCAAAGTGAGGGGTTAGGGTTAGGGTTTAGTGTTAGAGTTAGGGTAATGGTCAAAGTTGGCGCGGGTCCTACAGTAAAAGAGTACCGATTTTTTATTGTTTTATTTTAGGTACACCATTTTTCCAATTTGCAAAATACTGTTCGCTGTATTTAGTTTTTTAAATTGTTGATTTTAACAATTTTATTGAATCAAATTGTTTAATTAAAATAATAATTGATTTAAAATTACTATTTAAAAAAACACAGACATTCTAATGAATTTAATTTAGGTAAACTTCTTCTCGAGAGCATTTAAATAACTAATCGTGTTCGGTGTACTTGATTTTTTACTGTTTTTTTTATTAAACATATTTATATGTATGGAGGAAGATGAATAAAATTGGGGGGCGGTCAAATTTTTTTTTTTAACTAAAAATATTTCGATGTATGAGGTAGAGTAAAATAAAAAATGAGGGGGGTCTAAAAACTTTTTTTCTTTATTTTCAACTAAAATTATTCTTGGTCATAAAAAAGAAAATCAATGTTTAATCACCCAAGAAATATGACTAGGGCTCCATCGGTTTACGGATGAGCGTTCATTACTAACGCAGCAGCCTAGCAAAAATATGTGACCGGAGGTAACATATATTTGGTAGCACAAATAATATACAAATATAGAAAAAAAAGAAATAAAAAGAATATTTAATAAAGAAATAAACAAGAAGATACAATAAAGAATACATAAATAAACAATGATACACACACGCACACACACACACACACACACACACACACACACACACACACACACACACACACACACACATATATATATATATATATATATATATATAATAAAACTTAATACACTGTCTTACGGTTAAAACCCGATTTTAACTAGATTCATTTAAGCCTAAACTAAATTCAAGCTCCTACAATAAGTAACATATTACATTAATTCGATCAACATATTTAATAAAACTCACAATTAATAATACTTGTTGAATATATGATAACCAATAAATTTAATAAAATTTATAAAAATAAAAACGAGATTAATTTATTACATTATATTAAACAGTAAACAAAAAAATCAAACATAAAACAACACACAGAAACAAATAAAATGTTGTTTTAATCAAAACTAACAGTTAATTCATCACCATACAATACCTATCATTTATCTAATATTACACACATATTTTTGTAACACTACATTTATATACAAAACATAATTTTAAAAGTTATTAATTTCTAGTCTCTGCGGGACTGGTTTGCCCCTACCTTACGCTCTGGCATCTCTTTCGGTGAATTCTTAGACGGATTTTCCTTTTGGTGTTTATTATTTTTGACAAAGGGAAGATGTTCCCGAAATATTAAACAAATGATTTTTAATAATCATCCGGACAACACACAAACAGCCAACACCACACTTGCTTTTATATAAGATTTTAAGAAAAAACAAATAGTAAGTCCCATTTTGATTTATTATTCTTGTTCCCTCCAGCTAACAACCTATCCGGCACTTTACATTCTTAAACAAACTACTATTATTCCCAGTAATAGAAAACTACCATTATTTCTCTCTCACTCTTTATATAAATATATATATATATATATATATATATATATATATATATATATATATATATATTGAAACAGAGATATAATGCGTATTAGTATATTAAATATGTTGAGCTTTTGATATTGTTCAAAATTGTGGAAAAAAACTGTTTGCATTTCTTATTTTCTATAGTCGATTTGGGACTTCTTCAATCAGTTTGTAGATAGACTTCCGCTTGCGCACATCATTCGGTTCATATATCCTGGAAATGGTTACGCTTGATTTACCAAAACCTTGATGAATTTTAATCAAAGAAAAATCTGATGAAGCAATATGTTCATATAAGTTAATTAAAGAAGTTATTTAACCATAAAAAAACATAATGCCTAACATATTTGTTGTATACCTCTCCTGTGTTGTAAATGAAGACTACACAATAGTAATGCGTATATATTTTTGTAATATTTACCGATGAATCATGTGCTGCAAATATCTACGTATTTCTAACATCTCCTCTCTCTCTCTCTCTCTTTATATATATATATATATATATATATAGTGTGTAGATTTCAATTTTGTGTAGAGAATTTGAATAACAGAGCTCAATGTAATTTGAACAGAGCAAAACAGAATTATAAAAAGAAAAACTATACACACATTAAGGTTGTCCACATAATAACTTATTTCGACCCCTTTAATTAGGTCTCCTCAGATGTATAGACAACCATGTCAAACAAAACGAATAATGAGGGAAATTGATCGTCTTAAAAAGATAAATTCATCTTTGTGATTGGTCTATGTAAAAAGGAGGTAAATGTTAAAATAATCGAGGAGGGGTGACAGAAGTAAGATTAATTTTTTTTAATATATGCAGAAATATAAAAATATAAAAATATATATAAAAGAATTCTTTTTTGCTATTTAAACAAATAAATCATCTCATTTAAAATTTCGAATGTGAGCTTTTATGGGTAAAAATATATGATGAAATATTCGAGCGTTCACGATTAAAAACTACGTTTAATTATTTACGATTAAAAATTAGAAGATGAAAATGTAGGACGAAGATTTCGGTTTAGATTAGAACATATTAAAAATTTAAGTTGTATAGCGTCAAGATTCGAGATGATTTACACTATGGAATTAAAGTTTAGCGACAATTTAAAAACGGTTTATTTACAAAATTAGTAAAGATTCGGGCGTTCACGATTAATTATTTATGATTAGAAATAAAAAGACGAAAATTCAGGACGAAGATTTCGATTTATATAGGAAATTATAAGAAAACTTAATTGGTTATAACGTCAATACGGAATTAAAGTTTGGCGACATTAAGCACGATTAATTTACAAACTAGAGTTTTACTAAAAAAAAAAAAAAAAAAAAAAAGTTACTTATTTTTTAACATTTACCTTTACAGTTATAACTCTTATTGTAACTATACTTAAAAAGAATTGTTATTTTCAAAGAACTTTAAAACGTGCTGTTGATTTTAAACCTGTGCCTGTGTCAACATTTAGCCATCAGTTCGTCTCGTCTATTTAAAATGTTCTTATCTTCATATTTTAGTATTCTAATTTTTTCCTCTAGGCACAAATTGCATCTATGTCTAAATCCTTTAGGAGTGTTCGAATGACATAGTATGGACCACGAAATAGTTGGTGATAATTTGTTATTTTTTAAAAACTACCAGTGTTTGGCTAATTCCGTCTTATTAGTGACGTTCGGGTTTAAAAATGAGTGTTTGTGTACGTAGAATCTTTGTTTCCAACTCCTGGCGGATATTCCTATGTATACTTTTTTATTGTTAGTATTTTCTTAAGGATAAATCGTAGCCTTATATACAACGCTTTCGACGTTACAGTTACCTTTGAGGGGGCAGTTATTTTTAATTTGACAATTACATTTTTTCCCCCCTTTTTAGTTTTCTTACTCGGTGTGCTCAATATTTTTTTGTTATGTGTATTAATAATGTTCTCCATATTTTTGGTGCAAGAATAACTAATTTTCACCGTTTATATATATATATATATATATATATATATATATATATATATATATATATATATATATATATATATGTTTCATTTTAATCCAGTCGAAGTCTCAGAAATAAAGGTGACTCTACTTGGTGCAAACAGATATTCGAATATTCTATTAACGTTTTCTTTTATCTCTCAAACGTTGAGTGAGTAAAAAAGTTAAGAACATTAATTTTAATTTTCCTTTCTGTTTTATTATTTTTCTTTCCGTTTTTGCTGGAGATGGGGCATCCTACCGGATGCCCGACATTAACCGGCTATTTCAGACACCTCAGCCTCAAGATCGTTTTAAAATTCTAACCGTCACTTTAAGTGCAATTGTTTCAATTTCTGTTGCACTCGGTTCACTGGGTATACTCGCCAGATAGCTTTTGAAATTCTTTTTTATTAGACCTGTTGCTCCCGTAATTAATGGTATGATGGAAGTTTTCCTAAGATTTCAGTTTCTTTTCATGTCGTACATAATATCTTGGTATTTCGTAATCTTTTCCTTTTCAGCTCTGTTTAATCTTGGATAAGTAGGGGCACTGACTTCAACTAGGGTTGCTACTTTCTCCCAATTGCCCCATATTACGATGTCAGGTTTACCAGCTCCGTTTTCTAGATATTTAGCTGTAGGAATTGCATAGTCATAGTGGATGGTGTATAAATTATTTCCAATTGTTCCTTCTGGTATATGCTCCCAGGACTTGCTGCTACACTTGATATTACACTTTTTACAAATAGTCCAGCTCTCTATGTGTGTTCTTGTGTCTTTATCAAAGCGTGTTCTAGTTATTTTCTCACTCTATCATGTATGCATATATTTATATGTGCCTTCGAATATCTATAATTATATTGTCTACTGTAACCATGTCAATATCGATTTATCTACTTATCAAAACCTGTAAATGTTTATTTATCTATTTCCCCATAACTATTTTACATCATGTATAATATATATATATATATATATATATATATAAATATATATATATATAAATATATATATATATAGTTATTCACATACATACTGTTTCGCTGTATCACAGCTCTTAAGTGCGGCTTGACCAGTTAGTGCCTCAACCCGGGATTGAAACTCAACCACCCAGCTCACAGTCGGCGCCTCTGCTCCTGTGCTATCATACGATATTGACTGAATATATATATATATATATATATATATATATATATATATATATATATATATATATATATATATATATATATATATATATATATATATATATATATATATATATATATATATATATATATATATGAAATTAAAATTGAATAAGCGGAAGACCTAAAAAGCTCAACGTTTCGCCCAAATGTTATATGTTATATGTCAAGAGCGAACAAAAAAATGCAAAAAATGACAAAAGACGAGAAAGTCTATAAATTATGAGAAATATATATAGTGCAGCTAAAAATGGCAAAACACAAGTAGATCTGTAATTTGAGGTAATATACGTGTGTAAAATAAATTTAAATATTTAGAGGGATAGAAGATGAGCAGATACTTATATATACATATATATGTATGAGAATAATTTTAAAAATATATATACATATACTCGAAATATGTATACAAAATATACATATATGTTGTATTTGTAATATATATATATATATATATATATATATATATATATAAATATATTTATGGTAATTAAGCAACAAAGAGATTTACGCGTTTCATCCCCTTAGGGAATCGTCAGGCGAACATGCATTTTAACCTGACGATTGCCTAAGCCTCTGTGTAGCCTAATTGCCATAAATATATTTTCATAACTTACTACCTAGCTGGATACATAAACTAATAATATTAATATTAATATATATATATATATATATATATATATATATATATATATATATATATATATATTATTAATAAAACATTTATGTAAATTTGAATACAAACTTACCAGGGAAACGTCCACTTCATCACTTCATTATATATATATATATATATATATATATATATATATATATATATATATATATATATATATTACATATGCATGTTTCCCTGGTAGTTTGGATTTGTACTCAAATTTATAACATTTCTGGATTTTATTAATATATAATTGATAATCTAGGTATGCTCGAAACTGTAGTCAAATGTTAAGGTTAGTCCTCTTTAATATTTACTCGTCTTAAGAAGATCTATCTAGAAAGATAATGAGTCTTTGTATAAAATCTGTTGTCTTTTCTCTGTTCCACAGACGTACATCTCTCATTTTACCGTTGTACATTTGTTTCTGTAATCGTGTTAGCTGGTTTATTTGAATTCTTATGTATTAACAGTGCCACTACATTTTGATTCATCTTTGTGTCTGGTATCTAGGTTGCGATTTATTTGTGACTACGAACGATGTAACTATTAATTAATTAACTCAATTAGATAAACCATCAGCGGCCGGCTGGTTGCTTTACAAGTTCTTCAAACTTTTTGTCGTTCATTCTAATCACCATTATTGTTAAATGTGACGGATTCCTTATACGTCCACTTTTTATCTGGTTTCTTGTCTCAAGAACTAGTTTAACCAATTCACTATTTAAACTTTTGTTATTCCTTATCTAAGAGATGCTCTCCTCTGCTAATCACATCTTCGTATTTCTCAACACCATTTTAACAATAATATTGCACGCAATTTAAAATATCTATGATAAATATATAAAAGGAGAGAGACATCGAGTTTGTCTCTAATCGTATTTGTATGAGAGCGTTTCTCCTTTGTCGCTCCGGTCATATTTTGCTTTTTCTAATACATTTTCATATGTTTTTCGCGCCCACATACTGTGTTAGTTTCTATTTCTCAACTTTGGCTTCGGGCTCAAGCAGCGTTTGTAGTGAGTACTCAGCTGATAACAACTAACCGGAAGTGTGCGCATCCTCGGCGGAAGTAAAATAAAATAAAAATAATGCGCAAACTATTGCGCTTGGGGCAAGATGCTTTTAGCAAATCGGATCATTGCGTGTGTGTTTCAGATATATTTTACAACTGATTGAACGTATTTAAATCAGATTTCTGGACTCTGTCCTTCACTTAAAAAAAGAAAGAAAATATAATTCACATCAGTAAGTTTAATATTAAATTATTACATGATATCAACTTCTATATAATTATTTCTGATCTTTGTACTTTATTTATAAGTAATAACTATAACACTGTATATATTATTACCTATATTAGTATATTATTATATTACATTTAGCAGATATAACAACATTTTGTAGTTATTTACATAAAAGTATACAGAATGAAACCACATATGCACAATATAATTTAGATGATTCGAACCACTGTTTTCATCTTCGATATTATTCTCTCAGCGTTTCGGTCGATGTAACTTCCAACAATCTTGTCAGACTCAGGAATATTAGTGTCGAACACGCTAATCACAAATAATTAGTTCTAAGTGGCATTTACTGGACGTTCAATGTTCAATCTTCAGTAAAGACAATAATAAGAATATAATTAATAATTTTAAAGACTTTTATCCGGCCATAGATGACGGAATGAGAACAATCTATTCTCATCGATTAAATAAACGGTTCAGTTCGGAATTCCGTATAGATTCTATAGTTCGACATCAATATTCCTGAGTTAGGCGAAATAAATCTGCAAAAGTAAGAGGCTACATCTGTCAAAAATGAAAACAGCAGTTCGAATACAAATTATAAATCCTAATTATGCATTTTCACGTTCTACACACAATTCAGGGTTATGGTATTTATAGTAAGGTTCTTGACATTATTAGGTCTTTTCTTTCTGATCGAAGTTTGCGAATCACTTTGAATGGCGTCTCCTTATTCTTTTTTCCTATCAATGCCGGGGTTACTCAGGAATCTATTGTAGGCCAAACATTGTTTCCTCTCTATATCAATGATCTTCCACAAAATATTTTCAAAAAATTAACATATATGCTGATGATGCCACTCTCTATTCTAGTTTTTCTTCTCGCCTAAGATCAATTGAAATATGCAGCTGATCTGGAAGTTTCGGTTGTAGATTGGGATACGAAATAGCTTGTTTTGTTTAATCCTGTTAGAATCCAGCTCGTGTTTTTCAATCGTAAGCGTGCCCCTTTTCTTTCTGAAATTCTTATTGATATCTCTGTACTTGATGAGAAACTGACTTTGAAAAATCTTTTTTCTCATGAAATCTTACTTGGGGTTGATACATTATATCTATTGTTGTTTCTGTTTGTCGTGAAGACGGATCGTTCTATCTGAAAACACTATTTCACACCCTAGGCTATTTTCCATATCTACAAATCTACTATCAAACCATTATGTAGTACTGTTGTTATATTTGGGCTGGTGAATCTTTGTAAACTTTGAGGGTTCTTAATAAGCTGCAGAAACGTATCTGTAATTTGATTGGCCCTACTCTTTCTTCTTCTCTGCACCTTCTCTCACATACGTGATGTTGCTAGTCTCAGTATTTTCTATAAATACTATTATGACATGTGTTCTTTAGAATTGTGTGATTTATTCCCTGCTTCTTTTGTTCCATCTCGTTTGACCCATTGTTCGTGTGATCTCCATCAATTCGCTGCTTTCATACCTCATTGTAATACAGCTTCATATTGCAGTAGCTACTTTCGAAGAACTTCAGGCTTGTGGACCTCTCTTCCTACTGACTGTTTTCCTCCTACATATAGCCGCGGTCTTTTCAATACTAAATTCAATAGCATATTCTGCCTTTGCGAAAATGATCTTTCGTTCTTGTTAGTTCTTTACATTAAGTGGTTTCATGCCTTGTCTTAAGTGATTTCTATAAAAAAAATTCCGAAACACATATCATTATTTTTTATGTTTAGGCTTTAACCTATAAGCTTACCTTTATAAAATAAACAACAATAAAGTTTCCATGATAAAGATCATTGAAATTACCTATACGTGATCAGAATGAATGTTTGAGCCACTGTATCACGTGATATAATATAATATAGTCTCCACTGACGGGTTGTAAATTGCCTGTCCCTCGATGCCAATGTTGACAATGTGGCGTGGATACTTTTTTGTCGGGTTCGTTGACATTCAGTATGACGACGAATAACACGTTTTCTGTTGATATATATTTCATTTCACAAGCAGAAAATGGTTATACCATAATATTTTAAATGTTTTTCTAAGGGTTCTATTACAGAGAATAATATTATCGACTGATGATTCAACAATATAGTTACGGCTTGAGAGTGGAACAATTGCTGCTATTTTTAAAGTGCGGTATGCTAAATATGCCAAAAAAACAAAGACAGAAAATTTAAAATCTACTTAACATTAAAAGACTTCAAAGCGACTTCTATTACAGTGTGGCAAAAAGCCAAATAGAAAATGCTAAGAGCAATACAATTGATAGAAAAATCGTAAACATTTTTGAAATGTATAGTGGTTCTTAAAATACATATTACCAATCAGTTTGAAGTGAGTGTAGGGTTCGCCAATGTTGCCTTCTATCTTCTGTCCTTTCCGACGTTTTATTTCAATTAGTGAAGAGAAAACTAGAAAGTCTGCAGTCAACACTTGTACTTCATAATGAGCACCCTACATATATTTGTCACGCTGATGACACAACACTAGTTAGCACTGTCTTGATAAGTTGAGGCTCTCTTATTTTGAGCTTGAAGTATCTATCAAGAAATGGGGAATGAAAGTGAATCATAAACATCATTTCCAATTCTGAATATAATAGACGAGAAAACGCTGGGAAAACAAAGATTTTGTATTCCTTGAGTTAGTGATTCCAGAATACTCATCTAACATTAGTAGAGGAATAGAATCATACACTTCTGTTATTTGGATCAGGAAATACATAATACATATCAAAGCGTATGAAGTTAAGAATTTACAATGCATTGATATTTCCTATTGCTGTATATGCAAGTAAACACGGACTATACGAGAAAACATGATAGGAAGCTCAATATCTTTGAAATGACATACTTAAAATCCAGACTTAGAGTAACTTTGCAAGATAGACCGAATAACTAGTAATAAAAGTGGTTGGAACATGTTTTCCGGCTACCAGACTACTGCTAGGTAGAGAAATCATATAAAAAAGATTTCATTGAAGAAATATCAAGAGGACTACCACCAAAAAATGGGCTGCCCAGATAAAAGTTGAGGCTGGCATGCAACCACTGACAGCTGGAAGACTGGCCCAGACTTTTATTAGTGGCGGTAATTTGTTCCCAAGCATGTTGCGAAGTTTCCTGGCATATACACATGAGTCAAATAAGTCAAGTCAAGCCATGCTATTGAGTTAAGCAATCCGCAAGTTTTCTCCTGAATCAGGTGATAGGTGGATTTTGGGACAGACCTTATCAATCATACGTAACCAATATTATGTATTGTGCAAATAATTTTACACGCTGCTCTGAAAGCCTATTATTGACAAGTATTCTATAACAGTGCCCTTCTGTTTTTCCAGTCATTGTTTGAGGATAAGGTTAGAGTATAATAATGAATCTTGTCGAATGGTTTAAATGAGGAGAGCGAACGACCATGGTTATTTATCCATTGTTGGGTTGCATGCAATTCATTAGCTCAACTTAGAAGAAAAGTACATTTATCAACTTTATTCTCTATCGAACTCGCAGAAAAAATGCTATTAAGGTCTAATGCTAGATAATGTGAGTTGTACGCTTTACGTAACTCGCGTAATGTACCGATTTAGTACATGCAATATTAGATTATTGTAAAAGCTATGGCCATACAAAAATCATAAGAGTCAGGATACATAAGACAGTTACTTGTCTATGTATATTTTGTAGAGTGCTTAAAATAAAATTAAGTATTTTGGGATGAATCTAGTTTAGCAACACACATGTATAACCTTTACAATTAAGTTGGGTCAGGTGCCTACTGTTTTAATAAAAAACCAATGTAAACAGAGTGAAATGTAATTATTACTATTACGTATTTAGAAAAATATGTAGTATTAAATCTCAATTCTGAAGTAAATGACTACTTGGATATTTTAATGCTTGATGCTATTATAGGGTGGGCAAAAATAAGGGTCCTATTTTTAAAAATTCATAACTTTTTTATTTATTGATTTTTTTTTTTTTAGAATAAGTAAAGGACCCCTTCCGAAGCAAGCATGAGCCGTATTAGCCCTAAGGAACGTACCCTCATTTAGAAAACATTATTTTTGCTTAAAAAACTCAAAACAGTGTAAAAAACCATACTTTAGTTTTTGTAAGTTTTAAGAAGTGTTTTTCGGCTAAAATTTGTTTTGTTTATTTCAAAAAATCTCGGAAGGGTCAGTCTACACACACATAAAGTTTGGTGAGTTTAACTTTTATTTTGTGGAAGTTATTCAAATTCAAGTTATTCAAATTTAAAGATAGGACCCTTATTTTGGCCCACCCTGTATTAAGTACACATCTATTTTATTAGAATTGATTTAAATGTTACATAAATTCAGATTATGATAGAAAAATATTGAAAGGAATTACATGCAAGCTGAAGTCTAAATTTGGGTATGAAGTCAATTGAAGAGATTCGCCAAGGGGACCGTTAATTTAGGTACACTGCAATGTTGGTTAAGTGATTTCATCATGGAGATGACATCTTGTAAGATGAAGAACGTTGTGCGCCTGCAGCTGAAACTGGCGCGTAAGTACACGGAATGCGTCAACATTAAATTTCCAAAAGTGCTGCTAGAAAATTCTTAAACATAATCTAACATTTGCAAAATGTAAACACATTGCCATATCCACTTTATTTACCAAAATTTCTACACATAAAAGATGTGGCATCTCGACTACAACTTGCCGGAGAGAATCTTTACAAACAAAGATCAGGCAGAACATGCCATTCAAAAGTTTGTGACATTTTCAACGTGTACATTTAATGCATGACAAATTGGAATACATGAATATGCTTCTGTGGGGCGCATATCTGTTCAGTTATTTTTTTTTTTAAATTTAGATTAATAATGTTTAGTCTAAACTGATTTATATGCATTTAAAATTAGATATGAAAACCGAACCGTTTTTTTTTACAAATTATAGTAATAGAAAAAATAATTTGATAAAAATATGCAAATGTAATAGAATACACCTCCTGTGGCGGTTATCAGCCTACGTTGATATAACCTTACAACTTTTCCTCTAAAGCATATCTTACAATATACACTATCAACATTAAAGAAAACCATAAACATTGTGTTGTTCTTTTTCGAGATAGTAAGCTTCAATCAGTTAGAGTTGACTATGCGTAACATTGCAGTTGCCTTTTTGATTGGCAGATGGACGTCTATGGCGGTAGAGGCCGATGCGGTAGGGGCAATCTCTGCAGCAGAAATCGCGTATGCGCTCTGTTTCTTATCCGCTGTCAAATATATACATACAAGTCACTTAACAAGTTTTATTTGTTTCGTACTAATGCGATACGTAGTGTCGTACACCGTCATCTTTTCTTAAAGCACAGATTACATACAAATACTTGAGACAAGCCTATGAGATGAAGGTTTATAAGTTGATTTTGCTGGCATTCGTTCGCTCTAATAATAACAACACATGTGTAACTGAAACATAGTTTGTTTATTCATCGTCTTAGGTACATTATTAAGGCAAAGAGAGAGAGAGAGAGAGAGAGAACGAGAGAGAGAGAGGGGAGAGAAATATACTACACATTATTATTAAGACGACATATTAAAAGTAATGTCTCGCTTCGCTTCTAGAGGGATTATCCTCAAAATCATACAGTACACTCGGCGATCACATAATTCTTTCCGCTTCCGAAGAATTTAACATTTGAACGTTCAACTCTTTAATAGATTGAATATCTGTGTCCCCTTCAATGCGACCTCAATATATTACATAAGTATTGCGATTTGCATTGGTACATATCTGAATAATTAAACTTAATCAGCAGTAGTATAAATCAAAAGATATGTATTTATATTTACACATTTCTGACCGCGTCATTCATCTTACACGGAAATCAATAGCATATTAAAGTGGTTCTATTGTCGATAGATCTTTAATATGTGTAGATGCTATACATTCTTACCATATTTATAGAACATATTGGATAGACTCACTAAAAATAAATAGGACCCTTACTGTTTGCCAAGCACTTTTGCATCTTTATGTTTGCTTTAGAACTACTCCACCGGAATGTTTCGATCAACTTACTGCACTTGTGCCCCTTCAACAAAAATAACTTCGATCTACCTGACTAGCAGTAAAACCATGCCTCTTAACTGCAGAGATTCTTCGATGCCGGAAGATCAGTTATTCTGATAACTTCTATCCTTGAACCACCTATATTTGGAATCTTCTTTCTGATCTCTGTTTCCCGACCGTATCAACATGCAGACATTTAAATGTTAAGTGAATACACATCTTGCTGCTTCTATAAATCTGGTCCCCAGCACAATTACCTCTTACATATCAGTGGCAATATAGCTTGCTTGTGGTAAGTAAAAGTAAAAAAAATAACAAAAACGTTCTCATGTAAACAACGCATAAAAAAGCAATAACGGATATTCGTAAGGTGTGTTCAGTCTATCTGATGCTAATTCTATTCTACAAGCGGGCATATTTTGCATAGAGATTCTGAGACGTATCTAAATACACAATTAATCTTCTTTAGTTTCAATAATTTGAAACTAACTTTGTTTATATTATAATCTATAATAATAACCTATGTGTATTTATTTGTATATATATATATATATATATATATATATATATATATATATATGAATATATATATATATATATATATATATATGAATATATATGTATGAATATATATATATATATATATATATATATATATATATGTATATATATAGTCATTCAAAGAAAAACTGTTTAGCTGTATCACAGCTTTTCAGTGCGACTAGACTTACACTCGACCCAAGCCGTGATCAAACCTATAACCATTTATTTGATAGTCGGCGATTCAAACAACTTGACCACGAGACGGGCGCTGTTGGAAACTGGTACTTCAATGCTTTTATAAACATTGACAGCTACTAAGACAGTGCTCGATGTGTTTATTTACAAAGAGCTTTGTATTAAACTAATAGTAGTAGTAGCCGGCGATATCATTACAAGCGGTACTCAACCCGAGGAAAGAAGCTTACTAGTCCACAGGCAAATTGTTCGTCGCATCACAGCTCTTCAGTGAGGCTAGACAAACTGCCGCGGCTTAGTAGGTAAGGCGATGGCTTGGAAAACAATTGCGGCCTCCCCGCATAGGTTCAAATCTCATCGGCAACGGATTTCATTTCTATATCTATCTATCTATCTATCTATCTATCTATATATATATATATATATATATATATATATATATATATATATACGAAACAATTTAGTGAGTAAATAGCGTAACTTTTTCTAGCTGAACGAAACCAATTTAATATTATGAGAAGTAGGAAGAAAGCTAAAAGCAAGTCAGAAAACAACCATCAGACTTACCCCGTGGCCTGTAATAAATTCGAAAATAAATCCATGTTTGTATAATAATGAGTAAACGAACGGTTTTTATTTTGTTTAGGTCATCGGAAATAATAATATTTATTTATATATAAAGAATTACATAACTAAATAAATTATATGATTTTATATTAATATTTTAATAATATATCTAGAGAAACTGCAGGTGGCGAAGCCATCTTTTTCCCGTCATTTTAACAGAGCGTATAACATAATCAGTCAATATTTAATAAGATTAATAATACACTGCAAGGAATTATTAACCATATCTAAGCAGTTCGCAGTTATTACGGGAGTTCGTATGTTTATTTTACAATTTGTTTTATCAGAGCTCGTTGATTTGCCAACTTTTAATAACTTTGCTATTTTCTAAATAATTAGAATATCCAAGTAACATCAAGAGTCGGCAATCTGTAATTAAAGACATACATTCAAAGGCGTCTTTTTTTAAAGAATTCTACATGTAATACGAAACAGTTTAATTTAAAATAGTCAACGCATAATTGAAACTGTGTCTTTCAATATAGCTCATATTACATATCTGTCCAAGAGAAATAATAGACATACTATAAGTGTGTACTGTTTGTGTGAGGTTAAATCCACGGCCGCTTTATCTCCGCCCATACGCCCCTATCTTTTCATATCTAAGATACATTGTTGCGACAAACGACTATCGACCATCTGCCTTCGAATATGTCCATTTACTTAGATTATTAAATATAATTATTTTATAATCTTGTCTGATTTAGATCACACATATTTCAATACAGAGTGTACACGAATCAAAACACTGTCGTACAAAACACACACATATATATATATATATATATATATATATATATATATATATATATATATATATATATATATATATAAACATACACATATACAGACAATTAGGTGTGTCGTTGGCTTAATAGATACAATTTCAGACTATGTCGAGTTCAAATCACTATTATCTCAAATTACGAACTAATATTGTTGGCAAAAGTAGGTATACAACATTTTCCTCTCACCTATAAACATAATAGTATGTGCATGTATATTTAGTATATATATATATATATAATTTATATAATTTATACAAAAATATTGGCTACATATTTGCAGACATGTTTCAACTGTTGCTGAAAATAAGCTACGCTTTCTCAGACCAAGTTCTCAAAATATATTCAAAGGGTTACATGTTTCAATTTGACAGTACATAGAGTTAACATTTTAAACTATAAAAGTTGTATTTTGGATTTTTATATTTTTCCTTTTATATTTTTAAAAATAAAATAATAAAACTATAAAAATAATACATATATATATATATTTATATATATACATATATATATATATATATATATATATATATATATACATATATATATATATATATATATATATATATATATATATATATATATATATATGCTTTTATTTCATTTTACTTTAGTAGAACTACTCAACAACCAAGGGCCCTTGTTCTAGAGGGAACACTTGATATGCGATATATATATATATATATATATATATATATATATATATATATATATATATATATAAAAATATTCCATTTAAGTTTTCCGTTATCTTTCAAATGGTGAGTTAGTAAAGAAGTGAAGAACATTAATTTTGCCCTTACAAATTGACTATTTAACAATGTTATATTATATCTTTCTTTTGATCTGTTTGTCTTACCGGATTCCAGGACAATAATTCATCTTGTTTGGTGGAGTATCCAGATAAGTGCCCTTACTTTAGGTAACATCACTATGAGAAGGTGTACCACTCCGTGTATGAACCAGTGTATAGCCGTGTACTTGGGTTTCAGATACTATGTTATTTTCAATATTTGGCCAGGGTTTACTTGTAGGCTGAAGTAGCCGCATATCAGCTTGTCCTGACACACCCTTGTACAGAGACACGAAAGACACTCGGGGATTGTGTCGAGAAGGTAATTAAAACTCTCACACAGAAAGTAATCTATACACTTCAGTAAGTAATTCAAATTCTCAACTTTATATATATATATATATATATATATATATATATATATATATATATATATATATATATATATATATATATATGTGTGTGTGTGTGTGTGTGTGTGTCTATTAAAAACAAGATTTAATCGGAATAGAACAAAAATAACAGTTAGTTATATAATAGTTAACGTGACACTGCCCCAATTGCTAAGAACGAAAGCCTACATGCATCAAGTAGACAGTTCTTAATTTGAACTTACTAAAGCAGTCATGATGCGATCCTATACTCAATATGAAAATTGTCTTAAATTTTAATTAGTGGAGTAAAACACAATCACCGTAAATGTATTGCTATAAATGATGTTTGGAAAATAAGTTTGGAATTATGTTCTATATATATAAATAATGAAAATGTACTCATTAACATATGTCAGGAAATGCTTAATTTACGAGTTATATGCTATTGCAACACTTACTGATACAATTCTTTATTGTAAATATTTAACACGTACAATGTGAGTGATAGTGCATTGGTATATCGACACATGGGATAGATTAACACTATCCATGTGACATGCTCATAGATAGTACAAACCAGTGCTTGGTGTTGCTACATGCACAAACCCAACTATGAAGAAATGACACCAAATAAAATCCCACAAGAGAGATCTGCGCGTAGAAATGTTTAGGGGCTTCTTTGATAGCCACTATGAGAGACGCGGTGGGCATCCAGAGAATATTAGACTTTAATATTTCAGTTAACAGGATACAAACTGGAGAAAACATGTAAATTAATATAATCAGCCCAACTCAAAAATCGTGTAGAGTAATAAATTAACGACAAAGGTAATTAGACTAGTAAAGGAGTAGACGAGTTCTATTACGAAAACAACTCTCAAACAAAGAGGCTCATTTACACATATAGATCTAAATCCTGAAGTTATGCGATCTATTTTCCAAACATCTTGTATGTCAACGTGACGATTATATTTAAGCAATTATTTGTTTCAATCTTTGTTGTTTTGCACGGATTATAAATTGTAGCTGTAATCGTATGTTGAAGAACTTAGCTTATTTGTCTAGCACCGGTCACTATAGTAACAGCAATAGGCCCGTGTTCTTGAAATGGCGATTAAAGAAACGTAAAGAAATGACGTGTTTCTATTCTTTATTAAGTATTTTCATTTTAAAAAATATATTCTGTTTTTTTTTTGTAATTGAAGATGACTTTCTCTCTAAAAACAAGCACGTACTGTTTTATCTTATACAAGATTTATTATCCTATATCTGTTTTATTTTATTTATATATATATATATATATATATATATATATGTATATGTATATATATATATATATATATATATATATATATATATATATATATATATATATACAAGCAGATAAAGCATTGCCTCCGCACAGACAGATCGTACATACATACATACATGGATTATACTAATATTTTCTTTACGGAAAATTAACAGATATACGATTTTTGTTGCGACCAAAACCCTTGTAACTATTTTAAAAACATTACTTGCCAAACATTTGCTGGAAAATATCATATATTAATAACTCGGTTGTGTGGACCGGATTCCTTCACTGCTCATTCTTTGTGCGGCGGTAGCAACATGCAAATATTTAAAAGTAATGCGAACATACATCTTGCTGCACAACTCCCAACCTAGGATGCCCCCTATCAATCTGGCTGCTTATCAAAATAGCTCTATCGTTTCCGTGACAATGTGTTATGTTTGTGGTCTATAAAAGTAATACGATAGATATATATTCATATTAGTTTTATTGTTACCATTTAGTATTTCTATCATTTGCCAGGTTCATCGAGTTATTCGATATCATGAACGAGGGTGAGCTATGCACCTACCTAATGGGTTCGTTCAATTATGTGAAGATATTTGAGGTTGTATTTGCAGTTCATGAAAAAAATGTTTTGGCGAAACTTAAGGACGATCCATGCGTAGGTCGATCCATGCGTAGAGATGGTCCACCTGCCAGCAACGTCTATTGAAGTGGTGTAACATCATTAGTTCGAGTGAATAGCATATAGTAATCGCTGAATTCATCGTTGACAGTTACCCTTTCCCGAGGAATGAAACAAAAAGGACAGTTTCAATTCTGACCAACCAAAATACGGCCAATATATATGCAAAGAAGAGATATTCTTTACACGCACGTTTTCCTCTTTTGTAATTACTTATCTGCTATTGTTCGAGCTGTCTCCACTGTAAATGAAGCATCATGGTGCTATACAGCACAAACTCTGATCTACATCGTCTGTCACAAACATCAGGTAAGGTCAGCGACAAAAGGTGACGATTTTATTCCAGCCTAATGGCTCGTCATGCGTTTCTGGTATCATACATGATACCGACTTCTTTTCAGCTTATCTATCCGTTACTGAGAGATTTGGCGGCAGATTAAGGGTAGCAGGATATACAAGGTGACTTTGATTCAAACCACAATCCTTCATAGTATACACAAACCTAGACCTATTAAGCATATGTATTTAAAAAAATGTTACTCTTTGTCCTTCTCTCCTAGTCTCTCTCTATATCTCTCTCTTTATATATATATATATATATATATATATATATATATATATATATATATATATATATATAAAAATAAAATAAAATATTGAAACTAAAAGTATCCTTTTAGTAAATAGAACCTATAGTGAAATGGTTTAAGCTCAATATACGAGGTAGAGCAATTATAATGATAGATGAAAGAAGAGGGATAACATGTACGAATGACAAATTTATTTCAACTTCGATTGTTCAATGCAAGGTGTACTTGGTACAAACGTGTTTATTATTAATAATAAACATGTTTTACCGAGTAAAAACATGTTTATTATTTATAATAAACATGTATTTACCGAGTACACCTGTAGCAGTTACCTCCTCCTTTCATCCATAAGTGCACCGGCTGGCCGTTAGGTGTCGCTTATTCACCGACAGGTGGCGTTGAGAAGCGACACCAGAGTTATCTGCCCTTCTGAATATAAAAGCCGGTGCAGAAGAAAAATCACCCTCTTTTTCATTCAACAGGCTCGCAGAGAAAACCCCTCGGCATAGCTGGTACGCATCGCTGAGAGCACCAACGAGGAACCCGGAAAAGCCTTTGTTCTCCCGCTACCGTAGTCTAACTCAAAGACTACTACTATCTTCACTTGAAGAAAACCCACGGGCAGCCAGAGAACCTTTACATTTTTCCTCTTCCTCAACCGGACACCGTCTACTTAACTATCCCTTCCATTACACACCTTGCATTGAAGAATCAAAGTTGAAATAAATTTTTCATTTGTACATGTCTATTCCTCTTCTTTCATCTATCTATCTATCTATCTATCTATCTATCTATCTATCTATCTATCTATCTCTCTCTCTCTCTCTCTCTCTCTCTATATATATATATATATATATATATATATATATGAGAGAGAGAGAGAAAGAGAGAGAGAAAGTCACATACACATCGTAGTTGTCGGCACTATAATTTATTTCAACCTCCTGGCCTCTTCAAAATTCTAACGGGACAACTACCTATTGGAAATAACGGAAAAAGTAATATTCACCAATCAAAACAGAAATAGCATAGACAGAGAATGGGGAGGAAAAGAAGGGGGAAAACAACATACGCAAGTTAAAATCATCAAAAAGAAGGGGAGGTAAAATAAAAAGGTGAAATCATGTGTCTCAAGCTTTGACGATTGAGTTTAATTAAAACATGTTATTAAAAAACGCCGATGATTACGTAGGAAAGTAATATCTGTCATGATATGATAACATGAAGCTAAACTTTACCGCACCTTCCCAATCTGCCACACCCGCTATATCAGACTGCACGAATCAGTGGTGGCGGCGGGGGGGGGGAGAGGGGAAGTGCAAAAGAGTCGAAAAGTATCAAGCGAAGGTGAGGGGGGTCCGGACAACAATACAAACAAGAATACAAATAAAGAATAAAAAATATAAATAAAAGAAAGGAAAAAGAAAATAAAGAAATTAATAAGTTCAAAAGGAAAAAGAAAAATATATGAAAAAGAAGAAATATAGACGAACATTAAATAAAATGTATCCTAAAAGAAGAATGGAAGGCGTTTAATGTATTTGTATCAATTTGAGACAACAAAAATTAATTTTGTTTGTTGCTACAAGATTTTAGGTCTTAAATTTCTTGTAGTAAATAATTATACTTATTTTATTATTTATGTCAATAATTATACTTATTTTATTATTTATGTCAATAATTATACTTATTTTATTATTTATGTCAATAACAGATATATATATCTGTATCCACTATTTTAAGTCTGCTTTAGTAAAGTGTACGTGTGTGTCTTTCGCGGATTATGAAGTTAATTAGAGAGATATTTTTAAAAAGCTCACCCAGAAGTTAAGAGATAACTTTATCTTCTGCTTTCAATAAGACAGAAAATTCGTTACATTTTACGAATATGCGTCGGACATATCACTTGACAAGAAACATAAAAACACTGTTTTACGGTTTTAAACGCTCCTGCTGAAGACAACTATATTTACGCCATCAAATCAAAATATTTGTCGCCACGGTGACTGAACCATTTACGGGTTGATCCATTACTTCTTTTATCACCTTTCTCTAATCATTTCCGCTTCTTTATTCTCATACTCCAATACTTTTAATATCATTCGCCCGCATTTAATGTGCAAATAAGTAAGCAGGGTTATTATTGTTTTATTATTATATGAATTACTTCTTGATCGTGTTTTGTCGAGTGTAATAGAACATTTGATAATACATGGTGTGTTTTTTGACCGTAGACAGGCATTCGACTTCCGTCAAAAAAGGAAGTGTTTAGACAATATTATATTCGCATACGGTCCCCAGCGGCCACTATATCTCAGGCATGGAAGATAACAATCCGTGCCTAGTATTTTCAAATAATCACCCATCTTGTAGTGACCAGCCTCAACGTTGCTTCAGTGATAAAACGAGAACCGGTGTGTCAACGTAATTATGTCGTACATTTAATAACACTGGTTCCGAAATTATAATATGCCTACCTCTTCTCGTTCGTGAAAAAATTTCATCAACCTACTCCAGCCGGTTTTAATTCCCCCTTTTAAAAATCTCAAAATAAGATTATTGTCTCAGTTTTGTATGGGTTATCGAAGTTTATCGTCTCGTGTTCTACGCTGTTGTTCCCCTGGCATAAGTGTCCCTTTGTCCATGGTTCGTTTACGCATCAGAACGTTATTTATGACTTTGTGACCAGATGTTGCATATGGTAACGGCGTCCGCTTTATTTTTTATTGTGTGCGAGATAGAGTTACATCGCTGTCAATGTGAAATAAAGAGAGGCTCACACAAAGCACAGCCTTAAGATTACCTTTTGTTATCCATGTAGTTATACCGGCTTCCGTTTAGGAACTCTGCCCGTACGGGACTCGGCGGAGATAACTTTGTTTAGGGTTATGTATTGTGTCGACTACAAGTATATCAACGTGGTATTAATAGCAGTGTTACGACTTTAACATTTTATTGTTTGCTTCTGTGGTAATACACACATTTTTATCTATATAATAGCATGGAAAAACAGTCGGTGAAATTTGAATGAATGAATATTACGTCCTTTCTCGATCCGTCAATTACTCTATATTAGATTTTCATGCTTATCTTTCTCATTTACTAATATTCAATTTTAAAGCCAACTCTGTAGTCATCATTGATTGAGTGGGAGAGGGTGTAAGTATAATGATATTAGTTAAGTAAAATAGTTACATTTGTAGTGTTCACGCTCAGCATTCCCCCCAAGAATAAATGAAGACTTCTTGTATTCCTAATCGAAGTACTAAACTCCTTATAAACATATACTTATTATTCTAAATTTCTATAATGTTTAATTCATAAATACAATCAATTATAGTAAAATATCGTATTTCCTTTCTATTCTAAGCGCGTATGAAGATAGTTTGATACTCTATTTCATGGAAAAATGACATCAACGCTGAGAAGTACTCTTGGTAATGTATTTTAAGAATATATATATAGATAGGTTTGGTAGTTTTGTTTTACGGCATATCAACCCTTTTTGGGTTATTTAATGCCGAATCTGGTCATTATAGTGAAAGTTTTTATGCTTCAAGTTCTTAATATCTTCAAATGTTTAATCATGGTTTTTGGTTTGGTAGTTTTGTTTTACGGAATATCAACCCTTTTTGGGTTATTTAATGCCGAATCTGGTCATTATAGTGAAAGTTTTTATGCTCCAAGTTTTTTTATATCTTCAAATGTTTAATCAGGGTTTTTGGTTTGGTAGTTTTGTTTTACGGCATATCAACCCTTTTTGGGTTATTTAATGCCGAATCTGGTCTTGTTTTCTTCTCTTTTTTGTTTCTTTCCCCTTTTAATATCTGTTTCTATTTAACCCATAGTTGGGACCCTAACAGGTACTACCACTCCGGGTCAGGGTGGACCTGGGAGCAATGGTAATTAAGAGGAGGCTCCACATTCCCCAAAGTCCGTAAGCCGGATCTCACCATCGGATGTAGTTTAAGGTCATATCCAGGACCGGGAGTAGGGTAGGAAAAATAAAAATAAAAAAGGGGAGGGAGAAAGGGAGAGGGGCTGTTGTTTTTGTTTTTGGTTTTGTAGAACATAATTAAGTTGTACAAAAAAAAAAAAAAACGTCAATGTAGGTGAATTTCGTCTCAGGGAGCCACAGGGAAGCCTGATCTGGTATCACCAGTATATAGATAGGTATCTATCTTTATAATCTAGGTGTCAATGACGAAACAAATAAATAAACAAGAACTACAACTTATATATATATATATATATATATATATATATATACACACACACATGTTCGCGTCCCGTGACTTTCTGAGATTGTAATTTCCCTACACCGAGGAGAGCTGAAAGCTCAAAACAACGTCGTATGTAGGTATAATATTAAAAAATATAATTTAATATTACACACACACACACATATATATATATATATATATATATATATATATATATATATATATATACAGCGTGTCGTCCTCCAAATAATGTAATCCCCCTTTGAATCGTTATAAGTCGTTCAATTTACTGATTTTAACTTGCAAACAAGATTGATATGAGAGTAAGAATACACATTAAAAAATACTGACAGTAACATTAACAAAAACATTTAAAATTATATTTTCATATTATTTTAATAAGACTGTAAAGGCTATTTGTAGTAATGTCAGAATTTTCATGAATTGACCCAAACCTTATTTATGACATGATAGAGAAAATGTTGTAGATCGAATGCATCATACTATGAAAGGTGTATTAGGCAGGACGGAATTTTATGAACATTCTTTAATTACCCCAAGCAGTCTTTACATTGATTAAAAGTTAATTTAAAAGTATTCTTATTAATGTTACTGTCTGTATTTTTAAATGTGTATTCTTGCTCTTCTATCAATTTTGTTTGAAAGTTAAGCTCAGCAAATTCGACGAGGTATAACCATTAAAAGGGTGCATACATTATTTTGGGACACATTGTATATCTTCCCCACCACTCTTTTCCCCGTTGCCTGGGGCAAAACTATAATATATTTCTATTAACAATACCACCTATGTCTCTGCCCTCACCCCCTGCGATGTATAGGTCAGTTATCGTTAAAAGAAAATTCTTAACGGTCTGTTTGACTCATAACGCTCGAACTTCTAGTCAGTGTTCTCTATCTGTAGCCGTTATGCTACCGACGCAGAGAAAAAATGTATATAAAAAATAGGTCACTTTAACGTTGGTTTCTTTTGTGGGCTAACCACACATGCGCACAATGTACAGATGACTAGAAACGAAGAAATTTAGTACCCCGAGAAGGTCCATGTCAGTTCGGTACAAAGGAATCGATGTTCTTTTCCAATTTTCGATATTTCTGTCGAGCACCGCGTCAGCTTTTTGGCAGACATACAAACATAATCACATGCATGCATATAGACAACTGTCCTTTATATCATAGACGTAAAAACATATCCTTACTACGATCGTATAGGGCGGCAATAAGGAAGTAGATATATTTAATATTACCATTAAACAAATTCTTTTTATTAACACTGTTCGCAATTTCTGATGTCAGATAGAGCGGCCATGACCAAGTGGATATCTTGTATATTACAATTAAACACATTCGTGAAAATAAATTATTATTTGCGAAAAAAAACATTTGCCATAAAATATTACGTATAATTTTTCTTGTTATTAACACCGGTTTGCTTTTTTATGTCAGATAGAGCAGTCATGACAAAGTTCGCCTTCAATATATATATATCTCTATCCAGTGCGTATTCGATATATATATATATATATATATATATATATATATATATATATATATATATATACACATATATACACGAGAGGCGTTTAATAAGTAACAACCCTCACCCATTTCCCATAGCAGTAGATTAATGAAACTTGGCACAGTTATTAGTTTTTCTCTACATAGGAACCACTCAGAGTTATGCATTTCTCCACTCGTTTGATGCAGCACTGGACACCGTTTTTGTAGAACACCCCAGGTTGGTCCTTCAACCACGTTGTTACTTCAGAAATCAAGGCTGCATCATCTGGGAAACACTTTTTTACAAAAACAATTTCATGGCTGGGAGCAGATGAAAGTCAGAGGATTCAAGGTCAAGTAAGTAAGGGGGATGGGGGAGGATTTCATAGCTACACGCCTGTGCTTCTGATCTGGCGACATGCGAGTTGTGGACCGGAGCGTTATCCTGTAGGAGGAGGATACCTTTGCTGATCAAGATCACCGTCTCTTGATTTTGATAGCTTTTCTTAATTTAATCAGAAGTGAAGCGTAATAGGCTCCTGTAATTGTGGTACCCTTTGCCAGGAAATCTATTATCACAACTCCGTCCTGGTCCCTGAAAACTGTGAGCATGATTTTGCCAGCGGAGGGTTGCACCCTTGCCTTCTTTGGCTGGGCTTTGGTCTCTGGATCATAGTGATGAACCTAAGTTTCATCCTGTGTAATCAGTTTTTGAAACTCTTTGACTCATCTCCAAGTTCATCTTCGAGCACTCGACGTATTCCTGCTTCTGGAAAAGTGTGAGAACCTAAAATCCATCTGGCAGACACCTTATGCATATGCAAATGGTCGTGAATGATAGTTTCCACAGACCCTGTACTAATCTTGACCTTTTGGGCTATTTGGCGAATAGTAATGCGTCGATCTTCCAAAATGGAAGCCTCAACCTGACGGACAGATGCCTCATCAATGACAGAAGAGGGACGACCAGGTTTGGGAGCTGTTTCCACAGACTTCCGGCCATGTTTGAATTCACGATGCCAGCGTTTTACAAGGTCATATGATGGGGCATCATCACCATAAGTTTATTTCATTTCATCAAAAGTCTCCTTTGGTGTGCGTCCGTTCAAATACAAAAAACCGGATCACGGCGCGACACTAACTTGCTCCATTCCACGCCTGACTAAGTTCATACACCTGTAAATCAGAAACCACAATTATTTCAGAGCTGTTTTTGCAACATAACACATACAGATATAAATCATTACACATGCAAAATTTCATCTAGATCAGACAACTGGAAGTGGGTCAGGGGCATTACTTATTGAACGCCCCTCGTGTGTGTGTATATATATATATATATATATATATATATATATATATATATATATATATATATATATCGTATCTTTTTTAAAAGGCCGTAGGCAATGCAAATTCCGGGTAAGATGTAACCTGGAAGGAACAAAAATGATAAATCGAATACGAAATGTGACTTACTATTTTTATTTTCTTAAAATCTTACATAACAGCAAGTGTGGTATTAGCTGTTTGTGTGATGTCCGGATGATTATAAAAAACATTTATTTAATATTTCGGGAAAAGAAACTTACCTTTGTCAAAAATAATAAACACCAGAGGAAAACTCCGTCTGTGCAGAGAATCTGCCAAAATGGATGCCAGAAGACAAAGACAGCGCAGGTGCAAACCAGTCCCGCAGAGAATAGAAATTAATAAGTTTTAAAGTTATGTTATGTATATAAATGTGGTGTTAAAAATATTCTTGAACACCACATTTGTGCTGCAGTTTTAACGATTCCAGCTCTTTAACTATGAATTGACTCTGTTTACCATACAACTGTTTATGCCAAAAACATTGACTTGATTTCTTTCCTTTTTGGTCTTTGCTAATTTCAGTGTGAATTTTGTATCTTTATGTGCCGGCAATTTTTAAAAATCCATTCTCTATGATTTTTAATGGTTAAAACAAATTTTTTCTATCTTTTTTTCTGACTCGGTCGTAAGGTTTTTTTATTTCCTTGCCAAAAGTGTTGGTTGGTAACCCCCATAGGTGGAACCGCTGCATCAATCTATACCAAATAAAGTGTTGGTATTTTTTAATATGAACTTTTTTTATTTTTATGGCAGTTCTGTTTAAATTAATCTCGGTAATAATTACACCTTCAAATGTAGTTTTTTCTCCAGTCACCATCTTGGCTATTATGTTAGTTCTTAGTATGGTCGGTTTATCCAACCTTCTACATGTATGTATATTTATAATCGACCTGTCTAAATCAGAAGAATTTAATAGTAATTGTACAATTTTATTCAAGATTTTTTCCTGTACATATTCCATATAATTCTGCTGCTCTAATAATGTATTTTTCTCCGTTTTATTATTAAAAAGGCAAAATGTATCGTCTACATATCGAAAGTAGACTAAAGGTTTAGTGGGTCCAGATAATAAAGCCTTAAAAAACACAAAAATATTCGCCATAGTCGATCCTAGGACTTACCCCATAGATACATTGGACATTAATACACAGATCCCTTATGATTTGTTAAAAATCAAAACTGGACGAAGAAATTAAACTATAACTAATACTTGGACAACTAACGGCTATCCTCTTGATGTGATTAAGGCAGTCATCCAAAGGAAAATAAATACATTTTCCGAAATAAAACCGAATACGGTGACTAAATTTCCGATTTACATTCGTTTACCTTGGTTAGGCACAGTAAGTGAGAAATTTGCCAAGCTCAGCAATTGAAAATTACTATTTTTCTTCGAATGTGCGTGTTTTGTTTTCTATAAAACTTTTATTGGCGTCCTCTCGTAAAGACGTTTTACCTCCACCATAAAAATAATGTAATTTATCATTTTAAATGTAGTTTCATTGCTGACTACGTGGCTAGGACGACGTTAACATGGGATAGTAGAATCCAACAACATATTCCGAGTAAGATTAGGAATGGAAACTTCCGGTCAACGGACGTTCAAAATAACACATATGCGTCTTCAATTACAGACCATTTACTTAAAAACCCGCCGTGCGCTAGGAATTTTAGCATGGACTCCTTCACCATTCTCAGTCATGCTCACTCATTATAACATCTAAAAATCTTGGAGACGATCCACGTTCGTCTTAAAGGTCCCTCCCTTTGCAAACAAAGGGAATGTCTATTAGGACTAAGTGTGATCAGTCTCTAAGATTTATCCTCCATTGTACATATAACATAACGCTATTTTCTTTTCTGTACTCTCTCTTTTAA
>OY744527.1:115119369-115149369 GCA_963556195.1 Sepiola atlantica
GGTTTACGCACCTGTAATCGCATTTCATCGATTACGATTCCTGGGAACTCAAATATGATTATGAACATGAACTTTTTCGAACCAACGGCTTAGAAATCAGCAAATAAGGAGTAGTTAATGTCTGGTTGTATGGTATTATGACAATACAACGCATACTAGATTGCGTTCTTTGAATTGAGCATTGAAAACAATAGCATATTAGTCTGAAATAGTATAGTTAACTTAATCGAGCCTTTATAGAATTAATACTATAGTTCGGTTTCAGACAGACAGATATTCAATCTCCATTAGTAATAGTTAAGAAAATTACGCATCTGCCAAGACGACAATGAAATAAAATGCCATGTCAATGATATTACGTGACAATGCGCACCTCATTCGAACATACATGCACAGTATATCTTATACGCAACACTATATCCAATGATAGGTAATCGATTACTTCAGAATACGTAAACAAAGAAAGATGGAAAAAGTCTATAAATAAGCGTTACTTAGAATGAAGACCAGACACGATAAGGTGCGAGCAAGAGGCGAATGTCCCCTCACCCACTTTTGCGTGATAATTAATTGCACTCTACTTCTATGTTTCGGACAAAGCAATAAATAAATGAAAAATAATTATTGGACTATAATAATTTTCAGTTGATATAGTCGGTAAGTTTAGAAAGGTTATGTGTTAGTACTTTCCAATTATGACGTAATAAAAAATAAACATATTCATTCATTGTTTTCGTTTTGTAAACTAACATATTCTTACTAACATATATATCCAGAAAATGAATAAGTCTAGTCACTAGTCAACAAACACCTGAACTATGGACATAGTACCATCAAAATATGTAGGCGACATTAGGGATGAGGAGTCGAAAGGTATATGGTCTGAGTCTGACTCCCGGGATTCCAAGAATTCTAATATTCAGATTGTCTGTTAATTCTTGGAAAATGAAAATATCCTACTCCGACTCTGACTCTTAGCATTCTTACGAATCCGACCCCGACTTTGCTCGAAACCATCTTACCCCCCGTCTCTCTCTCTGACTCTGATTCAACAACACTGTGTACTACGTTACTTAACCCTGAAATAACAAGGAAAACTGCTTCAAACATTCAAGTTGGAAGTTATAACTCCCAGGCAACGAGTTGTATATACGTTAATAAACTCCAAAATATACACGCGCCTTACTTATGTACGTGCATATTATGTATTTCTACGTGTTTGAAACTGTTTAATTAATGTTCTTACATGTAATTATCTTTTAGATGACCAGTGTAACATCTACAATATTGGCTGCTTGAACAGCAAGATTAAAATAGTTCACAAATATAAATCGCTAAAAATAGTGCGCCGGTTATAGGCGCAAATTTGAAACATCTAGAACATGTAAACACACCACAGCTACATAATAATGTCTTTCTCCTATACTAACACGAGAAAGAGGATCATGGGTAATCTACACATACCCCGCAGCCTGCGAGTCCTGAGATGACTTTAAGAAGACCAATTCGTGTCAAACGTCAAACATCGGCGAAGATAATGGGGACAGGACATATCTCTCAGGGATCAGGGAATCTGTACCTGACGCTTCCTCAACCTAGATATTCAGCGTCGATGGTCCTGAATATTGATTAGTGGATAATGGTATTCGTTTAAGTCGTGTTTTAAGATACGCCTCACTAGAAGCTCTGAGGGTCGGTCGCACATATCTTTTTGCAGTTTTGTTAGGCTTAAGTGTGTAATAGTATATTCGGCGGTGTGACATTTAAGTGTGTAATAGTACTTATTCCGGTTTAACACATTTAAGTGCGTAATGGTATTTTCGTCGCTCTGTCACGTTTAAAAGTGTAATAGTGGATTCACATGTCTGTAACACTTGAATATGTACTAGTATTTTCGCCGTCTGTCAACTTTAAGTTTGTAATAGTATTTTTGCCCGTTTCTCACGTTTAAGTGAATAATAGTATTTTCGTTGATCTGTCACGCTTAAGTGTGTAATAGTATATTCGCCGGTCTCTTACGCTTAAATGTATAAAAGAACATTCGCGATGTGTCACGCTTGAGTGTACAATAGTACTTTCACCGGTCTGCCACGCGTAAGTGTTTAATAGTATGTTCGCCGGTCTGTAACGCTTAAGTGTGTAATAGTATATTCACCGGTCTGTAACGCTTAAGTGTGTAATAGTATATTCACCGGTCTGTAACGCTTAATCAAGTATGCAATATTATTTTTGCCGATCTGTCACGCTTAAGTGTATAATAGTATATTTACCCGTCTGTATCGCTTAAGTATGTAATAATATATTCGCTAGTCTGTAACGCTGAATTAAGTATGTAATAGTATTTTCGCCGATCTGTGACGCTTAAGTGTGTAACATAAGATTTTACCGGTCTGGCATGCCTAAGTATCTGATAATATTTTCGTAGGTCGGTTATAATTAAGTTTGTAAATGTATTTTAGCTGGTCCCTAACGCTTTATTAAGTATGTGGTAGTATTTTTGCCGATCTGTAACGCTTAAGTGTGTTATTATATCATCACCGGTCTGTAATAATATTTGCGCTGGCCTGTAACGCTAAATTAAATATGTAATAGTATTTTCACCGATCTGTCACGCTTAAGTTCGTAATAGTATATTCATCGGTCTGTAAATCTTAATTAAGTATGTAATAGTATTTTATGATACTTTCACCAATCTGTCACGCCTGAGTTACAATTTTCATCGCCAAACGCACAGATTGGATGGACACATCTTTAGAATAGCCGATCTTGTATTAAATGTGATTGACAGGGCGCCTGACAGTGACACGTACGCTAGCTCTTCGATCATTGCTCGCGACCAATGAAGACAAGATGTGTGTGTGTGTGTAAGAGAGAGTTGTCAGTGTGTGTGATGTTGTCAGTGTGCCAAAAGGGGATGTGTGATAGGTTTGTGGAAGAGAGGAGCTAAGCCTGAAATAGTTGTGCGGTGAAGTTGTAATCGAAATAAACAACTTTGCTTCCTCCATCCTTTACCAGCTGCACATACCCGGTGTTGCCCGTGTGTGATTTTACTTTCATTTATTTTTAATATGCCGTTCTTTAACCAGATTATTATTTATTTTTATCTAAATCGGATTTTCACAGTTACATGTAATTACTAAGGTATCGATTGATCATTACATATTTAGTCAGACCAAATTGTTTGAAAAGTATGAATACTTTTGTTAAGATAATGTGTTTTAATATATATCAAATTAGTGTATCTAACTAGCGTCCAGAAACATGTAATCTTTTACTAAATGAGAAAAGCTAAGATTTTAAAACAAAACATGTCTTTTTGTTCTACCGTTAAATGCTTCCAAATTAATTTGACATTTCGTATACACACGGAATAGTTAATTTATTTTTTCAACTATTAACAAAAGAATGAAACAGCTGGTCTCTATGAACGAAGCTAAAATCCTTATTGTCGACTTTTTAGCGCTATTAAATTATTTTGTTAATAGGATTTGATTTTATTGGTTTCAATAAGTATTCAATTACTATTAAATAAAAATATTAATCTAATTCTTGTAGTAGCGGGTAACAACACCCACGGACACACGTGAAATTGTCTTATATGTTTTATTAATGTCAAGATTAGAGATGTTGACAATATGGCACCAAAGGCAGATGTATGTTGGTCCTTGACCTGGCTTAGGTGTGACAAGCTCTTATGATTAAGGGCACCCTTTTAACTCATCTGAACTCAATCACTCTTAGATGATGATGCGACTGCCCCAAATGGATGTCTTATCTTTCGCTCTCACAATAAACACGATTACCTAAACTTCCATTCTATTAATATTTTAGAAACACTTGTCTTAACGAAAAAACAAAGATTATCTACTATATCACGTGGAATCTTTTCCCTCTGTACTTTTGGCGAGAGTAAAGAAATAACCACATTTATCATACACCACTAAAATACACACTGCAATACACTTAATCACTCAAACCTGTTTGCAGAAACTTTCGTATAATTTCATCAACATATATAAATTATTATATTTATTCCTACATAATTCACTCTCTCAGCTACAACATACACATAGAAAGTGGTCACTATACATACTCGCTGCAAATTATCTACTGTACCCGCCATTCATAACGCCGCCAGACTTTTATTTCCTTCGGAACTGTTAAACAGACACACCGCCGAGTACAGACAACGGGATTATCATTCTGCTATTCCGAATACATAGCATAATTGCGTTACGGAATACCGTATTACATTAAAACAAACAAATGACGCTCAACGTAACAAACCCACTTCCAACCTTAGTAAGTACACTTCTTAATTATATACATCATAACAAAACCACTTCCAAACCTTAGTAAGTACACTTCTTAATTATATACATCATAACCCAACTACTTCCAACCTTAGTAAGTACACTTCTTAATTATATACATCATAACAACCCCACTTCCAACCTTAGTAAGTGCACGTCTTAATTATATATTTCATAACAAAACCACTTTAACAACCTAAGTAAGTACACTTCTTAATAAATTATATTCTACAATTTTTAAGTTAAAATTCCGGTTAAGATATATTTCTATTTTTGCTGTTATTTGTGTTTATATAATTTGATTGTCGAGAAATAATCAGATACAAATGGATTATTAATTTCCTTACTTGACGCAAAGCAATATAGGATGCTTCTGAGGCAGGTATAATGATCCTTGTTTAACACTGTGTACAAACGAGGAGGGCAACAAAGTGTAAAAATATGAGGTTTCTGTTGTGCTGTTTGTTTTTAGGGACATTTTCATATCTACAGTACCTGTTTACTTTATTCCGCCCGAAGGTAGAGTTAAACACTAGGTCGTTTACTAATGATGGGAAAACCCAGTTCAATAAATACAGGTACTGGATTTAGACAGAGATCATAATTGCATCAGTCTAGATTGACAGAATAGATGAAGCGTATTGCACAATAACAAACAATTTTTTCTTTCAGATTAGCCAGAATTTTTTCAAAATAAAGTTGCCCGAACGGTGTACTTCTCGAATAAAATTCAAGAAAAAACGCTTCTACATTTTCGGAACCCGAAAATAAACAAAACAGCTCAACACAAAACAAACAGGGCTTCTACAGAATTAGTGCGCTAACCGACTTATGCTTAATTTACGCTTAGTGTAATAAAAACCGTTGCAATTAAAACTCGAACACACAAATATAATTGACATCTTTAGGAAAAGTTTAATTTCTATTTTGATTCTATAGGTGACCTATTTGCGTTCTTTCAGCATTTTAATAATATATATTATACACGTGGTCCATACAAAATTATCCACTTTCGTCTTTTACCACTCAGACTTGCTTCACACAGTATTTAGTGACACACATATACACTGTTGCAATTTCTATTTTTGTTCCACTTACCAGTAATCATTTTCCTGGGTACATAGATCTTCACCAGTTTCAATACAATACATTAAAACTATCCGATGTGACCTATTTGCGTTCTGTCGGCTGTTTACAAATTTTAATTCATTTTTTATATATTTCTCCCGAGCAACGCCGGGCGACGGGTCCAACTTGTTATTATATAAATATGTTCCCTAGACATTCAAAACGAATCTATATATGGAATAGTTATTAAATAGTTAAATTCCGATTTTTGTCGCAACAGTATTTATAATAAAAACATTTTATTCAGTTAAAGAAAATTTTCGTACATCGAACCATTATTTACCTCAAATTAAATCTTTCCACAAATAATAGTACACACACACACACACACACACTATTATATATATATATATATATATATATATATATATATATATATATATATATATATATATATATATATATATATATATATTTGTTATACTACATGTGATACATGTGGGTTAATCCAAGACCACCGAGAGGTACTACAGTTTTCAGTATTTATTAATTAATGATCACGGGATATAATAAATCCATTACTTTATTAGAAGGCTTGGTGCAAATGGATTACTTCCTGTTAACAAAAACCACCTTTACTAAAGTTATCCAAAATATCAAAACATGTTGACCATACGATATTGTAAATATTTAAAACAAGCATTAGAAAACTTTAAAATTGCATGTAAAAAAAGAAAAGAAACGAACACGATTCGATTTATCCTGAAACTCATCTTTATTCAATATATATTTATAGAAAATATTTAGTAGAATGTTTCTAAGTTTCTTTTTTCTGTTTAGCTTTTTCTTATTGATGTGATCATTTTTCATATCACAAAAATTGTTCAGTATATAATTGGAGGAACTCCAGATAATCATTGAAAAAGAAGATTAGCATTTTTTAAATGAAAATAAAGGTCTGTATATGTTTAAAATAAAAAATATTAATTATTTCGTATATATTACGAAAAATGCCCCTAAACTCTGTTAATAAAATCATTATAGCTCGAAGAAAAATTAATTTTGTTAATTAACGAATATTATCATTGAATAAGGCATTGTTTAATAAATATTCCCCCCCCCCCAAATATAATTTCATAATATATTTCATGCAATTTACTATTTATTTAAATAACATTGTTCCAAATTGTTCGAAATGCCGTAAATGAAACTATTTAAAAAAAATCTTAGTGGAAATGTATTAGTTTTTTAAACAAAATACACCATTACTAAAGGTATATTTTTATGAATTTTTTTTAATGAAAATAAAGATCTGTATATGTTTAAAATAATTTTTTTTAACTATTTCGTATATATTACGAAAAATGCCCCTAAACTTTGTTAATAAAATCATTAGCACTCGAAGAAAAAATATTTTTGTTAATTAACGATATTATTATTATTGAATTAAGCATTGTTTAATCAATATTTTTTTTGTGTGTGAAAATATTGATTAAATATGCCGTTATTATTTAATTTATTTAATCTACAAAAGTACAGAGAAAAGATAAAATATACTACACTTAATAAGACATCAAAAAAAGTAATTAAATAAATGGAAACAATAATTATTGGCTAGACACTACTTTTTTATCAAATAATGAATAAGTAATTCAGACTTTATGATTTTTTATATAATTAAAAAAAAATTCAAACTTATTTGTGTGTATCCATATTTGCCGTAATTCTTTCTCATTTGGAAATCCAAACACATGCAGTAGCCATTTTAACTTTGTGAATGATGAAATGAAATTTAAAAAGGCGCGAAATTAAGTTAACCAAATGCGATGACGTCAGAGGGGGGCAAGAAGTTAGTTGCTAGGCCTTGTTAAACTCTCGGTGGCCATGGTTAATCAGCATTTGTACTTTAATAGCACAAAAGACATGCTAAGATATGCCTTAATTCTGAAATTAATCTATGTTAAATGAAATCTGTTTCAATTCTTCAAATTAGCCGTAATTTATAATTATCTGAACAATTCACCCATCTCTCTCCTTTTTTCTCTCTCTCTCTCTCTCTCTATCTCTGTCTTTGATCTCTCTCTCCCTCTCTCTCTCTCTCTGTCGTTCTCTCTCTCTGTCTTTCTTTCTCTATTATTTTTGTATTTGTCTTGCTTATTGTCAATCTATGTTTAGTCAACAACTTTCTCATATTTCTTGATATTTCTTTGAGTATTTAGAAAACGAGTAAGTTATTTATGTCAGCGTGGCTGTACTATTTATATCCATGCGTCTGTATAACCACACATATATATCTTACATTTCTTCAGCATTTTATGACACCAAACTGTTTGCAAAAAGATTTGTATCAAATTATACCCTTTGCGACCAGAGCGACCTACTTCCAGATTTTTCTGAAATGAATGTAAATACCCTAAGTGATATTACTATATCAGTCCGGATGTTGCCAAACTTGTCAAGAATAGTCATGTCAGGAAAGGCAACTGCCCCTGACAACGTTTCAGTCATTTTCCTTAAAGGTCTGATGCTGGAACTTTCTCCCATCCTTACAAAATTATTCAATCGAAGCATAAAGAAGGGATGCTTTTCATATCCTTGGAAAACCACAGTTATTTATCCAGAATTTTAAAATAATGGTGATCAGTTTTCTTCATCTCAGTACAGATCGAGTAGTATAATGTGCGTCATATAAAAGTTGTTTGAATCTCTGATAAATCAAAATTGGCAACCATTTCAGCAAAAGCAATGTACTTAGTGTAAAGCAATATGGATTTCGTCCCACAAGATCAATTGCCTACGTGTTGAATATAATATTGCAATGTTTCACTGGGATCTTTGTTATATTGCAATAGTTATCGACATACCAAAATCCCTTGATAGGCTCTGATATTAAGGGTTGCTTCACAAATATTCTTGCTAAGAAATATCTGACAATGTCTTTGCAACCAACCATTTTTTTACTCTCTGATATCTTAGTAAAACGACTTGAATATGTGCAAAAATCTGAAGCACACAGTATCAACGCCGGCTTGCCTTATGAATCTATTGTTGACCCAACTATATTCCTGATACTGGTTAATAATCTGCCAACTCATATTCTGATTTCATTTTTTGTTATCTGAGCCGACACCACACTTGTCTATGACAGCACTTCGTAAAGCATTGACAATCAATATATCGTTGATTTTCTCTTCTTCAATATCGAGCACGTGGTGTAATAAGAAAAATGTGGCTTATTACATGTAACACCTCTAATACCAAGATTCCTTTCTTTTCACCGCAAATGTCTAGTAATATATATTACTAGACATATTTAACGTATTCAGCTCGTGTTAAATTGTTTAATCAGAAGAAAAGGTAATTTTGAAAAGCCAGTTAAATTATACAAAATTAAATGAGAAATTCTTAAATTTTCGTTTTCTGCTCACTAAAACTCTTTCTCTATTTCTTCCCCCCCCCCTCTCTCCCTCTCTCGCTGTCTTTCTGCTATTGGTTAAATAGTTTAACTACTAGTGGTTTTATTCCTATGTGTTTATAACGGATTATTCCAAATATTTTTCTATTTGTCTGTTGATAAAGAAAGTAGGAAATAGAGGGAGAGAGAAAAAAAGAGAGAGAGGGAGGGCCATTGAAGCTTAGAAGAGAGTAATATACATAACTGCTTATAATTAGGACAATTATAATGGATTTGATTTCCAAGCATATAACAATCCCCGGAACAAGGAATAGCATAACCTGTATTTTTGCGATTTAAATATGTTGGTAAAAAACGCCTTAGAGAAACATAAGTTAATTACTTACCTTTTTGTCTAATAAGTAGACTACCCTTGACCTGTTTGGTTACAACCACTGATACTATTCGTTTGATTCCATTTGAAAATTCATGTACTGTGATATATCTGTTAAGAAAATCTACTTGAATAACTAACACTTCTTTAATGACTAAATATTATAAGTTGATTTACTTCTATATTGCTTTTATTGATAATAAAAAAGTAAAGCAAATTATTTCTTTCCTATCTAATTTCCATGCGTGTTTACTCTCTGTACAAACTTACTATATAAATTAGCTGGAATCAGTGTTTCTCTCAATGCTCACTAATACATTAAGAAACAGTATAACGTTGTTGAATCAACAGATAGTTAAGGTGAGAGAAATACATAGATAGCTGAGCTAGATCTGGGTGACAGCGAACTGCACTTCGATAAAGTTCATTTATAATAAATAAGTAGTAAATAACGTTTTCTTAAACACACTAACATATACCTACATGTATATATAGAAAGAACGGAGGAAAGATCGAGGGTGACGGAAATAACATAGACGAGACAACGCCAAATACAGTGAGATGAAAATTTTAAAAAAATCAAGATTGAAAATATGATGTCTGAGAGACGTTATTGTGTCATAAGCCAAGAAGACAGTATAACAAAAAATTACTGACAGTACAAAACTTTTAAACAAGTAACTAACAATAAAATAACCTAATAAATAAATACGAATTGTCAAGAGAACAAAACACTTTTTATGCTGATTCAAAATACAAAATAGATGCAAAAACATATTTCGATAAGAATTCAAAAAGAATTGGAAAATAAACAGACTATTCTGTATCTGTTCTGAAATGTTTCGAACGCAACTGTATACACACACACCTACGAACAGACAAGTACGCAGAAAGATACACAAGTACATTGTGTATATATATCATTTATTATTATTTATTGTTACTGTAATGTATATTTATGTAACTACATATATTGCTACGATTTTGACTAAGAACCAAATGCGATTGGCTAGTAATCTTGTCCGTCTTGCTTACTGTAGAATAAAGAATAGTTGTTCCATGGCGAACTTCATTCTCGCCAAACACCCTAGCACAAGCCCATAAAACGAGATAGCGTCACGAAGAGTTAGCATACTTACGTATTTCCGATGTCAACTGGGAGTTCTTAGCGCCTGATAGTAACTGGTGGAGGGCGCACATTTACAAAAGCGCTAAACGTTTTGAAGCAGTCAGGGTAGATCGTGCAAAACCCAGGAGAGCATGTAAGAAACATGAAACTTTCTGAATCAATTGTAAAGATGTATGGAGGTAAGAAATGTGTAATCGGACTCTGTTGTGAAAGGCAAGCATTGTTTATCACATCACATGAAGTCATTTAATCTACAACTATTTTTCTTCAAAGAAAAACACAGACTCACAGCTAGTCATGCTATCGGTGCTCCGAAGTGGCCTTAAATGTCGCATAAAAGTACACAATGCTGCAAGATGGATGAATAGTTTGAATTAATTACTAGACACTGCCCTCGAGTGTCTTCGATATATTTGTACATGGGTTAGTCAGGGCAACTTTACATGAGAATACTTCACCCTACCAGTAAACTCTGACCAAATATTAAAAAATAACATAGTATTCGAAGCCCAAATAAGACCCCTCTCAACAGGGCTATACACTGGATCATACAAGGAATGGTGCATCTTCTTCAACTAATGTTTCATCAAGTAAAGCACTTAGCTGGAGACGCCATCAGACAAGATGAATTATTGTCATGGAATCCGGTAAGACCAAGAGACCACAAGAAAGATATACTATACATGGGGAGAGCAAACTTAATATTTTTAACTTCTGTACTAACTCAACGTTTGACAGCTAAAGGAAAACTTTAATGGAATATTCGAATATCTATGTATTTTATATTAAGATAAAATGTTAGTCCCAGGAAGAGGCCCTTTGATTTCTTAGAATGTTGACTGAAGTAAAATGAAACAAAAATACAAGTTCTGTGCTTTCTGGCTTGACACACCCAATAATCGACATGAGTGTCTAGTCTGCTAAAAAATATGAAATACATTGGCAAGACTGAAGAGTCATCTGCGGGACCACTGACGGTCAATAAATGAAGGAGTTGTATTTGTTTGACAAGACGTTGCGGTTATCATATATATAACAGTATAAAAAAGAGTACGCACAGGGGTAGTGAGTCACATGAGATGAAGAACGCAAGACTATTAAATACTACTCATCATGCACTTTTTAAATAACATATTTCACCCCAAACAAGGCACGCCACAACTGTAGACGTAAGGCGTAACTAATAATTAGGGTGTAGGTTTTGGGTGTTATCCTAAGTTGAGAGCAGTGTAGTGGGATTTCTGTTTACATTAGTTTTACACCTCTGCATGTCGGTACAGTTGGGGAAACAGGGAGCAGGGAGGAAGTTCTAGAGGCTGGCAGCACGAGGAAAGAAGCTATTGGGGAGAAGACTCTCCGGCATCCAGTTCATCGGAGCACAGTCAGCATTGCTGATGTTATACAAGTTATTCGTTTGTTATTGGTTTCCTAACGATAATACAAGCGTTTGTAGTTTTCCCACTTCCTAAGCCGTAAAGATTAATGCAGAATATTGCATTTTAGTAACCCTTAATTTAATATGACGTATTTTTATTTATATATATCTTTCAAATTATTTTTACGTACATAAAATAATCCATGGACACATGTTTCTGGTTATCAGCTGTCGTCAGCATGTTTTACTTGGACAAGGATCGAAACTAAGATTACATTGTCTGTACTCTGGAGTTTTACCAGCGGACTATGGCGGCTGATAAGCAGAAACACCTGTCCATGGATTACTGTTATGTACGTAAGAAATTAATTAAAAAATAATAATAGACAGTATATTATATATATATATATATATATATATATATTAATATATATATATATATATATATATATATATATATATGTGTGTGTGTGTGTGTGTGTGTGTGTGTGTATAGCCTGTATCACAAGAAAGTTGAAATATATTAAAATGGGCGTAGGTTCAACAAGCACCAATAAAAATTATTTTATTCAAAAACTGTAATTTGCAGTGCCTGTTGGGCATACCCTGGTTTCATTAGTCTGATCATCACATGCATTTTGGATAAAATTCGACTGGCCATTGTAGAAGCTCCATCATGCTATTGAAAATTCCGAAATCGGAGTTACGAAAGGTTCACCGATCGGACTTAGCTTTAACGGTGTTAACTTTTTTCGTTCCACTATAAAAAAATAATCCTATATGTTTAAAATCTTCCTGTTGCTAGTTGTTTGTGTAAACGGGGAGGGGTTTATTGACAGCTTGTTAGTTTAAAAAACAAAATTCTTTATTTTTATATATAATTTATTTAATCTGGTTGTCTATTTGGTAAGTTTGTGTGGAAGTGTTGATTTCATATTGAATAGCGTGTTTGAGAGCTGATTTACGCTTGTGACTGAGTAGATTATTCATATGTTTCATGGTTTATTCTGTGTTTATTCTTTTAAATCTTAGTATTGTTCGGCATGTGTAATACTAGAGTGCTATCATAGGAAGTTATTATCTTCATTTTACACGGGCTGAAACAATAGTAACCCCATTTCTATCTCTATCGGATTTGTTGCTATTTGCTGACTAACATGAATACGTATCGGTAAACGGTGGCTTCTGGCATTTGAAAAAAAAACATGATTTAGCAATAAAATCGAATATGTTGATATGTCGTAAAATAAAAGGCTTAACGAAACCTTGATTATTTGAAGTCGGTTAAAAGTAATCCATCACATATTTCTGTTTTCGTTTTCAAACCGACAAACTAAACTAACATTCTTTTAATAAAAAGAAAATATTCGTCGCTAATGAGATTCGAAGTCGTGCGTGGAAATCCTAATAGATTTGGAGGTGATCGCTTTAACGACTCGGTCAAAACATCTGTTCATGTTGATAACGCTTGTATTGGATATACATTTCCGGTAAAGTTAAAGTCACTTTCAAATGTTTATTGTTGGGTGTAAACATTGTTCCGGACATCACCCATATAAATGAAACTTTTTCGAATCCTTCAAACTGCCCATGAATATTCATTTTTTATTTAGTAGAATATTCGTTAAGTAATGAAAACTTACAATGAAATAAAACTATTGAAATGTGAACGCTGTAAATCCTTCGAGATATTAATGCCAACTTTTATGTAGTAAAATCACGCGTGTTCGTAATTAGTAAGGATTTATTATTTCTCTTTACATAGAAAATAAAATGTTAGACAAATATGACTTACCTGAAGAAAGAAGGTAAATATTACAGGTAAAATTGCAAAATGGTTTGAAAGTTCTTTGTTTGTATCTGAAGACGCCATTTTTAAAATTCTGTGTACACTTTCCCTACTTCGGTCTCACCTTGACTCATTCTATCCAATAAAAGCGTTTGAAATATGATCGACAACGGTGCCTATCGTGGAAGTATATACTATTAATTTTTGTCCCAGTGTCCTTGGGTCGAGTAAAAGTACATATATGTTTATTTATTACTAAAAAAAAACATTGATGATAAATAAATATTAAAATAGATGAAATCGATTGAAAGTTAAAATGTTCTTTTGTAGAACACGAACCGATGTTTTCCCTTAGCGCCGAAATCGATTTTTTTTTTACCTTTTGTTATCAAAGCTATTACCATTATTGAAATAGTGGAATGTTAACTTTACTTTAGAGTATTCTTGAGAGGGGATACTACGAAAGGGTACAAGGACATGACCTAGTCATGTGAGGATAGTAATACGTCCTAAGAGAAGTTATTTAGGCAGGTGAATTCCCTCGGACAAAATTCATCTTTATCTACAGATCAAGATTTTACAAACCTTGGGAATTCACCAGACCTTAGGCATAGCGCCCGTAAGAGAAGCAACAATTTTAAATCCACTTTGACCCAACAATGTCAACTGGCAGAGAGAGAGAGAAAGAGAAAGCACCTTACCTTTCTAGGACTGTGATCTCTATCGCAACAGATTACTGTTCGGTTTTTATCTAGAATAAGAGTTTCATGCACTGAGGTCAAGTAAATTAACCTTTAGTTTATTAGAAAGACAAGATTCGCCAAAACAATCCGCCTTTAATATTACATATGTCCTCTAAATGATCACATGATTACTCCATATTAGTATGAAAACAATCACAAGGACGTGTAGTGCTTTTACACGTCTCCCTTGTCCAGAAGCCATTGGAAAAAGTCTGTAATATTTTCTTACAATATATCAAATATAACTTAGTATATCATGGCTGCCAACTCGTGTTCCACGTGCAGCCTAGCAAATAGATTGTGAACATATTGTTCTTCTCTGATCAGCTCGCCTATATCACTAGATTGGTTGGGCTCGAAATAAAAGTATCACTCTACAATATTTTTTCTTGAAGAAAGAATATTGAAAGAAACATACAATTAAATTCTTGAAATAATCTCACTTTACTCACGAAGATCAAGATAAAATATTAAGAGAATGCAAAATATATGAATGTATATAAATTCAATGATTTCAAATTTACAGATGAAAATTAAAATAGATTTATTTTCATAACGTTTTACAATATAAACTTTTTAAAATTAAAAACAACAAGTATATACTTTAAATATTGTAGATAATTTAGAAATAATTTGTAAATCAAAATGTTCTTAAGTGTGTAAGGAAGTATATGGTTTGGGAGGGATAAAAGATCAATTTTATTTGATGATCATTATACATTTACTGTGATTGGTCATATACCATCACATGTCAATAATCTCTTTTTTACTCCGTTTGTTTATATACTGTCACTAACACTATTTGAAGAGTTGATAATCTTTATCGTTTAAAGTATTTTCTGATTATTTAATTAACAAAAATGGTGTCTATTCATCTTTACTTTTCTCACCGATTCCAAATATTGTCTTACTTTTCACAAGGACAGTAATTGAATACGAAAACATTAATTGATATTCAAATGTCCGAAATTAAATTCTTTAATCTTCAAATTTAAGTCTCATGCGGTTTTCACCCCGTTTCACAGACGTTTTGGCTGAGAACAAAGGAATGCAAATGAATGCCACAACACCAATGGACAAGAATTATCAGATTTTTGTTCGACGTTTCTTTCGAGACTTGTTGCCTTTTCTGGACTTTCAGATTCTACTCGGGAAAAGACAGACTGAATTAATACTCTTGAAAATGGTATTAATAGAAAGTGACACAGCCTGATTGAAATTTGAACACGGCAAGCCCGGATTATCACACATCTTACAGCTGAGCATAGATACTTATATGTAAAAATAAGGTTTATACAATATTATAAAAACAGACCCACCCGCACAAATACGTGTACATACATTCGCTCTCTCTCTCTCTCTCACACACACACACACACACACAAACACATGGCCACACACATACACATACATATATATATATATATATATATATATATATATATATATATATTACTAATAGGTCACTGCTAAGCAAAGCCTGGGGCACTGGAAGATAAGGTTTACAGAGCTTGTCAGTTAGGCGATGATGAACAACGCCATGAGAGGATTGACAGCGATGAGTGCATAGGACAGAATTTTGATTCTCTAAAAGGACGACTCAAGTATTTGTTTACATTGAACATGAGACTACCATGTTTCAAGCAGCTTCGTAGTATTTTGTTTCACAGATTTGAGTTCTAGAAAATACCCTTTGTTCATCAAATGTCTGTTTGGTTTTAAGTACATTGAGAGAGAGAGAGAGAGAGAGAGAGAGAGAGAGAGAGATGGACAGCCAGACATACATACATACATACATACATACATACAGAGATTGAGAGAGAGTGTGTGAGAAAGGACAGTTAGTTTCTTTCGTTGTAGCTAGACGAGTTTTTATGTGAATGTTTTGCAGAAGGAATAAATATGGAGGTCAGTCAAGAACGTACTGAGAACATGAAGATAGATTATAGAGAGGATAGCAACGTCTGTTCTGTGAGAAATGGTCTTTAGAGAAGAGAATAAGATAATCCCCCACTAGATTGAAAAGTCGATTTTATACTCTGTAATCACGGGAAAGAGTGTTGTGATGTGGCAGCAGTACTTGATCTTAGGGCGTACCCGGGTCTTATACAGATAAATGATTGCGTCGGATATGAGGTATTTTCTGGAGTGATAGAATGATCCAACCATTTTTTCAGCGACCTTCGCAATTGATTTGATGTAAGTCTTTCTCTGGGACCTAACAATTTACATCGGAATGACTCAATGGACTTTCAAACACAAGCTCTACGCTCACAATAAAACCTTCAAATATTCATGAAAACACATATCAGCTCGGTAGCAACCACTATATAGGCACTCAAGGTGTCTAACAAGCCCTATGAAATTAAATAGAGGATCATCTATACACAAAAGCCTTATAATCCTACCCCCAGAAATAGCCCACTATGCACCACTGAAAAATTCAGGATTCTACAGGCAATCAATAGCTCTTCAATAATCTATATGAACAGCTACACTGAGATCTTCAAACAATGCCCTCATAGAAGAACATTTCTACTAGCCAAATTGACTGGCAGCTAAAATACGTAACTCACTAAACTTGATGAACTCCCCACCATATGAAAAATATATAGCCTATCCCAAAACCTTTCCTATTATTATCAACATACTTATTTATATACAATATAACGACCTTTCCTCTTGCCCATATATATTACTCATACTACATCGATATCTCTCCTCGTAACAAAAATATTACCTACACAGATACCCCTTAATCCCCTACCTTATCAGAAATATAGCATCCATCATAAGATACCTCATCACATTCAATTAAAACATATTAAACATGTTAAATAAATTAATCTTACTAGTTAAATGCCTATAAATATAATTATCGAATACCCTTAAATAAAAAGAAATCATATATGACCAAGATTTAAACATATCCGATCCACACAGGCCTTCCGATAGGCCCATAAACGTTATTAGATAAAACTAACAGAATTACTTAAATACAAGGATCCTACACGAACGCATATTACAATGATAGTAAACCTATATTGACCCATCCTCTTAATTTAATTTCCTTTAAGCAATCTTTTAACTGTAAAAGATACCCCGCGCCTTCAATACCAAGCTGCCACATAAGCTAATAAACTACAATAATAACATCAGATTTACACGCCCCTCAATAAATATATATTTTTTTAAAGAATTAATATAAGTATAACGCTTTAATTCTTAATAACATTAATAAATCCCCACCCATAATCTTACCCACTCACCGATTAATAAACTACATCACATACCATTATCCCTTAAGATAAATACCCCACCGAAGCAGGGAAACATACACCATCCGTTATCAATAATAAGATTATTCTAAATAAAACTTAGTTACGATTAAACCCAATATAAACATACAGTCCGCAATTATTGACTCACTACTTCCTAAAACAATTGACGCTTGAGCGAATACGGAAAGTATTAACAGTGGTCTTCGATTTGTTTTCATTTCGTGAATCGTTAGTGATTTGAATGGATTCTCACAGCCTTTTGAAAGATGAAGAATGAGTCCATAACGAGGAAACCGCCGTATGTCTCTGAAATATTTAACATACAGTTTTTAAATAAATAATTTGTATGTTAGCTCTTTCTTTTTGCGATCAGGCACTTTATTGATTTCTTCTCAATGTTCCCTGGCGTACTATATATCCATATATATATATATATATATATATATATATATATATATATATATATATATATATATATATATATATATATATATATATATATTAGACCTCTTTAAAATTGACCTTTTTCTTCAAACATATGGAAACTGCTATTATTCCCATTCTCCAAAATCTAAATTAGCTAAATATACCAGTTATTGTGATCTTGGACCTTGGCTATGCCTGCCTCAAGAGCCATGTAATTTTATTTTTGACGTTTTTCAAAAACGCTGCAAAATATGGGATATTATGTTATACGTCAACAATAAAATTACATGGCTCTTGAGGCAGGCATAGCCAAGGTCCAAGATCACAATAACTGGTATATTTAGCTAATTTAGACCTTGGAGAATGGGAATAATATCAGTTTCCATATGTCAATATGAAGGTGACATAAGCAATGTAATGTTGAAAAACCGGAAGGTGGAATAAGGATGAACACAAATAAATGACAAGAGAAGGTCAATCTCAGATCAATTTTTTTTTTTATATTTCAAAATTTAAATATAAAGACAATAAATTGTAAAAGTGGTAGGCTTACTGTTAAATATTTAACGGTACGGAATGGTCGATACTTCAATCATTTCGAGAGTAACAACTTTTCCTTTTCAAATAGAAAACAAAAGTTGGACTGGCTGTATCATTTGAGGAGAGCCAAGTGGACGCTGCTATTCAAGAAATAGAAACATGAGATTCGCAGAAAGAAGACAAGTCCTGCGGAAAATGCAATAGTGAAGATATGTAATAGATTACTAAGATTAATTAATTTAGTTAATCTTAAATAATAATATTTGGATTTTAATTTATTTTATTGTCGTTATTCTTTTTATTATTATTATTGTTGTTATTATTATTATTATTATTATTATTATTATTATTATTATTATTATTATTATTATTTGTTTTTTAATTTATTGTTTACTTTTTTTACAGAGTTGGGAATGGGGCAATTGGATAGGGAGCAGGGTTCAGGGGTGTGGTTACTGTGTTTTTTAGTTAGGTGTTGTCGAAGGGTAGTGCCTGTGTTGGTGAGTTGAAAATCAAGGTTCTCACTACGTATTGCTTTGCGGATTGCGGATGTAATGCTATCGCTAAAGAAAGGGAGTTTGAGGAAGCAGGTTGTTGGTAAGGGGGTTGTGTCTGCGTTTTTTTGGGTTACTGTGACTGGCTATTGTAGAATGGGGGAATCCGTTAATTAAGAGTGTGTGATGGAAGGCCTTAGTGTGTGTAGTTTTATCAGTAGTAATGGAGCATTTACTTTGTATACGAGCGATCTGTGTGTGAGCATAACTTAATTTTGCTTTAAGGGGTAAGGCGATTTAAAGTGGATGAAGAGTTTTCTGCAGGCGGCTTTTCTGTAAAAGATGTGTATTGATCCATCCTCAGATATACTAAGATTGAAATCTACGAGTGAGAGTAAGTCGTGTGGTCTCGATAGTGAACTGTAGGTGGAGGTCAGTATTATTGAATGTGTTGAAAATAGTTGTGGCTTAATCGCGATGTGAGGATAATAATATCGTCAATGTATCTCGTGAAGAATATGTAGGAGTAGCAGATGATTAGAGCTTGTTGCTCAAGTCGGTACTTGTAAAAAATAGCTAGGAGGCCAGAAAGACCGGACTCCATGGGTAAGACAGAGAGTTGTTTCTATATATATATGTACTCTCCCGTCGGTTTCGAGGTATGAGGTTCCGTCAACCCTGTTTATTGAACCCTGTTTTTGAGTCGCAAATGACTATTCAGTCCTTCGAGTGATTTAAAGAGAAGTCTACAGATTTTGCAATAGTTTAAATCGTTTGGACATGTGGCTGGAACAGCAGCAGATATTTTGTTTTATTCTCTAGTTTCACGAAGTTTGACAATTATCGATGCTGCATTATTCCTGATGCCATTATAGCATGCCCTCCTCCATTCATCGCAATCAATTGCTGTGGTCTCAAAGGAAACATGATTAATATTTATGGTTATGCTGTTTCCTTTTAGCTTGTCCTTGTATCTAAGCAACGGTCGACCCACGTTTGGATGATCACCGTCTAGTTGACCATACAGGATCATTACTGAAATTCTGTTATATTCCATACGTATCACGTGACATGCCGAACGTAATTGTGATCTCATGAGAAAAGACTGAATACCATCAATACTACACATGGTGAAAAGGTCAGCAGTGCTCATCCCATCACTAAGGGTTATTCCACAAACATCTCGAAGACATACTTTGTGAAAAACATCCAACCGTTGAAGTTGCTTCGTATTCAATGTCCAAGAATCTGAGCCATACAAAAAAGTTGCAAGAACTACAACCCTATAGACTTTTATCTTCGTTTCAAGCCTTATCCCGCGGTCTTTCCAGAACCGATGACGAAGCTTTCTAAATGCATTAGAGGCTTTAGCTATTCGGATAACTATTTCACTATCCAAGGATCCACTCGCATTAACTTTGCTACAAAGATACTTGAAGTTTTTCACATATTTGAGGTTAGGGTCGTCGACTTTGATTGACCTTTCAGGAAACACGTCAATAGGTAAATTCTTTTTCACTCCTCATAGTTGCTTCGGTGCCAGGGCAAACTGCTGAACTACTTCAGTTTTTGCGATACTAATTTTTAATCGTAATCCTTTACAAGCCGCAAAGAGTCTGTCTACAATTGCATCATAGTCAGCAAAGAGTAACTTCGAGATTATACCAGTGCGAGTTAGAGTTTTGGCTTTGAACTTCCGATAGTCTAAAAGGCCGCAACTTATTCTATATATATATATATATATATATATATATATATATATATATGTGTGTGTGTGTGTGTGTGTGTGTGTGTGTATGTGTACATGTATCTGTGTGTGTTAATAATAGAGAAAGAGAAAGTAGCAGACAATTGGAGATACTGTATTAAATAGTATAATGAAATGAACATTTCTGTCACTGAATACTTTCCAGTCTGTCATTTTAAGTCTAAAAAAATAATGAATATATTAGTCAGACATTTAAAAAAATCGAAGCTGATTACGAGAAAATATAAAAATAATATTTATAAGCAAAATATAAAATGAATTCCTAACAAAATAAAAACAAATTTAAAACGAAAAAAAAAATGCCTAAAACACACAAACAAAAACTTTCTGGTTGTACAAATGATGAATGAAGTGCAATGTTACCGTTTTTCATCTGTTCGCAAATCTCTAAATGTTGTCCAATTCTCAAGAGAGAGATAAATTAAATCTACAAAAGTATACGCCGGCGTTTTTCAAAACTGTCTAGTTAGCAAGCCCATCACGTATAACCATTTTTTTTAATGCTATACATTTCACTCCTACTAGTTTCTTTATGTAAGTTTAAGCTCAGTACACAACACTCTAGTAACCTCAACATGATTTTCATTTGTTTTCTTAAACTAATTATTATATACTAATATCTGATTCAGAAGTTTCTTGCTTTCTAGGTATTATATTCACAATCATTTACCCACAAAACCCGACATAGGATTGTCTTAACATATATCAGAAAGGTCAACCAATGTATGACATTGTACGTTAATGATAAGCAGTGTGGTTTGCCTATTTGAGCATCAAGTTCAACAACCCATCTGGCAATGTGTTCGCACATTTTTATTCTAGATTTAAGATGATATAAAGATCGTGATATTGTTCTCGGACATTGTACTCAATTTGGTGAGTTACACACTGCGTTGATGATCTGCATCTCTCGGTGACAACCTGTTCCTCTTCTGATCTGTTTTGGGCATTTGATTTCGCTTCTCTGGGTCACCTGTTCCTGCCTCTCTGACGTATGTTCTTACCACATTTACGCAGTATTTGTTTAAACATTTATTGTAATATTATTAATATTACTTTAAATGTCTTACCCAATTCCTGCTCAAATGAGCACCCACCCTCGCATTACTAAGCTAGTTCCATGTCGAAGGTATGTTGTGATCTAGCAGCAGTCTAATTCAAGAACCCATAGCTACTAATGCTGAAAAAGATGCCCATGGCAACTCGCTAATATAGACGCGGTGTAAGTTGACTTACACGTATTATAGACGTTTTGGTAGGGTGCACAAATAGGCCCTTATTTACGCAAATTGGGAAGGCTGATAGTATTAACCATACACGCCCAATAAGGGTTTCGCTGAATATCCCTCCTGTCTGACGAGGAGAGCTTCTTCCAAGCGTGTTGGGGAAGGCAGTTTAAAACAACTCTCCAGATTCATTTTTGGCGAGGGCTGTCCGTACTAACCTTCCAGATCCGTTGAAGAGGGTTGCCACAAAGAGTCCTCTAAGATCTGGTCCTATGAGGGCTAGAGCAAACAGACCTCCCAGTGTAGGATATTCGTTGAGAAAAGAGTGGACTTGGAAATGAAACGGAGCTGCTTTGGAATTAAACGGTTGCAGCTGGTGAATTGATGAACACCCTACCTGGTACATGAAGTGGCAGAAAGCGATCCAATTCCAAGACCCACCCTTCTCTAAGAAACTACACTTGAGTATCAGGTAACGGATGTGAAGCTCCAGCCTGCAGCAAGACATCGGCCAACAATAGATAAATGAAAAACAAGTTCGGCTCAAGTAAAACGTAAGCATGTCCCCCCTCTTCACAATGTGAAAAATAAGCACCTGGAGAAGGAGATGGGGTGCCTATAGTTGCTGAAGGCTCATGCCTAGTCAGAAATATGGATAGCGAAGCAACAAAGACAACAAAGTCTAAAAAGTAAGATGACCAGGACCGTGTCTCACTCTCTCTTGGGACTAAACACGAGGAAATGACAGAATACTTTGCCTACCCACGAATCATCAAAAGATTGTAGGCTCGTGCATGACACTGGGTTGGTTCAGTGGTCATATTCTTGAACTACTTGTCCACCCTTATATATGGATAAGTCGCATTGATCGAGAGTTCAGGTCATTTGTATATCGAAAGGCAACTTTCACTAAAGAGTATCTACATTTCCACTCACACTATCCATATAGTGTAAAAAAAGAATCGTTTGTTACCAATAATATCGAGCAGGGCAATATACACTAACATCAATACATATAATGATAAAATAAACAGCTTAAGAGAAACAACTATCGAGAGAGTATGACATCTGCTCCAGAAAATCTGGATCAAACATCAAATGACATCACCCGAAAACTCACCACACTTTGTCTATCATTCAAAGAATATGTAATCAATATAACATCAGGACACTATCTAGAAGAAAATAAACTCTCCTAAAACATTTTGCCAGGCTAGCCCCCTAAAGAAAAAGTCAGAACCAATATCTGTGTTCGATATTCTATGTAGGTGTTTGAAAATATACGAATCTAAGACATATCGCCGACTAAAAGTAAGGCTACAAAAACAAACGGAAGGTCGTAACAAGTGTATATATTGAAATATCGGGTATGACTGACTGTACATAGAGGGAAAAAGAGAAACAATTTACTCTAGTAAATATCACAGACAGAGAAGAACGGTGCAGAGTAAGACTACTCAAAAAAGCAGAACACATGTTGAGCGACAGCGACGTCTTAAATACACCTAGTATAAAATTTAATACAATATGGAACCCATGGATTAGGAATAATTGATTATAATACTATTATATATATATATATATATATATATATATATATATATATATATATATATATATATATATATATATATATTTATATATATATATAGTAATAGGTATATATATATAGTAATTAGGAGTAATATATAGTTATAAGTAGTAAAACTCATTTACAACAGATATAGGTTTAAGGGTCCTAAAACTCAAACTAGAATTGTATGCAAGACCCTGTGTCGTAAAGGATATAATCTGGAGGTTAAAGGTTCAATCCCCAGTGAAGGCGATACTAAGAATACAATTACGAATTACTTAAGACTTCTACCCAATCATGACTGACGGAACGTGGATTAAATAAAGTTCCATTTATAATTCCGTACCGATTCGAAAGTTCGACATAAAGATTTCTGAGTTAGACAAGATGCACTTGGAGAAGGTCGCAGGTTACATCAGCATACCAGTTGTGAGAATAATATCCAAGATTAAAACAGTACTCAAAATAATAGAAACCTTTTCATAGTAGTTATCACCATTTAACTGTCAATCTATCCATCTCATTAACCATATTCTCAATTAATCCGTGGCCTTGATAAGTGGTGATGCATTAGTATTAAAATAAATAAATAAAATATAAATTTCATATTTTTACGAACCTTTGGATTTTCATATCAATGTGCTTTTTTAATATACGATTACATTTTCTATAGTAGTGTAATTTCCTATATACATTTAACATCAAGCGATCCTGTCTGTTTTAAATTCAAAGAAGCTATTTGTAAATTCAATTTTGCGCCTGAAGAATGATAAAAAATCAAAAGTACAATTAGAACATTTTACGTTAAAATCACAGTATTTGGAAAAAAATAAAATGATTTTTAACCTTGAAAAGACTGAAAATAATTTATGTTCACAACACTACTAAAGAAACTTCAGCAACTCAAAGAGTTGTTTAATTAATAACAAACACACGAAGATTAAATGAAATAAACAACGGAAAGAATTCATTTTGTCTGTAAGACAAGCAAGTAAAACACACTGACGTTATGTTAATTTATTGGCTATGCACCTGAATAACCAACCGTATTCGTCCACTTGTTTTATGTTATTCAACATGTAAAATGTCTATCGTCATTTTAATTTAAAAATATTGTTAAATTGAATAGGCTCGTATTTACTTTCAGCGTCTCGTTTCGGATCGTCTGTTATATTTGCCTGATTTATTATTGTTTATATGTTTCCGTCCTAATACGTAGGGTACACTTTATCTGTTCTTTGTGTATAAATAAACAGTTTTATAATAATAGTACTTTCAATAAAGGAAACAAAACCAATAACATTTTAGATGTAATCTTATTTTGAAGAGAAGATTTAAGACTTCAGCTTATACGCTAAGAATACTACTTTTTGTAAAATCACAACTACTTCTACTACTACTATTACTACTACTACTATTACTACTACTACAACTACATGAGAAAGAAGCTAAAAGGTTAGTTTTAATGAATAATTCTGTTTGAATTTTAGTTTTAATTTAATTTAATTTAGTTAGTTCAAAGGAATATTCTGTGTTTGCAATTCTGTGTTTGCATTAGCATTTAAAAAATAATAGTAATAACATAAAATAAATAATATATGAATTTATTTGAAAAATATACATTTAATCAAACGCTTTGATACCCATTATAAATGCACTCCATTTCGCTTAATTATTAAATAATAAAATTACAGTCATTTCTACCTGTTAATGCTTTGATTTAAAAGTTATCCACACTGTAAAATAAATGAAATAAAAATAATTGAAAGAAATGAATGATTAAAACAATCTGTTAGTTACCACACGCACTGTCAACCACGATATCAAAATGACATCAATCATTATTTGCTGATGATTAAAATAATAATGAAAACATAACACACTTCATGGGATTCTATGTGAAGTAGTGATATAGTTTTTGTTAAAGACATACACCTGAAATCAAGTAGATGTGGAAACGATATAAAAATATAATACACTATTTCTGATGAGTTAAATTTTTAAATGACATCTTATTAAAAAATAGATACAAATTTAGGACTAATTGTGATTTAGATAGTGACAGAATTACAGACAGACGAGCACATTGACTCCAGTAACATAGAATAGTAGATTTTAGCAAAATACTCGAAATTCAAAAGCTCGGATTGAACAATAATTACGATCATTGGATTAATCGTAAATTCGTATCCAGGAATTTTATTTTATTTTGTTGCAACTCATTGATATAAATGAAATTAATTTCAATAGAACGTCATTTCCGATGTTCATGCGTGTCCGATGGGATTGCAGACCTCATGATATTGTAAATAGTGCTGAGTCACTATCATAATTCGATCTCTCTTATATTTTACTAGAAACAAGCTGTTTTATCTTCGTATTCAGTTTGTTTCAATTGTATAACTGTACATACATCTATAAGCACTATAGTCTGATTAAATAAAATACAAGCATAGTTAAAAAATAAAATAAATATCATAAGAAAAACATAAATAAAAATAAAAATATAATTTAGTCTTCACTCTAAATTGGCGTATAATTTAAACAACTAAGAAGCACTTTTTATGGGTAATATCTGCAGTAAAACAAATAATACTTCATTTAGATAGAAAACGGATAATACAGAACACGTGATCTTTTTTAGCTCCTGGACAAAACCATTTCAAGTAATGAGGAAAACGAGACACAAATAACAAGTCAGACAACCACCTCATAGTTACCCGGTTGCTTAAAATTAATTCGAAAAGCAATATTCCACTTTATAATAAAAACGTCAACGGTAGGTGTTTTTTTTATTTAGTTCATTAGAAATTATAATAATAATTGATATGTGAAAAATAATTTACTGGCGTAATTCTATAATTTTATATGAATATGTAAGTACTATATCTAGATAAATAGTTAGTGAACACACACACACTAGTTTATAACTATTCTCACGCCGTATAAACAGAAAGCGGGCGTCGTGCTGTTCCATAATTATGAAATTATTTCAAAACTTGTTTTACTAAATAAGTCATTTTAAATACTATAATTGTCATATCAGTTCAAATCACTGACATTCTGCGTTCTATAAGTGTAGTGATATGCAATTCTTTTCATTTCCCCGCTCCATCTCTCTGTGACTTAAATGACCTATATCCCCCATAACTCTCTCCTACATCATCTGTATCCTTATAATCTCCTAATTTAACGAATGCTCAAAGACGCATGCTAAATAAATACAAGTGCGTGCTTATTGTTTCATGCCAGAAACATATACGATTGAAGAATAAATGATCGGCGCACAACAGCTTCGAAATTAAGACGAGAGTACAGTTAAAATCAATTTACTTCTTCAACAAGCTAGCCAAGTCGTTATAAACCCTAACCTTCGAGGGTGAACGACTTTAGGGACCTTTGGGATAAACGCTAACGCCAGAAAATCCCGAACAAATTGTAATATTTGCAAAAAGTTCGATATTCTCTCAGATTTCCAATTATTTTTGCTCTCGTTTTCATTAAGTGTTTCAATGATATGCCTACTGAGTGAATTGAGATCACGCTCCATTGTTGATAAACCCCCCTTATACTTTGGCGACTTCCTTCATTTCTCAAGAGAGGTTACTGTTGAAGGGTAATTGCAGTACAAAGCAAACAAGAGAAAGGCGCCGAGATTATAATAGAAAAAGCTGAGCTATACAAAGGCTAGAAAAATCGTTTAGAAGCAATCCATCAAGTTATCATAACACGTCAAAATGATTTCTACGTTATTCTAATACACCGAGAAAAATGACCTTGTGACGTTAAAACCACGATTTTGAAATGTTTATCGTCATAAAGTAAAGTTTATGTTTTTATATGTGTATGTATAGGGTGAATACATAAACTAATTAACCGATCATTATGAATCTTTCAACACAGCTGCTAGGCGTAAGCGGTCCCAATGTGAACAATATCTATTTTAATTTACTTTTATGCAAAGGGAGTAAAAATGGCGGGGGCGGAAACATTCGTTAAAATTCAGATACCTCTGATTTTTGTGAAATTTTAACAATGAGTATTAGACATCAATTGGTAAATATTACCAACATTTCAGTTACTTTGTAGTAATTTAAAGGGGTTTTAAGAGACATAATATAGATACAACCGCCATTTGAAAATTCAAATGTATCAGATTTGCATTGAATGTGATCTATTGCATCTTGTGTTTAATCTTCGTTAAGGGTGCCAAATTATTCTATGCAGGGACTTTATTTTAACCGGCCTGGAACGGGTATTCTTCTAATATTAGAATAAACAACCCAAACAGGTACGTATTGTATGATAGTTCCTGGATAACGCGACTAGTAGACGGCGTTCACGGGTGTCTTCGGTTCACGTTTATTGATCATTTTGCAGTACATGACACACTCTCTACAACATATATGTCTCGATTATACAGATGCACACACTGTTCACAAGTCTTACATATGAGTGTTGATTCTCAAAGACTTTTTCTCTTTAATTTCCTTCAAACACGCACGCAAACATATACTATATCTCATCACTGAAAACTATTAAGTAGGTTATTAAATTCATTAAAATAACGTAACTAACTAATGTGTCCAATTCGCCGAAGAGAACATTTCTTCCTTAATAAGCATAGACACAAAGACAAAAAAGAATCATACGGATAAAAAAACTAAAATATATATCAACAATCGACCCTATGGAAAATGACCATTTCAAAATAATTAAATATTTTGAGTTTCGTATCAAAATTTCTTTAAGCAGATAGAACTTCTATAAAAGAACTAAACAAGTGTACATAATAGGTGCACAAAAATATTACGAAAACATATAAAAATATAACACATACGACTAAATTGGATATAATAAATGCCGAAAGTAAATAAATTACAGATAGACTTAAAATTAGCGATATATTAGGTTAATTAAAACAGAAGTATCACAAAATCGAGTTCAACAATACAATAAACATCCATTCCTTTAATCAACCATACCAAGCTCGGAATAGACAGTATAAGAAACACAATTTCCCGTTCAATTACAAGCATATAAGTAGGATCGATAATTACACCAATGTGGTAACACCGCCGAAGCAATCACTTGGTTCAATAGAATAACAAATAAAAATAATGTATTTTTTACTATTTGACATTCGAGATTTTTACTCATCAATATCTTAAGAACTCTCTGAAGAACTCATCAACATTGCTATAGAGTTTGGAGGATGTACACCAACATATCCACGGATAATATGCACATGATAAAAACGTGTTGAAGATCGGTCTTTATCAATAAGAATGATGAATGGATAAAGGTAAGAATTACAAATTCCTCAGATTTGGCGAGACGAGACTTGTCTCAGCAGAGACAGCAGTACGATATATTGCGTAATATTTATATCGGCATATGTAGAGATAACCGATTGGTTATAGTAAGTGATTTTAACAAATGCAGGTTGAAAACTTCAAAAGAATTATCTATATGAAAATTAAAAATTATGCATAAAAGTCGAAATATTAGCTACCGTAAAAATAACCGACTTTTTAGATGACACTTTTAATTTAAATAAAATACTACGAGCCGTATTTAAAACATGCAAACCCAATATACGTGAACCCAAAGTCTCCCATAAATCATAAAACATATTCCTTTTTCTATCGAACATGATATTAGTAATCACTCTAGTAAAGAAAAGTTATTTCAGAATCCAAGTAAAATTATAATGTATTTATACTAAAAATAACAGTAGAAATTAAAGTAGAAGAATGATAAATATTATTTGGTTCATTCAACTGTATAACCAGATGCTGAAATAATAATAAATTCCTAACTTTATCGAAAAACATTTTTCCTCAATTTATCCCTTACACAAAATATTCAATACTTAAACCTGTTTTACAATTGCCGTGAAAATTTAGAAATGATCATCAATGCTTATAATAACAAAATACTAAAGAACAATGGTAAAAGGGAACAATACAAATACAATGTGTAGAAAAAGTTACAAATATAACATCAATAACAATAACAATAATAATATAACGACAAGAAATATTACTCAAACTGTAAAAAATAACAGCCTAACTAAAATCATCATTTACTATACCACACCATTTACACATCAAAACCCAAATAATATGAGAAAATCACCAGAATTTAAAACGAGGTATTATAACCATAACAACACATCCAATAACCAAAAACAAAACCCATATTAAGTAAATCAATTGCGACCCATTACTGAGATCATAAAAAAGGCAGATGGCCCCTCATAGTCGAATCGAAGGTATTTGGTATGGTAGTTTTGTTTTACGGCATATCAACCCTTTTTTGGGTTATTTAATGCCGAATCTGGTCATTATAGTAAAAGTTTTTATGCTTCAAGTTCTTTATATCTTCAAATGTTTAATCATCGTTTTTGGTTTGGTAGTTTTGTTTTACGGCATATCAACCCTTTTCGGGTTATTTAATGCCGAATCTGGTCATTATAGTAAAA
>OY744527.1:115154369-115166869 GCA_963556195.1 Sepiola atlantica
AATCTATTCCTTACAGTAAGCCTTAGCTTCACGTGGCTTTTGACATTTATAGGTCATGACTCCTTAAAAACATAAATAAAACTAATATCATCTAAAATAACTATATAATGAAATGTAATGGAACACTTAAAAAAATATTATAAATTAAATAGAATTAAAACTCTTAATATGTCGATGAGTTTACAATAATAAGGGAAAGACATTTTTTAGTTTTTTGACCAAAGTTAGCAAAACTTGATAAAAGTAAAACGCACAAAAATAGTCAAATCAAATAATTGATGGGAAAGAGAAAGAAAAAAAAAAAAGAAAAATAAAGTCACTCCAAAATCACATCATCAATAAGTAATTATCGATTTCATTTTTGGGGTAAATTGTCAACAGATACATCTCACAGAGCATGAGCGCTTACTATTTATATCCCAAAATCGTTACATAGCAATGTTTTTTTTTGTAATCATATCTACTTTTTATGATTATTGTCGTTTTTTTACTTTAATGCAGTTTCCCTATATAATAATTTTGTCATTCGGATTTTCAATTGTATATATAATGGCTTGGCAGATTGCGCTTTTTTCTAAGCAACTACTTTGTCGGGATGAATTGAAACTTATTTTGTAATTACGTTTTTTACTATTTTTTAAAATGTTCATATCCATCTAAACTATTTCTATTTATAAAAAGAATTATTATTTATTTTGTTTTTGAACTGTCGTGATGATTCCCGTAGTAAGAAATGAAAGGACCTATTTTTATAATTTTTATGATTAGAATAGCGAATTTGTGTTGTGTAGCATTGTTATTATCCTCTGATTCCTCCTCGGTTTCTAGTTGGTACGTATATTTGTAGTAGTCAAATTGATATTCTCTATTTTATCGATCTGATGCTATGAGTTTATCGCGAGGTCAAACCAATTCAAGAGATAACTCTAGCCTCATAAAGTAAAGACGTCGATCGTCGGTTGAGAGACGATCACTTACTAAAATAATCACGATACGATTCTGCTCTCACTAAATTTAAACAAAAGAGCTCAAGTCATACACATATTTTAACGCTAGTGTTTGTTTATCTGTCTGATAGTCTTGGAAACAGAATAATCCATTTTAAAAAACCCGGCTAAACTCCAACATCGCATTCTAAAAACTGCCCTTTTTATTCTTCATCAGTTCATTCAAAACATCGATGAACTTTAGCACCTTAATAATGATTTGGAATTTCTCTCGATTCATACAAGTCGAGGACGAGGTCAGAGATAGAGATTTACATACTTGACCAAGGGTTAAAACAGTGGCGCGAACTTATTTATAACAGTGAAACAAGAGACTTGACAGTTTTCCAATACTCTGTCCCTGGTGATTTGGGGTACATTTCACAACTTGCTTCCCTTTCAATCCTAAAAGCCAGGGTTGATTGACATCAACTCTGATACGTAAATACATTATTCACAATGTTTAGTTGTTTCTCGAAATCAGAAGAAAACGAATATGTTGCTATAATGAGTGGCAGAAAAGATACTTCCTAAAATCATTCATACGATGACAATCTCACTCTCTCTAGGATGCCCCGATCCTCTGTCTGTCAGTTATACCGACACAACTAGTTTCTTCAAACCTTTCCTGCTACAAGTTGGGAATAAATCCGGTGCAAGTTTACTTTTAGCCTCAAATCAAATACGGTCGCGAAACTAAAAAAAAATGCAGAAACTGATGCATACACGTAAAACATAGAATACTCTTTTACACGGCTGCAAAAAGATATCAAATATATTCTCACAGATATGTCTCGGACATAATATCTACATGATGCAACGTATACATTTTATAAATTTATTGTATTAGTAAATAGAGCCTACAAGCTAAACGAACCAATCAAATCCATGTAAAAACTGACTCCAATAAAAACCTGAAAACCTTCTAATTATACAAAAAGCTACCCTTTATTAACCCCAACATTACCCCGAAGTCTGGGGAAGAGGTGAAGTATACCGATATTGGGGTTGATACACTAAATTTGACCTAACGCCATATACAGATCCTGTACCACTACGAAAATAAAGTAATTGCCATCATGTTTATTTAGGTTTATTTTCATTCAATAAAGTCTAATTGCATCTTCAAACATATTTTCTTTACTCCTAATGTTTTGTATGACAGCCATCTTGAATTTGGACTAATTTAACTGAAAGTATGCCAACGTCTCTGTTGTTTGACGCTAGATTAGTAAGATAACATATTCTAATAACGAAAACAGGAATTAATTACAAAACATGAGTGCGTAATATGTTTTTTATATTCATAAAGTCAGTCTCGCCACAAAATATTTACATAGAATCAGCCTTAACCATAGCATTTACAAAGGAAAAGTTGAATAAAACGTTTATTTTATTTAGCACTCCTGCACGACTGAGAGCGCATCAGGCGACAGTGTATAATTATATTTGTATTATTCCTAGGGAGATAATGCTTGGGAGATATAATATATACTACTTATAGATCCTAGCCCGAAAGCCGGATTTGCTTACCTGAAACCCCGCACTAAAAGCGACAAGCTCTGAAGCAATAGAAGTGCACACATTGAAGGATCAACTTAATAAAAACTAACTTGTTTGTGTCTATTTGGACTAGTCACGTGTTTAATAAATTATATGAGATAGCTGACATATCCGGCTTCAACACCCAGAAGACTTTCACTTATAACTTTTTGGGGGTTTGAGGGTCTATCCTCGCTACTTTCAATAATAACTAAGAATTAAAAAAAATTAAATTACTTAAAAGTTCTATCCAGAGAACTCTCTATTCTTGTATACAATGAAATAGATAGTTTAGTTCGAAATTCCGTATATTTTCCCGCGTTCAACATAAAGATTACCGAATTCGAAAAGACGCATCTGAAGAAAGTAGATTGCATCGGCAAAAAATGGCGAGAATATTAGTCCGAATTCTCCTGATAATATCTATTAAATGTATACATACAATTGCTACGATTCGTCAGAAATCATCGCTAGATCTCTAAGTCCAAGTCTAAAAATCAAATCACCGATGAGAAATGTTCGTGTTCGGCTCTCAATACAGTAGCTTTTTTGTATGCCAACTAATTATCGAAATTTTCTGTTTGTAGCTAATCAAAATCCTTATACTACCAATGAAAACTAATTTATATTTTTACTTCTGTGTACATACAATCAAACGAAACTTATATGAACAGATGTTTTTTTTCTAAAAACTCCCCATATGTTTGAAAAAAAACTCCACATTTCGACGGGATTGCTTTGAGGTAGACATCTTTAACTCCAATGGCAACGAATACTTGTCGAGCTGTCGTCTGAAATAATAAAATACTACCCATTTCACTCATCGTTTTAAGTAGTATTGTTTATCATCTAACTGAATCTCTCATTAAATCTGGTATTTTCTTGGTAAGTAGCAACTGATTAGTCAAAATTAAAAACAAACAAACAATAATCCCGATTAATTATCTGCATATGTATATATGTACACTTCAATATATAGTGTGTAGATATTTCGTTCATATTTATAACATTACTATCATCTGTATCCGGCTTTGTACGGGATTGAATGACGGCACTTGTAACATGATCACTGAGAAACGTGATAAAGCTACTACTACTACTACTACTACTACTACTACTACTAATAATAATAATAGCAATAATACTGATAATAATAATGATAATAACGATATTAATGATAATAATAAACGTTGAGAATGATAAGTACTAATAGAATTTATAATAATGACCAACATTATATTACAATGAAATTAAAATATAAAACAATCATTTTCTGATATGTACTCATGAATTATAATAGTACGTAGTGATAGGATTTGTTATTATATAAGTTTAGTTTGTAAGTACGTTAGCAAGTATCGCAGTAGTAGTCAGCAAATGTTGCTTAAAATCATCGACTCTTTATTGGACAAGGTCTTAATCAACATCTTTTTTCAGTCAATCAGTCAATGCTGTTACAATATTTCGCGCTTATTATATATAAAAAATGAAATGCATCAACTTCTTACCTCTGCCACCTCTATCTTTAATGAGGGACACACTGGAGCACGTCAGTAAAATTCTCTTCTGTTCAATACAACAATAAACTATCAAACTTGTGAACACACAAACTCATGCAGCAACAGTAGAACAAACATATCTACGCTACAAAGACTACGTAAGCTTTCTTACTTGGAACGTTCTAAAAAAATGATGAACTCTTTTTATGTTGGTTGTTCTAACAAGCTGTTATGTTCTTGTCGATAAAACTAGAGCGTTATTCTTGTTATCTTTATCTGGAATGTAAGAAATGCGAAAATATTTTTAAAAAATTACATTTAGAAATATATTAATCTTGTTACTGAGAAAAATACCGGACAGATTTATTAAAGAAAACAGTGACTTGCAGTAATCCGTAATTAACTCGTTTTTTTTTGTTATTTATTTCCTACAACAATAGATTAAAATACGTATTCATGAACATGCATTATGAAATATATTTTTAACTTTACATGGAAAGGGCAAGAAAGAGGAAACCAACAGCTGAGACCAATCTTTAAACACATGCGACTCTTGTACGCGTTTTAAAATTATCATCATTTTCATATTTGGCTGATGATGTTTTCTTTTAACTTAGTTCACCCCAAACAAGACAAGTATCTACTGTAGACGTAAAGATCTACTGAGAATTAGGGTGAATGTTTTGGGGGTCGTTCTAAATTGGAAGCTGTGCAGCGAGATGCTTGTTAACATAAGTTTTACATTTCTACATGTCAGTACAGTCGGGAAAAAGGGAGAAGGGCAGAAGCTATTTGAGTAGAAAGCTCTCCGGCATATGAGGACCTCCACAGTGAATCAATGGGATTCAGTTGATTGTCGGGTTGGTCGAGTGTAATTACGTCGAGGAGGCACCAGAGCAGCAAGTTCATCGGATCTCATTCAATTGAAGTACGTGTAAAACAAGTACAAGGATGCAACATCGCAACGATGCGGCATAGACTGGAGCTTGGTATATAGTAATGGAACCTATTAGATTAGCGACTTTTTATTCCTAAGAGGGAGAGACTAGTGGATGGTGCACCAGCTCAAATATGACAACAATACTCCATAAATAGGCGGATTGTGGCTTTAATAGAGATAAAACTATTTTTTCGTATTTGGCTGATAATGGAGATATGAATCGCCAAAAGTTTACACTCCACAACGGGAAGAGAAATAAATTAAACAACTATATATTAAATTAAATATATTAGCCATGCTCTAAAGAGTAGAACAATTCACAACGTTTTCAATGAATAAAACGATGAATTACAGTTATCTATTAGTTGTTTTTGTTATTTACTTCCTACAATAAAACTTTAGAATACAAGTATAGATATACATGCACTATAATATATATATATATATACATATATATATATATGCATATATATATATACTAATAATAATAATTAAATATATATATATATATCCACAGACAAGTGATTGTCTTTATGAGACTTATCAGCGTGTCTATATATACAGATGGCACACGGAACGCTTAAATCTACCATTCAGGTTTCAGCTGTAATAACTCTACGGCCTAGTTGATGTGCACAACGTATTAGCTGTACGACTGAGAAGGATACATATCGCATTTCATTAATACGACCACAATAGAAGGTAAATAACTTTGCATTTCAGCTTTGATTGTTACAATTAATTCTTCTCAGCTAACTATTATAATTATATATACTTTATGTCTAGATAAAAGCACTTTGTTCGTCTTTATAAGACTCATTAATGTGACTATGTATACAGTAGACCTGTCGACAGTAAGACTCAACCCTTGGACCTTCGGGTTATTGTCACCACTGACCATAATAACCAAATGTTTCAGCTATACAGATGTGAAGGACACATATCGCATTTTATTAATATTTATTCAAAATACAACATATAGTTGAAAGTCGGTGTTTCCAACCAGCAACTTGTGCAAGCGAAATCACTATGTTAATATAGTGCTTAAGAGTGGTTCATGCTCTATTTGTTTTCACTTACCACATGGGTCAACATAACAATGGGGTATATATATATATATATATATATATATATATATATAGTCTCGGAAGTTTCTCAACCATTAAAACTATATTAAAAAAAAACTAATAGTCCCAACTCTTTCAGTGGAAAATCATTCATGTAAGTCAATTTATTTTTTACAGTTATTATATTAGTTTGTATCTAACACTATTTTAAGGGATCATATATATATATATATATATATATATATATATATACATACATACATATATATATATATATAGATATATATATATATATATATATATATATAAAACAAGTTACAAATTTATTTATGAATAAATTTAGTTTAGACGTATTCATAAAATGAATTAAAACGAATACCTTTTAAAAAGTGATCAATACGAGGCAGAGCTTCATAAATATTTATGATATAAACATTTATTCCGGCGTACGAAAATACAATTACCTATCAGCGAACTAACGCTTTGTCGGAGCCGAGAAATCATAATGAAAATAATTTCGTACAAGGGTTATAAAAGATCAAAAACCAGTTATCAGGAACACCCCCTCCCCCACAAAACAACAAAAAAAAACAGCACAGAAAGGTGTCAATCATGCCTTCTAAAATGAAATCGTTTAAATCGTGAAAATGTTTTAGCAGCTATCATTAGCAGGGTTAAACATACCGTACCGTCCAAAATTAAAGAAAACAAAAGAAGTCTTCTGAATCTAAACAAAATTATATATCGATTTTTGTGAAAATTTCACTGAATATACACATTATGTAGTTGGACTTTTTCCGAGATTTTTAGATGAATTAAAATAATATCATTAAAGTTATCCCCTATTTTACATATTTCAAGTGTTCAAAATTAAGGAATATTAAGGAAAAATAATTGTTTAAAGTTTAAAACAGTAGGGTTCAGTTTTGTATAAAAGGATGAAAATAAATATTCTAAATGTAATTATCACTGCTACAAGTCACGCAATATCAATCATGCCAAAAAGAAATAAAACTGATTAAGCGACAAAGCAAAAATCGTCAAATTAAGAAAGGAAAAGTTGACAATAGAAGAAATCGGAAAACGTTTGAAGCGTTCAAAAAGTTTGTAAGCCGAGTTCTCAAACCCTATAAAGAAACTGGAAGGTTAAGTAACACAAAGAAACCTGGTAGACCTAGAATGACAGCGGCAAAGGAGGACAGAGTTATACAACGCCTAGTGTTAAAAGACCGTTTCCTTACAACATTTCTAAACAAATGGAAGGTGTCACGAATGTTTCACGACAAACTGTCCAGAAGGTTGCACGAAATAGGTATTTTTGCAAGATCTCCTCGAAAAAAAGCCGCTAATAAGTAAAAAAAAACAAAACAGCTAGATTGCCGTTCGCAAAATAGCATGTTATATGGTCAGAAGAAAATTGGAAAAAAGTTTATTTCAGTGACGAATCCAAATTTAATATATTTGGCAGTGATGGAAAACAATTTGTAAGAAGAAGAAAAGGCGAAAGTTTAGATCCGAGCTGCATCAAACAACTGTTAAATTTGGTGGAGGTAGCGTGATGGTTTTCGGCATGATATAAGGCAGGGTACATCACCACTTGTACGCTTAAATACTAGAGTAAATGCCATTGTATACAAGAATGTTTTAGAACAGTATGTCCTGCCATAGTGGCACAATTCTGGTATCGAAAAGCCTGTCTTTATGCAGGATAATGCTCCCTGCCATAAGGCAAAGCTGGTCATGAATTATCTGGTTGATCAGGAAGTAGAGGTAATGGACTGACCTGCTCAGAGTCCTGACATGAACCTTATAGAAAAGTTATGGAAGGCTCTAGAAAAGAATGTTATGGCAAATAATCCGGATGTGACTTCTAAATGGGAATATAAAAAATCAAAGAAACTTCTTCGATACTCTGAATTGAGTCCCAAATCACGTGGTAGATGAGTTCGTGTCTAATAGAAAATCCTTTAATCATCAAAACTAAGCTTTGTAGTCAAACCAGTAAACGATAAAAAGGGAACTTTAAGCATTGGGGGATCTCTTGGAATTAAGTAGTTAAGGTTTCTGTATCCAATATTGAGTTATCCAGTGGGTTGGGCGATAAGTAAATCATTGATACTATAGTATCGCAATTAATAATGATAGTGTAGAGTGTGGATTCGATTTAACTCAATAAATGAAGGGGATTAGTTCGTTCTATTTTCCATCGGGGTAAAAGATGGATTTGGGGAGGGTGGAGGGGTAGAGAGGTAACATAAGAAGGGTTTTCACAGTTAATTTTGCATCCTAAATTAACAAATCAATTTCATTCGTATAAGTTGCATTATAATTCATGGATTACTAAATAATATTAGGTTCACTGCCTTATGACAAGTGATTTACCTTTTCAGCGAATTTGCAACAGGTTCCGTCTATATCCTTTTCGGATTGAATTAGAATTCTGAATAAGGGGAAACACCACTTTTATTCTAAACATCTCTACGGGTTGATTGTTGAACTCGTAGTTTTAAGTAGATAAATAAAACCAAGTCTTGTTATGAATCCAATTAAATATAATTTTGTTTTTTACCTCTACTTAAAAATAAAAATTAAAATACATTATTAGGAGAGATTTATTTTTGAGACTTTAATTCGATATTAATGCTTTTATATATTTGCACTCGATTTGCTGCTGGTATAGTCATTTTCACTTTTAAGCATCAAAACAATGGCGGTTTCGCACTCTGGTTTTGGAAGTAGCTTATTATATACTTTAAGATGTATGATTCATGTGTTTTCTTAAATGGCAGAATTCTATTGGGGTGGATTTCTTTTCTTATTTCTGAAGTAGTTACTTTTTACCCGAGTGTTTCTCCTATATATATTTCAGTTTGCCGAATGTTTATCAGAAATCAACATGTATTTCCTTTTTTTATGAAATGTTTCTTTTGCTATTCACAACATTTATCGAAACTTAAAATTGTCGAAATTAAATTAATTTAAAAATAGACTTATCCAATTTGTACCATGAAATGCACGTAAGGGATAAGAATGAATATTAAATTTGAATAAATTACTTTTGTGTGTAAAATAAGTACAGAAATATAGACTAATGTAATTATCTTTCTCTGAGACATATTTCCCATTGTTAATAACATAACGCTCTCTTTATTTTAAATATATTCTTTTCTTGTTTTTTGTCTGTTCTTTACATTCCCCTCTTTTAAAATACCACGACAAAACTCACGTAAAGTGTGGGTGAAACCGGTCGGCTGGCACATTTTTTATCGCATCTTTTAATCATGAAAGACAAAACATTGCTTCGATTCATAATTAGTCTAATAAAATTTTGTACCCCACAAGAAATAATGATATATATATATATATATATATATATATATATATATATATATATATATATATGAGGTCGGTATGTAAATTTAAGAGTCATGTGCGGAAGAGGGATGAGCATATTGTGTTATTATATAACTTTATTCTTTGAGAGTATGTAACTGTAATATCAGCGTTCTGCAACTTTTTTCCAAATACGTTTGGTTACATTTTCTCATTTCGAGGTTGTTCGGCTATAAGTAGGGATGAACAAACGATGAACAGCAGGCAACGAATAACAAGAATATCACCGTACTTGAACGACCTCCTTGTTTTCCTGACGTGTCACTGCGTGACGTGTTTATTTTCTGAAAGTTGAAGGATATCATCAAGTAGGTTAGATTGTAAGGCGCATTAACGCGGGCCGAAACAAGGAAACCATGGCGCTTCCCAGAAGAGTCTTTCAGACTTCGAGTAAGAGCGTGGCAGGTAAAGTGCATTGTACTCGAAAACGAATCATATAGAAGTGAAAAATCACATAGTGTGCTGTTTAAAATTGAAATAAAATGGTTGTGGAACAAGTCCCGTTACTTTTTAGACACACCATTTTATACAATAATTGTGATTCGTGTCTGTATCTCTTACTACCCCCGAAATAAGGAATAGTATTACAAAGGAAATTCTCATTTAATTATGATAATCATGTTGCGTTTAAATAATTTTCTCAGTTTGTTTACAAAAATACAAACGCGCAATTGTGTGTGGCCGAAAATATCGCTAAAACCACTGTTATAGAAGGTCGTTTTTTTCAAATGTTGATTTCAAATGTATAAGTGGATAATGTCGAACTCTTTTTGCTTAAACATGAATTTAATTTGCTTAAGTTATTCGAAATCTTCAAAATCACCTGCGTTGTAAAAAAATATTTTATAAAATTTGTCAATTTGTTTAAAAAAAGGCAATGAAATATAAAGTTTAAAATATGTATGTGCATTAGTTTGAAAGAAAGGAAAATATATCTTAATACACTGAAACGTGATACTTGTTGCATATCTTTGATAATATATATATATATATATATATATATATATATATATATATATATATATAAATATATATATATATATTAATTACTTAATTATTTAAGTTTCACATATTAACTCAGAAACAATATTTTTTCAAAAATGGACAATACAAAATGGAGCTTTATTAAAATGAAATTAACAGGTGTGCAAATTCATATACACAATTAACATTTTTATATTATTAACGTTCGATACTGTTAAGGCGATTTCTTCGTTGTGTAACAACATATAAAATATCTGTAATTAATGTAACGTAGGATTGTTGTTCATTTATTTATTCGCTGAGTACATATTTCAATGTCGGTTTTTACATTACGTCATAACTTAGTCTTACCCTATTTAAAAGTAACGTATCATTTTTGTTAAATCAATTATTCGTTTATGACAGATTTTATAGACTTTTTGGATAATGGCCCTATGGGAATTGACGCATCTGTTGGAAATCGTTGGATTGACTTGCGCGAATAAGCGCGGGTGCAGTCGAGTGCAGAATAGAGCCTGTTCTCACAATCAGAGCTAACAGACGTGACAAGGTCACCGTGTGACGATATCCCAGATCAAGGGTCAGTGTGCACCGGCGAGAGGCTCTGTGACGTCACAGGCCCTTGCGGGGGAAACAGAAGGATCCGTGACGTCACTCGTTCTTCGTGAGAAGCGAGTTTCGTCAGTCTTGGTTTTGGAGGCAAACCGATGAGACGTGATTGTTACCATGTAAACTACAACAGATAAGGGAAATATTTCCCTAAGTAAATACAAGCGAGAGACATCCTTTCTCTCCTCTATGAATGGTGAAGAAAATAATTGTTAAGTAACTACGATAAAGTAGTGATTTGCTCTCTCTCTCTCTCTCTCTCTCGACGTAGTGAATGGCCCAGGCCGATAAATAACAACATTTGTAATAAAAATAATTGAAACTTAAAGAGATTGTTGTTTGGTGAGTCGGTCGGAAAGCTTTTGTTGCGCACAACGGACGGCGTGGTTCACGGCAGGAAGGAAAGAAGAAAGAGTTCAACCACTGGACGACATGAGACGGCGACCCTCTACACGGCGAGGGAGAAATCTAAAGGTATGCAAACTATATATGAACTATGTGATTTATTATGTTTAAAAAATGACGTGTATTAAATGTGAACTGCCACGGCTCTTTCCGGGACTAAATAGTAAACGTGAACCGCCGTGGCCCAAAGCAGAGGGCGATGCAACAGATTGACGAATTGTCATAACCGCGAACATTATTGCGCTATAGCTATTGTACAATGCACAAATACAGTAATTAGAGTCGAATACAATATTTGATACCTACCACATTTTATTTTAATCTCACGGCTGACTTTTCTATAATTAGCGACATAGCTCTTTCGGTCCACATAACTCCATCTGCTTGCGATTTCTTCCCCTGTAAATCCGTACTTTAATAATATATTTAATCAATACCTGAACGATTCACGAAATATCGTAAAAGTAAATAACGTTGCAATGTAGCTACTCTATGAAAATAAGATTTAAGATAATTACCGCCGAATACGATTATATACATTAACAAACTCAGTTGTTATGATGGAAGATTGCGATTACATATGAGGATTAGTATGTTTTTATTATCATAGACAAAAACTCCCAGAAAGCATACGAATTCGATTCGTTTCGAAGATTATTCTATTTATCACCATAACAATCACTGTGTATCCAAAGAAAGTATAACGTTAACACTGACGTGTGTGGGTTCACAACTCTACCCTTGTTTTATCTTCTTTCATATAAACGAAAATATAGTGTATTATGAGATTCAGAGATGGAAAAACCGGTTTACTAAATCCTGGATAACGCCGGGATACGGGTACTGGTAGTTTATTTTGATTTTAAGAACATTACAAACGCCCTCCTTTATTTATTTAACTCGCAAAAAACAAACAGAAATAAAATAAAATTCAAATGAGCGTAAACTATTTCGGGAGTTGATGTTTGACATAGTATTCCTCATTCTTGACTAATTACATAAATTGGATTATTTGGATTATTCGGACAACTGTTATTACGTTGGATAGTTTTCTCACTACGTTTTGGCCGATGTA
>OY744527.1:115169369-115216869 GCA_963556195.1 Sepiola atlantica
ATGAAAATAATATTCCAACGTACTTTAGAATGAAAGAGAAAAAGCAAAATTATTTATATATTAATCAACGTTTCTTTTTTATTTCAAGACTTACTTGAGATGACTGATTTGAAGCAATAGAATACAAGTACAATTTTTGAGATATAATATAATTAAATATATATATATATATATATATATATATATATATATATATATATATATTAATTAACATATATAAAGCTGTTCTATAGTTTCACTACTCTATAACTAGCTGTTCTTTTTTTTTCACAAACTTCTTGTAGGAATTCGGAAATAGACCCATGTATCCCATGTATTCTGAAACCATATGCACCAAAACACCTTGCAAGGGATATTTTGTTTTTATCAGAGAAAGTACATCATTATAGTTGTGTCTGCATTCCCGCTGGGAATCGTTCCACCTTAAAATAAAGTTGTAATACAACGGTTACTTTTCTTTTCTCCATAATTTGATATCATAAAAATGCAAACATAATATAAATGTTAATAAAGTGTTAGGCCGAACAGCAGGCGGTCACATGGGGTCTACTTACATTCTTGGTAAACGCTGGGTGTAATAGTCGTCAATTAAACAACGTCGGTATTGCTAGTATGCTACTAGTATGCTACTATATATATATATATATATGTATATATAATCAGTTTAAATTGAAAAGCAGAAGACAAAACACTCAACGTTTCGCACAGTTGTCGCGTGGGCTTTATCAAGAGAACAAACGCTTAAAGTGGCGCATTTAGCTTTTTCTCTCTTGACAAAGCCTCCAAAATAGCTGGGTGAAACGTTGAGTTTAAGGTCTTCCTCTTTTTCATTTTTACTCATACCGTCAGATTTATTTTATTCTTTTATTTACTATATATATATATATATATATATATATATATATATATTTTAAGAAAGATGTGGACACATTTTTAAAACACTGTTTTCGTGTGATAATATTTTTTGAATTAGAAAAACTAATACATTTTTAAATATTGTTTTCGTATGATAATATTCTTCAATTTAAAACAATTACAGCTCTATTATTTCTATTGTTTAAATAAATAAAACTTGTTTTAAACTTAAACTTTTAGATAACATTCTATGTACAAACAATGATTATCATTTCTCTTTATTCATATGTATATATATATATATATATATATATATATATATATATATATATATAAGGTTAATACAACAAAAGATATAAGAGGCAACTAATATCTCAAATTAATGAGCATCCGGATAAAACTGAAGCTCAATATACTGGATAGAGCATTAATAGCACTGGATAAAGTGAAAGAAAAAAATAAGGTGCGAATCATAAACCTAATCTAACTCTTTTTTATGTACACAAACTATCTAACCGCCCGAAAGCTATAATCAATCCATTCGTCCCTTCGGTTTCCAATAGAGTCTCTAGGCTTTCCGCTTATATAAACATGTTTAACCAAAACGCACAATTTTATAATAGTGCCTTACTTAACTCAGGATATTCTAAAAATAATTTATAACCAGAATCAACAGGAAGATACAAGTGTAAATATTATTACACATAATATGACAATGAGCAATATGAGCCGGACCAATAGAAATACAAATGATCGTAAACAGCAGAGGCACTCCATCAAACATGATGTGAATGAGCAACATATAAATAGTTCCATACCCACTTCACGTAAACGCCTTAGAAGGAAAAACAACATCTGGTTTAACCCACCTTTTAATAACAACGTTAAAACCAATATTCCCAAGGAATTCTTTAAAATATTAGAAAACTCCTTTAAATACCCACATAAATATAGCTCCATACTTAATAAAATCTCAATCAAAATTTCCTACTCTACTATGTCTAACATATCCCAAACAATAATTTCAGCAAATAGCAAAAAAATAAAATCTATCCAATCCAATGCTAGTTGTTCCAACCCCATAAATACATGCAATTACACGCGTACCAGTGAATGCCCATTAGATAATAGATGCACACACACTGACATTGTGTATGCTTGTACTGTAACTAAACGAAATAATTCGACAATGAACCTTAGAGATCACATAAATGCAGCTCCTAATCAAACTCCACAACTGCGCCTCATGACTAATTTGCACCATAATGCTACACCTAATAATTCTACTATCCATCTTTCACCTCAGCAAGCCAAAAACGATCTTCCAATGGTAGTTTACGATAACGCTAACCATAATATACAATAAATTAACCAACTAAATCCATATCATAATAATACAGTCAACAGAAGTAGACACGTGAATAGGAATACAAGTGGTTCAGGAATGATAGCATACCCTAAGATACACACTTATATTGGGGTCACATCAAATCTAATTAAACCCCGCATATCTACGCATAATTACCCGTTCAATAACGATGTCAGCAACAACAAGACATCACTGACTACTTAAGTTAAAAATCTAAGATCCAAAAATATTCCACACAGTATAAAATGGTCCATCCTGAAATAATCAAACTCTTATAACCCAGGATCTAGATCTTGCGATCTATGCAACGCAGAGGCCGTGATGATTGCCACAGCACCTAAAAGTTTACATTTGATCAACTCTAGAAATGAATTCGCTTCATAATGTCGCCATAGGAGGAAATTCAAGTATGCACAATTCGGCCCACCACCAAACGCACCGTAGCTGATTGAGTAAGTGTGGGGACCAGCTTCGGAGTATCCAGTGTTGGAGGTTGTATTTGTTAAATCTTCCCTGCCTAAAATGTTTAGACATTGAAAATGTCTAAATATCTCTGTATATCTCTAAGTTTTATTTTGAAGTTGTAAATGCTTAAATTTTTACATTTTTAAAATGATTAAATTCTAAATGTTTTAAGAACTTCTTAATTATTAATTTCATAAATTTTCATAATTACTTGATAGTGATAGATGTGTGCATTTGGTTTATATACTTAAAGCAAACGATCAAATAGTAAGTCTGGAGGAGAGGGTGTCTGGAGGCTTAGACCTAAATTTACACATCCGTCTCTGTGACCCAGACTTTTAATATCCGTTGTAGACATTATTGATTTGACCCAAACATTTAACATATGGTGTACATATAGCTGATTTTACACATTCGTCACTATATGTTGGCGCTTTCCTTATTAACGCAGACATTTAACTTCCGTTTGTACAGGCTCTTTGAATTAGTAGACATTCAACTACTTTTGTGCGGCTGTCTTACCGAGGAGAAGAGTTTCTTTTTTTCTTTTGGATTCGTTACGCTGTCTACAGAGCTTGCAGGGGCTAGATTACCTTCGAATATAATTGTTTTCACTGGAGTAACTTTATCGGACCCGGAAGAAAAAATGGCCGAATACATCAGGTCAGTTTTATTTTATTCGAATTCGCCTTAGCGGATCTTGCATCTAACCATGAAATTATGGTTTGCACAACTCTGATCAGCTTATTAGAACCCTGAATTTGGGCATCATAATATTCAACACCAAGTGAGTTTTCTGAACTATTCATATGATTTGTTTTTTTCTATCGTTTTATTAATTTGCATACACCTTGGATACACTTTTCACTGTCATCTACTGCATCGATAAAAACAGATTTTCAGCCTTGATAACTTATTGGTTTTTTTACTACCATTCACTAATTGTATTGTTTTTTAATCAACCTCTTTGATATCTTTCTTGAAGCTGTTTTAAACTTTATGACTTGGATGAACTGTATAAGTTTAACAAAAAAGTATGTTTTGGACCAATATATTTGATGCTTTATATACTTTTATGTATTTTTTTTCATATATTTTCAATGTTTAATTTTATTACCTGCAGTAATGTAATTGCGGTAATGGTCCTCTGATGATAAGGGTTTCTTTGAAAACGCATGAGTTAAGGACTTTAAAGTACCTTAAAGTAAACATTGAATTCTAATAAAATTTGATTCGCACCTTATTTTATTCTTTCACTTCACCCAGTGCTATATATATATATATATATATATATATATATATATATATATATATATATATATATATATATAATTAAATAAACATAATTACAGTCTAGGCAAAAAGCCTGTGTTTTGATGCCATTATATCTTTTCAGACTCAATACAATAACAAGTAAAAACAAACTCGCATCTATATCATCGTCAGGGGACGCGCTCATTAAGAGGGATCAGATAAAGGGATTCATTAATTACATTTTGAAGGTGACCGAATTTTACTGACGCGACCTTGGACTGAATTTGATTCTGTTTCTTCACTTTTTTTTCTTTTCTCTTTTTCTACACGTCTGCTTTATTCTGGCGGTGATATAATGCATCTCTTTTTTCACTTTTTATTTGTATAATATATATATATATATATATTAATATATATATATATATATATATATATATATATATATACTCATTTAATAAATGTGTAATCTTGCGTCTATATCTTGATCAAACATTCGCAAGTAACAGGTAAATAAAATATTACCTGAATTTATGTCACATGCTCAAATGTTGAACATGAACTATACAACTTTCAGACTTTATGATCATAGCAAACTTGCTCATGTTTATCTGTGATTAGAAAAGCATGGTGACCCGGAATCGCCTCAGTCAAATGTCAAACGTGCGCCAAATTTAATAATAAGGTATTTTCATAAATTATAATGAGCATGGTTCTGATTTCTTTCTATAAATGCTTTGTTTTAGCGACAAGTGTTAGACACAGGGCTAAAAGATGGGACCGCAAGTAGTTAAAACGTTCTGTGTTTTGCGCTCTATCTCTGTCTAACAGACATTCCGTATAATAAAATCTATATATTGTTCGTATCAAGGTCTATGTTTCTTTTTCTATTAATGATGACGACGATCCGGACACTGATAATATATGCTAAATGAAGACGAATCGATCAACAGAAGCATAAAAAAGGAAGCAGAATAAATCCTTCCAATATAACACAGTACACGAAGAGCATGTACTGTACTCTGTTCAGTTCATTCAAATTCACTAGGCCTGACATCAGAGAATCTCAAACTTCATATAGCAAGCAAGCTACGTAATGGTTCATGTTTCTGGTTAGAATTTCATCATTTTACTTGTTTTTACAAATGTGCTAGAGAACGACTACTGTTAGCATCAACGTAATCCAGCAGTGGAAACTGCTTAATGTTCGTGATGAAAGTAACTATCGACTCCTGAAGGTGAGGAAATCTCTTTTAGTTCAAGGTTCAACCATAAATGCCGTACATTACACGTGATTTTTAAAGCTTTATGTTATGTTATCTCTCAACTTGGGCAAACTCTATTAGCTATGTTATATAATACATATAATTACTGCTAGTTATTATATGAATAAGATCTAGTCAATTGGATCCAGAGGAAGAAATTGATCGCAGTGGTAATAAGGGTCGTTGCATTAGTTTTATGACTTATTTGAAGAAAGTTTAAAAATATCTCCCTATTGCAACAATCAACCATGAGTTGAAAAGCTAATGTGGCAAAAGTGATCTAAACATGTCCGATATAAATACAAAAAATAATCTGAAACGCTTCATGAGAAACTGTGCCCGCTACTACTACTACTACTACTACTACTACTACTGATAATAATAATAATAATAATAATAATAATAATAATAATAATAATAATAATAATAATAATAATAATAATAATAATAATAATAATAATAATAATAATAATAATAATAATAATAATAATAATAATAATAATAAAAAGTAGAAAAAAGTGGTTTTAATATGTGCGTATCACTTTTAGAAGAAATTTGATGCCCAAACTTTTGGATAAAAATGGGCCCTTAATTAACAAAATTTAGTTTTAATTCCCGAAGAATTCGTAGAAGCAGAAATCGACTCTATCACACCCCATAATGCCATACGAGCACTTAATCACACGAGGAACCCAAAAGATAAGTAGACGTATATTTTTAATTCTTCTTTTTTTCTATGTGCATTTTGCTTAACAAAAAAAAGTAAAAAAAAGTGGTTTTAATATGTGCGTATCACTTTTAGAAGAAATTTGATGCCCAAACTTTTGAATAAAAATGGGCCCTTAATTAACAAAATTAAGTTTTAATTAATGAAGAATTCGTAGAAGCGGAAATCGACCCTATCACATCCCATAATGCCATACGAGCACTTAATCACACGAGGAACCCAAAAGATCAGTAGACGTACATTTTTAATACTTCTTTTTTTCTATGTGCATTTTGCTTAACAACAACAAAAAAAAGTTTTTAAAAAGTGGTTTTAATATGTGCGTGTCACTTTTAGAAGAAATTTGATGCCCAAACTTTTGGATAAAAATGGGCCCTTAATTAACAAAATTAAGTTTTAATTAATGAAGAATTCGTAGTAGCGGAAATCGAACCCCCATCCCCTAGCACTACAATCAAGAATACAAGCAGAAAAGTGGAGGGGAACCTATCGTCTCCCTGCATCTGCTATCATGGAGTAGCCAAGAAAACTTCTATGTCCTTATATAACATTTATATATATATATATATATATATATATATATATATATATATATAAGGGTAATATATTATTATAATTATTATTTTATTATTATTATTATTTATTTATGTATATATTAATGATATTTTAAGCTGAATTATTTCGAAACTTAATTATTGGGGAAATGGTAGTATAATCAGTACCATTGGAGAGCCATGAATATTATTAACTTTCCTGTTTTTAAATCTCCGAAACAGTTACATGGTAAAGAACTGATGATCCCCGTGTTAATATTAGACGCTTAAGGTCTCCTGTTTTTGTTTCACTCTTAGATAATTACCCCCCCCCTTTTATTATTTTTTTATTTTACTTATATTTTTTCATTTATTAATTTTCCAACGAATGTTAAGTCTGCAATATCTTGGATTTAGTTAGTTTGTCTGGGAATTTAAACTGCATTTTACATTTCTTTTTTTTTTTTGATGACTCAAAGCTTCTTTAGACTATATATATATATATATATGAATATATATATATATATATATATATATAATTTTTTTTGTTTGTTTGTTTGTTTTTTGTGTGGTAGTGCACAATATCACTCATTAAAATGAATGAGACAATCACTATCCCTGTGACAGGACCACAGGCAGAATAAGCCTGCGCCTGGTGTGGCCACACACACCAAAAATATGAATAATGCACAATAACATCAATACAAGCCGTGGGACTCAGGAGAAAGATCTGCGAATGTTTGTCCTTCTTATTTCCGAAACAAGACAACGGACAAGAAACAGGTAAGTAACCTCTCTGATTCCAGGTATGACAAGGACACAGACCAAAGACAGGAAAACCAGAGAGAAAACAGCAACCTGAAAAGATGTAGTAAGAAATGGACCACGAAAGAGAACAGACTGGTGATGGAGTGCTATTATAAAAGCCGCTACCCTACAGAAAGAGGCTACCGAAAACGAATGAAACATCTCCGGGACATTGCTAGTGACTACCATACAACGGAACAAAGGATAGCAGATCAACAAGACAGATCCTTAAGCGAGGATGGTTCTCGGAGATGGAACTGACGGAAATCAGACAGAAGGTGAATGGCGAAACGGAGCAAAAAACACCACCGAAGGAGAAACCACAGGAAGAGGACGGGCAAAACATACACACTGAAACTCAAGAGAGTGAAGACTACGGGATCACAGAACCAGATGAGATAGAAGACTGCGGAACCACAGAACCTGCTGAGATAGAACTCAATGAAAAAGAAGCAAGTGAAGTGGAGAACATTAGACGATACATGTTAGAAAACAAAACAAAACTCCCATCTCTCAGGAATGAAGTAGCGAAGAAGTTAAAAGCAGAAACAGAAAGAGTAAACAGACTCCTCACACACATCCCAACAGAAACTATTACGGACCTAAACAACCTGATATATGAAGGGGCAAAATCGGTAAGTATGAAACTAAGAAACGAATAGAATAGACAAAAGAGAGGACCGACAAAACCTGGATGGGAAATCAGACTGGAAACCCAGATCACCAAACATCGGAAAGAAGCTAAAACCGTGAACAGAAGGAAGGAGGACATGAAACAATTAAGAAGCAAAAATCAGAAACGCAAAGAAAAACTAAATGGGAAACATGAAGAAATAAAACAAAAGATAGCAGCAATAGAAGGAAGACTGAGACGATACAGGTACAAATCAGAACAGAGCAAACAGAACAGGGCCGTTGAAAACAATGAAAGCCAGTTTTACAAAAACGTAAATGGAGAAAAAACAACAACAGAGCAACCGAACCCAACAGAAACAAAACAATTCTGGAGCAAGATATGGGAAGAACCAAAAAAGCACAACAAGAATGCCCAATGGTTGAAAAACATGAAAGATGAACTGCAGGAAATCGAACAAGGAACCGAAACAGAAATCAACAAACAAACGATCAAGAAAACCCTAAGAAAAATGGCAAACTGGAGAGCACCAGGCCACGATGGAATACATGCATACTGATTTTAAAAAATCACGACCCTGCACGAAAGACTAGCGCATAAACTGAGTGGATGTATCCGCAAAACAGACGTACCAGAATGGATGACGGAAGGAAGAACAACATTAATACAAAAAGACCCCAAAAAGGGAACGACCCCCAGCAACTACAGACCGATAACATGTCTACCAATAATGTGGAAAATTCTCACAGCACAACTGAGAGAACAAATCTACCAATCCCTGGACAAACGTGGACTGCTCCCTGAGGAACAAAAAGGATGCCGGAAAGGACAAAGAGGGGCACATGATCTACTATTCATTGATCAAAAGACCCTGAAGGAGGTGAAGAGCAGACAAAAGAACATAACCATGGCATGGATTGACTACAAGAAAGCCTACGACACAATCCCCCAAACGTGGATAATTGAATGCTTAAGAATATACAAGATACCAGACAGGATTATTAATCTCATCCAGAAAGCGATGGAAACATGGAGACTAAAACTGACAGCCGGAGGACAACACCTGTCTGAGATAAAAATACAGAGAGGCATTTTTCAAGGAGACTCTCTATCACCACTATTGTTTATAATAGCCATGATGCCACTCAACTACATACTCAGAAAGTGTGATGCCGTATACAGGTTTACGGATACAGAACAAAGAATAAACCACCTGATGTACATGGATGACATTAAACTGTTTGCAAAAAACAAAAAAGAACTGGAAAAGCTGATAAATACAACCAGGATATTCAGCCAGGATATCCAAATGGAGTTTGGAATAGAAAAATGTGCACTGCTAGAGATTAAAAGAGGAAAACTGGAGACAACAGAAGGTATAGAACTCCCCAACTAAGAGGAGATGAGGGCGCTAGAAGAACAAGATAGTTATAAATACCTGGGGGTTCTGGAAGCAGACACAATCAAATATAGAGAAATGAAAGAGAAGATTAAAAAAGAATATCTACGCAAAACAAGGAAACTCTTAGAAACTAAACTATATAGCAGAAACCTAGTAAAAGGGATAACACATGGGCTGTATCACTAATAAGATACTCTGGACCATTCATAGGCTGAACCAAAGAAGAACCCAGGCCCCTTGACGAGAGGACTAGAAAACTAATGACTATGCACAATGCATTGCACCCAAAAGACGATACGGACAGACTCTACATGAAAAAAAATGAAGGAGGTAGAGGACTGGTAAGTATAGAAGACTGTGTGGAAGACACCAAAAAAGAGCTGGAGAAATATGTAACCCAGAACACGGAAAGACTGATCACCACAGCAAGAGACACCAGCCCAACAAACAACTCCGGAAGCACTGAAACCAGAAACAAAAAGACAAGAAAGGAAAAGTGGGAAGAAAAACAACTACATGGACGCTTTATAAGACTCACAAGCGATGAAACCAATGAAAATAGCTGGGCATGGCCAAGAAAAGGACACTTGAACAGAGAAACGGAATCTCTACTGACGGCCGCACAGAACAATGCGATTAGGACAAACTTTATTAAAGCAAAGATAGATAAAACCCAGGAAAACAGCAAATGCCGATTATGTGGACAAAGAGACGAAACGATAAATCATATAATAAGTGAATGCAGCAAGCTAGCCCAAAAGGAATACAAGAACAGACATGACAGCGTGGGGAAAGAAGTACACCGGGAAATGTGCAAACAACTGAATTTCGAATATGAAAAAAACGGTACAGACACAAACCAGAAACTGTACTAGTAAACGAAAAACACAAAATCATATGGGATATGAATGTTCAAACAGACAAGAGACCGGATATGATAATAATCAACAAGAAAGAAAAATCCTGCAAAATCGTAGACTTTGCCGTTTCAGCGGACCACAGAGTGAAGATCAAAGAGACGGAAAAAAGAAGAAAATATACTGAACTTGCCAGAGAACTGAAAGGAATATGGAACATGAAGAAAGTCAGTATAACACCAATAATCATAGGAGCACTAGGAACAGTCTCCAAAAACATGGGGAAAAGACTAGGAGAAATAGGAATCAAAGGGATAACTGAGACCATACAAAGACAGTAATGATCAAAACAGCTACAATCCTGAGAAATGTCCTCGAATGCGGAAGCAACCCACATAAGCAACGAATGGAGAACAAACACATGGAAGCACAAGAAAACAGAACCGGGGAAAATACAACCGCACGAGAGAGGCGCAAGCATAGGCTGACACCACGAAAATTATGGACAGAGGGTCGAGGAGGGAAAGCGCAAACCAGACCTTCACTGGAAGAGCGTGGACAGCTCTGGGACCTTGGGGAGGCTTGTTGCCACTCGAGCCCCAGAGGGGACCAATGGCCCTTATCAGCGGGAAATCGATGGTAGGTGGCTGTTGCGATACCGCAAGGTCATCAGCGGTGATGAACGAAAAGAAGTGGAGCATACTGGAAGTCAGAGGAAATTTGTTGTCACTCAGACTTCAGGGAATACCACAGGTTGTTGGCAGTGGGCGATCACTGACGATGACCAGTGTGATAACTCCTAGTGAGTAAATAATTATAATAATAATAGCAATAAATAAAATGAATTATTATAATAATAGACTGGATAGGAACATAGAAACCCCGAAGTTAAGTTTATGGAGAATCTATTGTTACTCAAATGCCGAGACATCACTGACAAACAACTTGTGTGAAAACACCAAGTGTGTTACAATCATGATCGACATTAAAGGAGTGTATGAGAAATATGAAGAGACTCGCAGGAACATCATATGTTTTTATCAACAAGAGATCATTGGTAAAAACTGGTGTGATAACTCATAGTGAGTAAGGAATAATAATAATAATAATAATAATAATAATAATAATAATAATAATAATAATAATAATAATAATAATAACAACGACAACAACTTTCGTTCAAATCTAAACAGTACAAGCAAAATGACTTTTGAAAACAATGAAATTCTGGTTCACCTAAACGTACACAAAGGAAGAACAAAAAAAATCATACCCGACAGAAACAAAGCACTTTTGGGTCGATACATAGGGAAAACGACAAAACTACAACACAAGTGACGAATGATTGAAAAACAGGGACAAACACCTTCAAGAAAGTGTAGAAAAAAACAGAAATTGAAATTGATGAAGAAACACTTAATGATCCTGAGTAAAATGGAAAATTGGAAAGAGCAAGCGTACAAGGAAATAAGACGATCGGTTTTAAAAATCACGGCGTGCAAAAAAGATTTACTGAACACTTAAGATGTATAAATGAAACAAATATCTTAGAGTAAATAGCTAAATTAAGAACCACATTAAGACACACATAATAGACAGAAAGGAACTACCCAAAGCGACTATACACCGATAATTCCCCTTCAACCACTTAGAAGATTAAAACGGCCCAACCGTGGCCTACTCATCGATAAAAAGAAAATATGTCAGAAAGTGACAAGAGGGACACATAACCTGCTATACATAAAAAGAAGCGCCCGAAGTAGATAGAAATATAGAAAAAAAACAAAGTCATGACATGGATCGACTACAGGAAAGCGTATAGCAGAATCTCCCATGAATGGATAATTTAATGCTTACGGATGTACAAAATATCCGGGAAAATTATCAAAGTGTTGGGGAAATCAATAAAAACACGGAGCCTAAGACGGAAATCTGTGTGAGACGCCTGACAGAGATAAGAATACAGAACGGCATTTTCAAGTGATACCCGCTTTCACTGTTTTTAACATAGACATAAAACTGCTAAACAGCATACTCCGGATGGTCAAGTTTTACTAATAGAGAAAAGCAAGCAGTGACCAATACATTTGGTTGCAGTTTATTTACTTCACATTAGGTCAATGAAATAAGACGACAGTAGCCACTTCGTAGACAACACACATCGAACATCTAAAATGTAACGCTGTTCTCTGTTTTAAACATCCACACGCACCACTCGTTTTGTTTACGTTTATTCACCCTTAACAAGGAATATCGCCGCTGATATTGATGAATTAGGGGCTATATTATAGGGGCATCCTAAGTGGGGAGTTGTACAGCAAGAGGTTTGTTCACAGTGCATTTAAATTTTTGCATATTGATACACTCAGCGGGGATGCACTTACAAAGTATGGCAGTTCGATTAATGAAGCTAGTTTAGTAGAAAGCCTTCCTGAATCTGGGGAATTCAAAGGCACTAGGGTGGGATTTTGCTGATTGTCGGTTAACTGGTGGTATTTACGTTAATGTCGCACAAGGTCAGCAAGTTATTCAGAGAATATGCTATTGAAGCACAGCGACTCAACATTTCGGCGATGGGATAGGGGCTATAGCTAGGAAGACAATGTGTGACCTATTACATTAGAGGATAGAAGGGAGAGACTAGTGGTTGGTGCACCAGCCCAGATTCAGCAATAATACTTTATGCATGAACGAATGGTTGCTTTATAGAGCTAGAGGATATTTGTAGATAGGATAAGTTTTCTAGCCCGGTAGAAAGAGAGAAACCGCATTGTTTGCAACAGACTTGGCAGTACTGCTATGTATCTGTTCAAATTCATATTATCTATGAATGTTAGGCCAATGAGTTTTGAATGTTGGATTCTAAGGTAGGATCCTACTAGCCATGGTAATTTACGGTTGGAAAGTTTTCTTATAACTGTTAAAGAAGAGACTCTTTCTTTTAGTAGCATTAAATGTAGCCATCCATTTATGGCCTCATCCCAGTGCAAAATGGAGGTCATTTTGTAAGAAGTCGGCCATTGCCTTGGATATGTGCGGATTCGTTTTGCCACATATCGAGAATAGAGCGTGTTGTCATCATCGCAATTGCACCAGAGAAGTCGTTTATAAAGATCAGGAATAATAAAGCTTCAAGGATTGACGTCTGGATCACGCACGTATTAATTTAATGTTGTTTAGATATGCGGCAATAGAGGACGACCTGGGTCTTTTTTGTCTAGGAATGATCTTGTAATATTAAATATTCATCGAGTCGTACCGTACGACTTGATTTTCATGAGAAGACTTGCACTTGAGAACTTGTCAAATACTTTGGAAATATAAAGCGCTACGGCTGTAGCTTAACCTGTTTAATCCAGTGTATATATAATATTAATATGCGTTCGTGGATGACTACAGTAGAACGGGCTTGCCCACATCAATACTGTTCGTCGGTAACTAGTTTAGCATTTACGAGGTGTTAGCTTATCGCTAGATTGATTAATGATTCAAGGATTTGAGCGAATTGTGGAAGTAGACTGATGGAGCGGTAATTTTACAGGTCAGTTTTTTCACCAACACTTTTGCACACTGGAACACCAGAGGAACATTTTAGCTGTCAGGAAAGCAATATTTGGCAAGGGATTTCTTAAAGAGTTTAGAAAGGACAGGGGTCAGATCAGTAGAACATTTTTTTTTATTAATTGAGCAGTTATCAGATTAGGCCAACATGCTTTGGATATGTCAAGCTCGTATGATATTCAGCACATGAGAAGGAGTGATAATTAAATAATCAACTGTGGTTTCTGTACGTCGTGGGAAATTGTGAAGAGAATGATTTGTGGAGTCTAAGGTTGTTTAAGGCGAAACGCTGGGCAAGCAGTTGAATTGCCGTGCAAGCGGCATCATGGTCGTTTGATAGTAGGGGAATTGTCGATTTCCCATTTTGTTTGAGGAGGATTATACTGTGACGTTGCGGAGACTCGTTATCACCTGCATTGTGGTATACGAACCACAGAGCATATTCTACTTGCGTTAAAGCAATCACATAATACTTATAATAATATGTAAAAAGAGAAATCAGAAGAAGAAGAAAAAGGAAAGCAAAAAAGAAAGAAAACTGACGAAGACGAAGAAGATAGTTAAAAAGAAGAACAAGTAAGAGTAACAGAAAAAGAAGAAACAGATAAATAAATAGAAGATAGGAAAATGTGAGAGTGAGTAAAAAAGGAAGGAAAAGAAGAGATAAAGAAAGAAAAGTAAGAAGAAGACAAAAGCATAAAGAAGAAGACGAAAGCGACTGAAATAATTTCCATGAAGAATGAGGAAGCTAAAAACGAAGCGATGATAAAAAAACAAAACTATAACAACAAAAAACAAAAATGTTGGACATTGACGTAAATTAGGAAGCCGGTCGTTAACAAAACACAATGTTACCTATATGCGTTTTCCGAACGATGCGGACTGTTGTGTGTGTGTTGTGGGGTCACATTACACGCCTTTGAAACATTTGGAGCCTACTTTCAAAATCATCCAGGTGATTAGATGAGACAGCACTTGCCACTTGGGAGAAGGACGACTCTATTTTATTGCGCGGATTAGCTGTCTCGTCCACATCGGCACCTAATTGACGCGGTGCGAGAACAAATTACGCGCGACGGTGGCGGAGGCGTTCATAACAAACGGAGTCTGCGCTGATGAGCCGGAAATACGTTTGTATTTATATTTTTGTGTAGTTTCCTGCTCCTAAGTAATATCAGTGTAAGAGAAAATATTTCTCGATAAGAACAAAGGAGAAAAACACCGAACGCTCATCTTTAAGATGCATCCATTCAAACTGCATGTTACATAATGCACATGCTATTTTAAGTTAAGGTGTGACAGATAAACAAAATTATATTGCAAGCAGGTGTGACGGATAAAAGAGAATAATATTTCAAACTTAAGTCTTTGAAACAACAAAAATCGTATTGCAAATGTAATCATGAGAGACCAAGAGAAATGCTATTTCGAACTTTAACGTAACAGACGACAAAACGGTTATTTCAGGCTAAAGCGAAACAGATCACGGAAATGGTATTTCAAATTTGAGGAGAACTATGGTGAAAATACTATTTCAATCTTAAACGGGACAGACACGGAAATGCTATTTCAAACTTTGGCAGAACAGACCACGAAATGCTTTTTTTTAAGCATAAGTGTTATAGAACAACAACTACCATTTCAAATTGCAGTGTAATGCAGTGGATATTGTACTAAGTTAAATTCATCTAAATGATAGTCATCTGAAGGTTGAAGGTTCAATATTCAGTGCGGGCGATACGAAAGAATTGCGAATTACTGAATACTTCTCCCAGTCATGGCTGATAGAATGCTAACCCGTCTATTAAATAAAGCGTTCCGTTCGAAATTCCTTCCAGATTCCCGAGTTCGACAGAAATATTCCCGAGTTCGAAGAGATACATCTGAAGAAGACCGGAGGTTACAGCGGTCGAAACGTTGTGATGATGACACTCAAGATGAGAAATGTAGTCCGAATAACCAAATTTATGCAAAGTATTAATCATCATCTAAAAAAATTAAGAAATATAATAACTTTCACTTTAGTTTCTTTGCAAGTTAGACATTTAGAGATACATTGTTAATGTATTGGGAGACTGTAATGACAGATTATTTATATCATTTAAAAAAATCATTGTATTTTTTAAATCTATATTTTCGCATTTTTATCTGTCTGCTAATTATGTGTCAGATTTAATACTACTCGATGGAATTCAACCAACATTGCCAGCAAGCTCTCTTCCGGTGGCGACATATAACAATCTGAATGCCACTGTAAGAAGTTGAATATGAATGATTAAATTAGTATTTCTCGAGGCTTTCAATTGTCAACCAGCCTGCGTGGTAAGGATACTTCCATAAATGCAAAAGAAAATCTCTAGCAGAAGAATAATTACGTTTTCCCTTTCAATCTTATGTAACGTGCTCCCCATCCAAAAAGGGAGTAACCATGTTACACTACCACTGTTAACATTGTAACCTGTGCTCATCTAAAATAACAATAGGCATTTATAGGCTTCAGAACTAATAGTCAGCCTTTCACTAAATTGAGCATGAAGTACCCTCACAATGTACAGTGGGTAGATTCAAAATATTACTATTACTATTATTTATAATACAACGATTAATGCTGAACACGTAGAACCTCCAAACTTATTGGAAATAGTTGCATTAAATTAAACACTCAGCGGCCTTGATGTGCAAGGTTTGTCATCAAGTTCAATATTTAAATACTATTACTATTGTTAATATCGTTACAGCTTATACTTTTTTAAAAAGTTTTACTTTAAAAACTAGAACTTCAAGTAGTTACCATTTTAGTTAATGTTTAAAAACGTATATTTTACTCCGATACGTAAAAAACATAAAATAAGCTACATATAACTGCGAAGTATTAGAATTAGTGATTGAAAAAATGTTTTTAATCTTTCGGCCTTAATGTACAGCGACATCCACGAGAAGGAAAGAAGAACAGTTACGGCAGACGGAGAAGTAAAATGATAAAAATGTTATCGTGTGTCCAACAATACTCTGTATATTTATAAGTATTATTACAAGCCACATACTATTTATTAGTATGATAGATAAACAAATGTGTATATGGTCCAAGGCTCTACGAAACATATATAGGGCACCAATATCTCAACTATTTAGAGCCGCTAACGAGGTTAATCTACTTTTGAGGAAACCCGATGTAATTAAATTAAATCATTTCAATTGGATTAGTAAATGAAGCCAAAATAACGCTTCAGAGAAACATATATTCTTCGCAAGAATCAAGTAAGTAATCAAACTTTGTTCATTCCATTAATTTTTTCTAGTCCTTTCATACGTGTATTTACCTTTTAACTAATAATCATTACATCTCATTAACTTTTATCATCGAGCGGATTTTGGTTTGACATGCCGTCATACATTATTAAAAGAACATTCATGTAGCTATTAGGCTTGTACATTTAATAGAAATTTAAGTTTACATTTTATCTATTTTTATTATGTTTTCAATAATTCAAACCCAATCAGACTAAATGTTGCTCAAATGAATAGTTAGTGTTTGCATGGTGGTAATAAAAAAAATGAGAATATTAATAAACGATAGCGGCCACTAGACTTTCCGGTCAGTATTTTCCCTGACGAACGCATTTTAACTGCTTGAAAGACACATTTAGATGAGAGGAAGACAGGAACTAAACAGAGATACGTGCATTGGTTTGTGTAACTATTCTTTACGACGTAATAAAATTGAACTACACAGTGAACAGACGGGTAGTAGTTTTATGTAAGAGAAACACAGGAACAAAATAAAAGATAATACAGGGTGGGCAAAAATAAGGGTCTTATTTTTAAAAATTCATAACTTTTTTATTTATTGATTTTTTTTTTTTAGAATAAGTAAAGGACCCCTTCCGAAGCAAGCATGAGCCGTATTAGCCCTAAGGAACGTACCCTCATTTAGAAAACATTATTTTTGCTTAAAAAACTCAAAACAGTGTAAAAAACAATACTTTAGTTTTTGTAAGTTTTAAGAAGTGTTTTTCGGCTAAAATTTGTTTTGTTTATTTCAAAAAATCTCGGAAGGGTCAGTCTACACACACATAAAGTTTGGTGAGTTTAACTTTTATTTTGTGAAAGTTATTCAAATTCAAGTTATTCAAATTTAAAGATAGGACCCTTATTTTGGCCCACCCTGTACATTGGGTTGTGTACGGTGAATACAAGACAAAATTAAATGAATTCCGAAGCTAATCGATTCTTCTCCATTCGGCCTGGCAGAGAACGCAGGATCTACATCCTGTCTGTATGGGAAAAAGTCACACACTGAAGGTATTCTGCTGATCACGTGGTCTGGTCTTAGCGATCGCGCGTGAATTTCTTTACACGAAAACACGCACCTTGTTAATAGGCGATGATTACACAACGGCCAGGCCGAATCACAACTCACTGCTGATAGAAAAGCGTCCCTTCATTTAACTGCTACATCATATTTTTGTTAGTTATGTTAAGTTAGAACTGAACAATTTTACGTGGGGAAATAGTAATTTAATTGCATTTTTAAACGGAAAAGTATTTTATGTGTGTGTAAAAAGAAAATCTTTAAATGTTCATTTGATAAATTTATTGAAGCAAATTAGTCAAAACGGTTTGATGATAAACAATAAAATGTATACCCCCTCTTCACTACCTTCTCCCTTGCAATATTTGCATTTTTAAATATAGTGACATTATTGTCGATAAAGCAATATACTTACAGATCATTCATTAATAACAACGATTGCATTTTTATGAGGGTGAGTTTCGGTGTAGTTCGCTATATATGTATAACGTAATGTGTCGAACATAGAGGTCCTATCCTGCGCTAGCCTCCCCAGCATGTTCACCATCCTCAGGCAAGACAGAGTACGTTGGTTGGGCAATGTCAATCGCATGGAGGCTTGGCGCATTCCAAAATACATATTGTATAAATAACCGGTATCTGAGAAGATGTCCACTGCCAGCCTCAACTCTGACACATAGATGTTGTGCGGCGCGACATGAAGGCGATCAACATCGACATTGGGTCTTGGGAGAGTGTTGCACATGACCGCTCAAGATGGAAAGGAACGCTGAACCAACATCTGAAAGCTTAGGGGGGGGAGAAAGGGGATCACTGGTGTCAACAGTCCAGACAACACATGTTTGTGACATTTGCAACCGAGACTGTCACTTCTACATTGGTCTTTTCAGCCACAAGCGGCCCTGCTCAAGTCGAGCAGACAGACATGAAAACTAGGCTAAGAATGCATCACCCATGGTCGACCCTGACCGATGGAGGCCTACTACTACTACTACTACTACTACTCAGTCTTAGAGGTAGTACTTTAAAAATAATTCTTCAACAGTTTTTTAAATGTTTACCTTTTCAATTTCGTATTAGGGTATTGATTGTTCTTTAAAAGTTTACTGTCCAATCTTGCGTGTAACAGTTTGATGTGTAAGTTTCACGTAAAATGATAATTCGTTCAAAATTCAAAAAAGGCATTTATAAATTTGATTTTTCAGCTGGAAAGGTTTCGAACAATCTAGAAGAAAAATGTTAACGTTCAACTTAAATAAATCGATGATGTTGGACCAGAGTTATCTGATTAATTTTTAGAGTTGAAATTCCATGCTCATACAAAACGGTTCTCACTTCAGTCGACATGAATCTTAAACGTCTGTTTAGATGCACGGACATTGGCATAGCGAATGTGACAGATAGTTTGGTGAGGTTTTCGATAAATGCTTGCGACGACATATCAGAATAAGTAAAAGCGAACGTGAACTAGAATATTTGTATGTTATAGTAAATATAAACCGTCTCTTTAGTCAATGGTGACCCGTTAAAAATAATGACTTTTATTATTAGAGTCGTAATGTCAGGTCGTAAAAAATGAAGTCGAAATTTGAGAAATACAGCACAAGTGCTAGATACTCTCTTTACATGTAAAAATGAGAAAGTAAGGTCCCGCATAATGTCTCATTTGTGTTACACAAGAGTAACAAAGAGAGTTCCGTAGTTTGCCTACGGTGCCCAAACATAGATTAAAACCATAATCTCTATTTAACTAATCTGCGATAACAGCATCTATCTTTCCTTGAAAAGCATTTAATACCTACATCTCTAGATTTTATCATTTTTTTAATGTGGTCACTAAGAAAAAAAAGCATGTTATGCAAAAAGAATTTAGGACACTAATTACATAAAAGTTGTCGAGTCTGTCGAATTGGTTTCAACAGTAATTATTTCTAATTAAAGATATTATTTAATAGAATTAAAAGACTATTAACTTGCTCTATGTCTATTATTATTTTTTAAAGAAACCATGATCGTTGCAATTATTCTAATTGACTCATTGTATACAATTTCATGTTTTGTTTTTGTAGTTAAATAAAGAAAACTGTTTTATTACATTCGAAAAAAAATTGTTAACTGACATTGTTACAGTTTATGTAATTTTTATGTTATGGTACGTTAACAAGTTTATTTAATCTTTTCAATTCGTTATTCAACATTGTTTGATTAGTTAATAGTAATAGAAATTGTTTTATTGTTCAAGTATTACTATATTTATAGTATTATCAGCGTCCCAATGCAATCTTAATTAGTTTCAAACATATCTTTAATAATCAAAAGCATAAAATGTACGATGTTCATGCCTTTATGGTAATTTTATTAGTCAAACTTAGTTATCTAAAAAAATGTTATCACTAAGCTACGTCAAAAAAAATTTCAAATAGTATGTTTCATGATTAAAGATAAATATATAATAACTTGCGTAAGTTTTCAAGGTCTTAATTTCTTAAGTAGAATCCTGCATTATCAAACTCTTCAGGCACAAGCGCTAGATTATTTTGACAACGTTTGTTATACATGGCACTGTCACTCTCCTCTGCCATACAGTGTCTGTTATTCCGAAATGGTCACTCATTTGGTAATGACAAGGCTCAATGTAACTTAACTTCGGTGATCTAGCGACAACCGGTGTGGCAACGGAAGTATGGCATATATCGCGAATCAGTAGGTAAAGTGAAAGTGTTCTACCATTTACGTCAGCTGTATACGATAGCGTTTTCTTCCTTTTTATATAGAAAGGTGCTTTTGTTGGCTAAAGTAGTTACTGGTCTACCAGATTGGTTAAATGAGGACACAATAGTATGATATTAAATATCCATCTCCACGATGAAAGAAGCCGTTTCGTCAATAGAAAACACTATTGCGTTTTTCATTTCAGTTTTCAGGTATTCGAATCCCTGCTCAGCAGTGTTGCGCCGTGGAAAGTTGTTGGCTGTTAAGATAGGGAAATAGCTTTAGAAAACTTATCAATTACTTAAGAATAGTAATAGAAAATTCCCAACACATACGAAGAGATGTAATATCACGAGAAAATGGAAGTTCTTTAAGCGCTCGAAGTCTGTAAGTGTCTGGTTAAATCGTATCCTTAATCATCGCGCAGCCGAGGAGGTTTCACTTTCAAATTAGAGTTATAGCGTTTTTTTGTGATTGTAAATTGAATTTCTATGCTGATTCTAATAGTTTATTGGGGTTCTTATCTTGCTTTCCCTTGCTTCTACCACATAAAATTTTAATTATCTGTGGTAGAAGGAAATAGGAAAATATGTTAGACAGTGAATTATCAGCTATACATTTATAAGTTACTCTTTGGTAGCAAGAAATTTCGTTGGTTACTCTACAAATGATACCCTGGAAAACAATTTGCCATCTGCTCTAAATACAGTATACATGTTGATTTTTCCAGATGCTGGGATCTGGTGTTAAGCGGCTTAAAATTCCCGCATATTTTGTGCTGTACAAACTTGTTTACCCATTCTCCGATATCAGGTTATTTAATCAATCGTAGTGAGTCTATTAAATGTCTGACAATTCTCTAATGTCGATCGTTAGTGATCACTAAGAAGAAACACTGCCTGGGAGAAAAGGCTAGTTATTTCAGTATAAATGAATTCTCTTGTTAACTTACTGTAATGTCCAGATTTAACAACTATTGTGGTATATTCTGACCAAAATTAGCAGATCCCCGAGAAAAAGGTAGAGAAAGTAGTTAGTTCTCAGTTACGGTAAACAAATCGGTATACGATGTTATCATTACTACCGATTTTAACAAATGAAGAGCTGCAGCCGGAACTCAAAATGACCGATTTTGTCACATTTTCTACACGTGGCATTTGAAGCACGACTCATAGGGCGATGAAGTCTATTGCTTCCACAAAAACATCGTTTTAAGTTATAGAAGGCGCTGTAGATATTACTGTTTGTAAGAGCAACTGGGTTTACCCTCAAAGAGAGCTGTGACAATGATTAATCGATAGCTTTGGACTCCGAACTTTTCGCAGCTTGTGAAAGAGGTCTTCATTGGCAAAAAGCATTGAAAAGGGTTATATTATTGAGTAGTCGTCGAATATTAGTCAGGAGATACCCACCTATTAAGGCATCTAATAGCCTCGTCTCTATGTCTACCAGAACGTAGTGACCCGTAGCTTCAATCCTCGTTTAAAAGCCTCGGATTTAGAAGATATTCCTTTGGAACTACTTTTTCCTCACCGGTGCGTAGACAGTATATGTCAAGCATAGATTTCATTCTTAGACTATCATAGGATTGATGGAGTTTGCTGATGTCTCTGTTGTTGCTTGGAACGTCAGAGATTAACTCATACACCGCAGTATCTATACATTTAGAAGCACCTTTTGTCGGTTGGGTGCGTATTGTTTTATATTTTGCAGAATATTCTTAGAATTCGCTAACCAGTGCGCCCAATCTTTTGCAGCAGTACTTATTTTGACATTAGGTTTAGTATTATTATATCGTGATCTTAATCTTGGTAAGGAGACCTAAAAGTTGTGTAAAACTGTTATGTGCGGCAAATTAATGTCACTCGTTCTGGGACCAGTGTTTATCTAGTATTTATATAGATGCCACTTGCTCTATGTGTTGTGTTATACATCAATAATCCCACAAATGCTATAAACACCCAAATCATATATTTGCTAGTCTATATAATATAAATATATAAATATATATATATATATATATATAAATATATATATATATATATATACATATATACATATAAATATATATAAATAAATATATATATACATATATAAAAATATATATATATAACTATATATATATATCTATATATAAATATATATATAAATATATATATACTAATATATTAATATATATATATGAATATATATAAGTATATATATATATATAAATATATATATATATATATATATATATATATATATATATATATATATATATATGAATATTCAGGCAAACATTATTAAATAACACGGAGTGGTTTTGTTTGATGCGACCTTTTTTAAATTTTTTCAATTTTCCGAATTCTCCATCTAATGTTTCGGTCAAATTGACGTTGATAATGATCCATGGGTTTCTTGTTCCATTCTTTTTTCTTTTTTGCAAGTACTTTCGATTTGAATCGTCAAATCATCTTCAGGCGGTTTTAGTGTCTTTACTGTTGTGCTTATTTTTTGAATTATAACGGCAAGTAGTTATATTTGAAAACGCGTCTGTAAAGTTGAAATGTACATGAGAGCGTGATGGCGTTCTACACATACGAGAGATTTAAAGTTTGACTGTTTAAACCGTTAAGAAATTGATGACGTTAAATAAAGTGCATACAATTCAAACGCATAACTACCTAATGGCTAAGAATTTGGTAATGTTAATTATTATGCTAGACACTTTAAAATGTTGCGACTAGTTTCATAATTGACATTATTAATTGTGGGATGTTTAGTTTTTATGTAAGGGGCTTCGAGTATTTTTAATTTTTTGATATTGGTATCATGGTGTATTATTTTGGTATTGTTAACAAGAGTGTTTCTATATTAGGAGGGGGCCCAATTATGTTTTTTTAGGTGTTGGCATATAGAGCTAGTGTCGAAGAGATGTAGGGTGAGTCTTCGGGATAGTGTTGTGGAAGTGAAACCTATGTAAGAATTAGTTTTTTTTTTATTGTTGTCGGAGATACATTCTCCCTATAGGGCATTAGAACTGATATATTACATTGGTTCTTCCTAATGTATTTTTGGTTTGGGAAGTGTTATTTTTAACAACATAGTTTGATGTTTTCATTTTTTTATAATAAATGATAAATCGTATTTTATCATCAGAATTGGTGGGGGATATATAGCGATGTATTATATTTTTAAGAGCTTTTTCATCCAATTTAAAGTTTGGATGCATTTGCTTACAATAGAATAGATTTATGTAGTGGGAATAATTTAGCTTATTATTAGTAGGATTATCTAAATTTCTAATCATTAATTTTATTTGTTCATCAACCATATAATTGGGAAAATGATTGTTAATTAGAACTTGTTTTCTGTTTTTTAATTATTTAAAACATATTTTTTGGATGAGGAGATTAATTTTGCACGGTTTAATAGATTTTTGACCATAGCAATGTTATATCTATATGGGCATTCACTTTTAAAACTTAAAATACAGGTGTTAATAAATGTAGTTTTTTTATAAGGAGAGGTGATGAATGCATCACTGTTGGAGTCAATGAGAACATCTAAAAACGGAATTTTATTGTTATCATTAAGCTCATGAGTGAATTTAAGAACTGAATTATTTTGAAAAGTATCTTGTATTTTTTATTTCATCTATACTATTTACTAAAATAAGAATATCATCAACGTAGCGGGCATAAATGGAAGGTTTAGTGATTATATTAAATATTTTATTTTCGAGGTCGGCCATCTAGAAATTACTAAAGGTCGGTCCAAGGGCAGATCCCATAGAAACTCCGTCAATTTGGGTATGTATGTTTCCCTTATGGTCATGGAAAGAACTTCAGTTGTGCAAATTAATAATAACTTTTTAAGTATTTCAGGATCAATTTTTAGAGGGGGAGGGATGGGTTATTATATTTGTTATTAATAATTATATCAATTGTTTTGTATACAGGGACATTTGTAAACAGACTTTCATATATACCCAAATTGACGGAGTTTCTATGGGATCTGTCCTTGGACCGACCTTTAGTGAACATCAGGTTTCGCTCTCACTCGTTAAGAAAATTTATAACAAAATCACTAAAAATGTAATTATGATTAAGGAAAATGTCAAAAACTAATGGAGTCTTTATGTGAAAGTGAAATTCAAGGTATTGTGTTTAATCGGTGTCCAATAATTATGGATACATTTAATAAAAAAAATTGTTTCTTGGTTTTTAAATAAAGAAATTATGACCATTTTACCAATTAAAATTCGTTAAAACGCATTTAACTTATCGGCATGTTTAATATCTTATCGTAAAAGATCGGTAAGAATAGATATTAAAATTTATATTAAGATTTTATTAAATTTAAAAAAATCTTTATATGTTTTCTTTTTCTTCTTTCTTTCAGTCCTTAGTTCTATATTTTGACTTCTCTCTTTGTACGTTTGCATGCACATCCATGGTTCATTACTATCCAGCGATCTCTATCTCTCCAATATACAATCTAACTTCCGGTCGAAAATGTAAACAAACATTTCATGGATATACGGTTTAATCATCCATATCTAGTAAAACTATCACTTTAAATTTACTCACATACAAGGGAAGTATATATAATAATGCAGCTATGTAAATTAATATTTATTATTTTATTCCTTGTTTATATTGGTGATGTTAACGTTTGTTGCTTTTATACTACATTATTAATTGTTTCACTTCCTAAGAAATAAGGATGCAGATGATTGTCTTATTAGTCACCCTTACCTTTATGAGACGTATTTATCGTTAATATACTTTTCTTTAATGAATTTTATACGTACATAAAGTAATCCATAGACACGTGTTTCTGTCTAACGACCGTCATTAATCACCAATAAAAACTATTACATAAATAATACATTAAATATCTATGTCATAAAAATCGTACATATTTCAATGTAAAGTGTAATAGCCTTGAAGTAAAACGCCAGACTACTCACATAAATATCGAAAGTTCGATCCTTGTCCAAGTTAGCAATGCTAAAGTAAATTGAAAGTGTTCCTGAACTTCGAAGTGCATCCCTAAGAGTGTTATGATAGCATAATCTCCTAAAAACTTCCAATATATAATATTTTTATGAAATTCAAATTATATGTATAACATTATCTGGGGAACATAATGGAACTGGTCCCGAATATTTAAATACTCGCATAGTATAAGGGGGCTATGGTGACCGAATCTTTTTAAAACTTCAAATATATCCTATTATGATAACACTTTCTATCATATGTATACTTTTTTCCAGGAGGAAACAATTGATGTGGTCCCGAATTTTTCCTTTACTCTAAATGTGCTTATTATATATGTGCCCCACCTCTAAGTGCCCCATAAGGACAGATCATATTAAACTATTAAATACACATATGCGATTTTAATATAATTTAAACGATATGAATAAGATACTAATACAAAAAGCTTTTAAAAACATAATTCCGACTTTATTAGGGAGCGAGACGGGAAGAGGAAATAGCCAATGAAACAAAGAAACTTCTATGGGTTCATAAATGTTACACCGGCCGTTCTTACACAGGAGAAACTACACAGGTTGTCACTATAAATAGTGCGAGTCACCAGAGACACTGAAGAAAAAGCACACTCTTGTAACTGTCTAGCCAAGAGCTAGTCAGTTTCTTACTTTGTTAATACACTTGTTAAACCAACCCTCGACATGACTTCCTTTATTTATTATTTACTGTGGAACAACTTCACAACAATAAACATAGCCAAAATGTGCATAGTAATGATCCACATTCAATCCTGAGCATCGTCCGGTTTTCATGTTTGTATATATATATATATATATATATATATATATATATATATATATATATATATATATATATACTATTTTCTAGATGTGTATATATATATATATATAAAAGAGGGTAGTTCAATATTAGTGTAGTTCCAAACGAGAGAAAAGTATATACGTAAAGGAGTAAGGCTACCAAAATTTGTATTCGAAAGACATTTCTTCAAATGGATTTGGTATCCTTACTTCTTTTATATATATATATATATATATATATATATATATATATATATATATATATATACATATATATATTGTTGAATATAAGAGACAACTCATGTTTAGATATCCTTTGTTAGATCCTTTCAATAGTTCGAATTAGGGTCTTAGTTTTGGAGGGGAATTGGCTGATGAATTTGCATTAATTTGCATTTGTCTCCCAAGTACTAACGAAACTAAGATCCTAATTCGGACTATTGAAAAGATCTACCAAAAGATATTTAGACATGAGTTGTCTCTTATATTCAACAATGCTTGCCTGCAAGAGAAGATGCTGCCTAGATATACATATATATATATATATATATATATATATATATATATATATATACACACAATTTTGCCAATAGTTAATAAAAGGACATTGTTGTTTTCCTAAACACTTCAGTGAGTTATAAAATATTTTTTATTGTTCTTTGAATACTGTTTTCGTGAAGTAATCGTGCAGATATTCCACTAGACAGCATTCGTAAATCTCTTTATTCCGACGAACGTAAAAGACACGACCATCTTTTCTGCTCTAACATTGCCATGAAACATTGTATGCATATGATTTAATTATAGTGTTTTATACCTGACTGAATTAACCCGAGTTATTTTCTTTTCATATAACAAAAGAAAAAAGCGGCTATTTTGAATTAGTGTTATGCATCAGACCCAGACAAAACCGAGCTTATTCATTGGAAGCATTTTTCCAAATGGTTTGCCTACTTATTTATATAATTAACATGAACATCCATGACCCCGTCAGACATTATATATATATATATATATATATATATATATATATATATATATATATATATTTGTTGTGTGGTAAAACTAAGTATTTAGCACATGACGTTTCAACACTTGTAATATGTGATTTTAGAGCAAATATAAATTGAGATATTTTTCGATAAAACACAGCTTTTGGATGAAGCTAAATAGGTTTTTATTTGACGAAAACCTGCTTTTTCCTATGAGACAAATACTCACAGCATTGCTAATTATTAATTTAGAATTATATAGACAAATGAATTTTTAGATTTACAGGAGAAAACGACTCACTACTGAATATTTAAAAAGAAAGACACCATATATATATATATATATATATATATATATATATTATTGGTTAAAACATAGATCTTTTATTCAATCTTATGCACTATCTTTATACAATTGTCTTAAAAAATGTGTCAAAGTGAGAAAACTCGGATCTTCCTGCTTAAAAGAAAAACTTGAATTTTAATTATATATATTACTAGCAGGGCTACCCGGCGTGGCTCGGAGTAATAAAAACATAAAATGGAAGAAAAATCGCGTGTTTAACATCTTTATATTACAAACTTCTATTTTTCTCCCTCTTTCTATAGCCGTCTCTTTATCTTTCTACTTTTCTCTTCCCTGGTCACCCCATTTCACTGCTACTTTCTCCCTTTGCCTTTTGCGAAAGCTGTTTCTTCCCCACCATTCCTCTTCTATTGACCAGGGCAAAAGTATGACATTTCTATAAAAAGTACCACCTCTGTCTGCGCATACTATATAGTACCTATCACCGCCCCGGGGCGCATACCATGTACGTACCTATCGCCGCCCCGGTGCGCATACTATATACGTACCTATCGCCGCACCTGTGCGCATACTATATACGTACCTATCGTCGCCCCGGTGCACATGCTATATACGTACCTATCGCCGCTTCGGTACACATACTATATACGTACGTATCGCCACCCAGCTGCAAACACTATACAAGTACCTATAGCCGCCTTGGTGCACATACCATATACATACTTATCGCCTCCCCGGTGCACATACCATATAAGTACCTATTGCCGCCCCAGTGCAAATACTGAATACGTACCTATCTCCGCTCCGGTACATATGCTAAATACGTACCTATCGCCGCCATGGTGCACATGCTATATACGTACCTATCGTCGCCCCGGAACGCACACTATATATAAGTACCTATCTGCGCCTCGGAACGCATGCTATATACGTACCTATCGTCGCCCGGAACGCAAGCTATATATGTACCTATCATTGCCACGGAACGCATGCTATATACGTACCTATCGTCGCACTAGAACGCATGCTATATGCGTACCTATCACCGCCCCGGTGCGCATGCTCTATAGTACTTATCGCTGCCCCGCTGCACATGTTATATACGTACCTATCACAGCCCCGGAGCGAATACTATATTTGTACTTATCTTTGTCCCGGTGCGAATACTATATACATACCTATCGCCGCCTCGGTGCGCATACTATATACTTACTTATTTCTACCCCGGTGCGCATACTACACACGTACCTTTCATCACCCCAGTGCGTATACATAAGAACTCATGTTAATGCGCCCCTGTCGTATCCAAGAACATAAATCAAAGGTAAAAAGAAATATGTGTCAATTATATATATATATATATATATATATATATATATATATATATATATATATATATATAAGGAGAGAGATAGATAGATAGATAGATAGATAGATAGATATATTATTTGTGAAATGCGTAACTGCGTTTTTATACTGTGAGTTTACAAACTTATTTCAAAGTAAAAAAAACTAAGAACCGTGTGAATTATAACTCTCTCTCTCTCTCTCTCTCTCTCTCTATATATATATATATATATATATATATATATATAAGGAGAGAGATAGATAGATAGATAGATAGATAGATATATTATTTGTGAAATGCGTAACTGTGCGTTTTTATACTGTGAGTTTACAAACTTATCTCAAAGTAAAAAAAACTAAGAACCGTGTGAATTATAACTCTCTCTCTCTCTCTCTCTCTCTCTCTCTCTCTCTCTATATATATATATATATATATATATATATATATATATATAAGGAGAGGATAGATAGATAGATAGATAGATAGATAGATAGATAGATATATTATTTGTGAAATGCGTAACTGTGCGTTTTTATACTGTGAGTTTACAAACTTATCTCAAAGTAAAAAAATCTAAGAACCGTGTGAATTATAACTCTATCTCTTTCTCTCTCTCTCTCTCTCTCTCTCTCTCTCTCTCTATATATATATATATATATATATATATATATATATATAGATAGATAGATAGATAGATAGATTATTTTTTCCCTCTCCAATTCAAGCTTGCCACTCTAGTGATTAGTATTAATACAGCCGTCAAAATCATAGCATTTATGCATTTTTTCATAAGTTGAACATTGTTGACGTCGGCTGCCATAGAGATAATAGGCTTAAAATTCGTATCGATTTATGTATATTTTCCCGGTGGTCGCGTACGTTAGTGCGTCCGAATTTAAGTTAAAACATTACTACCGTTCCGGGATTTCGAATCCTGCCACCAGCTTGAAGAATTATCTCTTCCGTAAGTATGAAACGTATACGTGTGTAGATAAAAATATTAATAATTATATATATATATATATATATATATATATATATATATATATATATATATATATATATATATATGTATATATATATATATATATATGTATATATATATATATATATATATGTATATATATATATATATATATATGTATATATATATGTATATATATATATGTATGTATGTATATATATATATACATATATATGTATATATATATATATATATATATATATATATATATATATGGGAAAGTCAGTTATTTTAAGTGACCGTATTAAGGTGGGGGATTTAAAAAACGTAACCCTAGAATTTTGAAGGCAATAGCTAAATGAACAGGAATCATACAAAAAGAAAATCGAAGCAGATAAATTACAATTACAGTAAGAACATGCATCATAGCAAAATAAAATCGCAGACAGAAAAAATGTAATTACAGAAAGAACAGCTTGCCCAAAATAACAATCACGAGATGTTTATTCACATCCGAGAACAACGAAAGATATTATCTGAATGAGTGTTATTTAAGTTTAAAATTTCTTCATGGAAATCGCTTCAGATAAGGTATGAATCTACTTGATGTAAGGAGCTAACGAGAACAAATATGATTATCGCAAACACAGAAGATGCCTATTGGTTTTAGTATTTAAAAGACCAACGCTATAGGTAAGCGGAAAACAGTCTGCAGGAAGAGAGTTCCACAAGCCTGCAGTTCTTGATAATAAGCTACTGGAATAGGAAACTGTATTACAATGAAGTATCAAAGCAGCGAATTGATGGATACCATTAGACAAACGAGTCAAACGAGCTGGAACAAAAGAAGCGGGGAATAGATCAAACAATTCTGTAGAACACATGCTATAGAAAAGACTGAGACTGGTAACACCACGTCTGTGAGAGAGAAAGCACAGAGAAAAATAAAGGGTAAAGCTTATCAAATTACAAATACGTTTCCGCACTTAATCAAGACCCCTCAAATGGAACAGAGATGCACTAACTCAAATATGACAACAGTACTACATACATGGTCTGATTGTAGATTTCTAAGGAAAGAGAATAGCCTCAGGTATGAGAAAGTATTTGGAGCGATAAAGAAAACTGACTTTACGAGAAGTAGAAAGAGCAATTGATCTAATGTATGAATCCCAAGAAAGATTTGATTAGAGAGAACGACCAAGAATTTTCAGCGTCGATTTCTCCTTAATAGCAGAGCCACCAATGGGAACCTTATGAAGAAAAGGGACACACCTACGATTGAAATTTACGAGCTGAATCTTAACTGAATAAAATTAAACAAGCCATTTCGTACCCCAATTCTCAACTGAACCCAGGTCAACTTCTAGATCAACTGCATATTTCGACTCATCTGAGGAAGATGGGCGAGAAGCAACACCAGAATAGAGAGTTGTATCATTAGCATAGATGTTAATTTTCTGAGAAATATTCTCTGGGAGATAATTTAAATAGAGCAGAAACAGTGGTGGGCTTAGAATAGAGCCATGAAGAACCCCATCATTGATAGGAAAAGAGAATGATTAGAAACCGTCCAAAGTTATTCACAAGCTTCGATCAGAAAGAAAATACCAAATAATGCAAGAACCTCACCACTAATACAATCACCCTGAAGTTTGTGTTGGTGACAAGAATGCTACATTCTGTCAAACGCCTTCGAAATGTCAAGCCTAATAGCTCTTCCCTCTCTTGAATTATCCATAAACTGACAAACCCGCTTAGTTACAACAGTTAAAGATCAGCAGTTGAACGAAAACTACGAAATCCACAACTATAGAGACCCAGAATTTTCAGAAAATGAACAAGCTTGCCGTTTACCAACCTTTCACAAAACTTGCTAATAACGGAGTGATGACCCACCGGATAATACTTAGTTAGGTCAGAGCGATCACCAGCATTTTTATAGATAGGGATAGCAGAGGACTCCTGCCAACAATAAGGGAAACATGACTTAGACAAACAGAGATTGTATAATTTGGAGAGGATAGAAGAATGCTCAGAAGCACCACGCTAGAGATCATCAACAGGAATTGAATCAGGACTGTAAGCCTTAGAATGGTTAAAATCAGATAGAACACCAGCAACCATCTTTGGAGTTATAATATACGAATCAAGAGACTGGTCAGTTTCCAAAGAAAAATCAGAAAGAACAGCACCAGAATCATCAAAAGAAGAATTGTCAGCAAAAAAACATGCAAATGGATCAGCCTTATCTTTAGAAGATGAAATCACCCGAAGACCATTAAAAAGAGGAGGGATAGCAGACTTTGAACTATTTATAATACTATTGTAGATATTCCAAACATCATAAAGGCAAACCTTTTACGCATGTAAAATCCAAGTTAAACCAAATATGATGATCATGATTTTGTCTTCTTTTTTTCCGGATTTCACACGTTCCGTATTGTCACAGTCTTCTGAAATCAAAATTAAAAATAGGTTATTTGGGAGTAATGCCACTTGCTCAATATGATTCATAGCACAGTAGAGATCATGTTATATTTCTTTTTAATAGTGAATCAATAAAAAACTCAAATTTAGACCATGTAAAAATAGACAGAAACACAATTTGATAATAGAGCAACACTCATTCACTGAAGTGTTGAACGTGGATTTCGTTTTGTGTAAAAACTATTATTTTAGGGGTCGTTTAATAATGAGGGTTGGGTAGGTGCTGGGTTATGAAGTGAAGAGGGGATTTCGTATATTAGCATTTTCAGGGAATTGTTTCACAGTGGATCCGTGTATGACGTCGCTTTGTATTGTTGTTTAATGGGCATTCTCTGAATTTCTGGGAGTTAAAATTGTTATCAGGAGGTATTAGGGATACTGATGCCCCCCTCCCACCTCGCAAACTTACAATAACCCTGATCTAATACGTCTAACCCACTTTGCATTTATATCGAACAATCGGGTCGGAGTTTAAACATTCAAACCAAGGTCAAATAATGCATATAATGCAATAAAAACCGCATATAAAATACACACCTACATTTGGGTCAGTGATTACACAATTAAAACACGATTATCTAACCATATGTACCCGTTCGAAGGCAATAAGAACATACAATCGGTACCTTATTTTCTAATTTAATCAACGGTTTTAAGCGTACAAACACTCCCTACTCTCCACATTAGTCAATTTTGAAGAAATCTAGGTACTATACCCCAGGATCTGGATTTTGCCAGCTATGCTCCTTAGAAACAGTCATACTAGTTACAGCTGCAAAGCGTAAAACTATTATTAATTCAAAAACAAAATTCTGTCGACTTGCAAACATAAAACAAAATTTAAATATATCAATTTCCTTGCCCCCTCCGATACCCTCCCCAGCCAATTACCCACCCCTTACTAACAATATATTAACTTTACAACTAATCACCTCAATAAGGTAACATTTTCCATGCATCTAACTACCTCTTTAAATCATATCGTTTACCACATATTGAGTATTAATATTAGCATTTACTGCACCCTTAAACATTAATCTCTCTCCACCAGCACTTTAAATTTTAAACCTACCTACCATTATTAACAAACATCCCTTAAAACCTTATCCACTATCTTTCTCTCCTCTTTTTAAGAACAGTCCACTAAATTTGTTGATACGACGCTTACTACCGACAGTCTACTTCTCAAAGTCTTCTCATAGGTTAATTCTTTAAACCATATTTACCTGTCAATGCTCTAATCGCCCATTCACTTCTCATCAATCAATCTGCATTCCAAGTACTCTATGTACTGTTATTCACGTATGATCAGCCTAATTTTAACCCTAAACCTTGTATTATGACTCCCCTTACTTAGGCACACCAATTTCGCTTCTACTCTAACATAAGTTGAGATTGGCCTTTTGGCTAAGATCAAAGTGTAGTATCTGTTCCGATGGATACTGCACCCCATAGACTGGTATTGTCTTGGCCTTCGGGGCTTGATTTATGCCGGTCTATGGGTCTGTCCTGTGCAGTTTTAGGAGGTCCACCCTCCCAGGCTTCGCCTCCCCTTTTTGGGGAGGAGTAAGTTTATTGCTTACTGCCTGAGGCGCCCCTACCGGGGAATGCCGACGGGGCTGCCCAGGCAATTTTTAAACCCCACTTTCCCGACCCGACCTTGGGTCACATCTTACTTGTGGGAGTAAGATAAAAACTGGCCTTGTGCCTAACTCCTGGAGAGGAGTAAACAATGCTCTAACATTAGTTATATTTTAAAGTACTTTAATTGCCCATACCCACATCACCCATTTAACTCAGCGCTTAATCGATTATATTCCACATACTTAAATATAACTTAACTTGTTTAATTGACTTTTTAACATTGGAGCTGAAAAATAGTGTTTTAATGATTTTACTAGAACATGTAAACACCCATCCGAGAAAGCCTCTACTCTTTAACTTACTGTCAAGTGTTTAAACTCTTTACACCTTTGAAATACAAAAAAATGTCTGAATAGTTCTGCTTAAACGCGTAAATTCCCAAATTTCTAATAACTAGAGTTCTAATCAAGTATGGATACTTTTTAACTATTTGAATTATATTTAATTTATATTAATAGTATCGTTTAAAAATGGTAACCACTAGATCTTTATTGATTTATTTTTAAAATGTGCTTCCATCCTTACACTATAATATCTAACACTCTAAGTTAAATTGTCAATTTCTAATCCCCCCATTCTTCAATATGACTAAGTATCTCTGCATTCACACTTTAGGCTAGTCATGCTACTCCACTAGTTTTCAAGCCCCTGATTCTCAACCTTTAACTGATATTCCTCCTTGCTTTGACAGATCTTTTAAAACAACATCTGTTAAAATCTATTTTTACTTAATAACGATGAAGTGTATGCAAACACCCCCCATCATTTTTCAACTTACGCGTCAGTCAGAGTATCCCTCTTTCAACCTTTCACTTCCACATCTCCTCTATACCAATCCCTAACTGTCACCGGATTTGAATTTCATCTTACTATCTCATTCCATCTATTGAAGCCGTCAAATAGACATTTATATACACGAGAACCTGCTTGTCTTTGGATTTTACTCACATTTTTACCACATTTTGGACTCAAATCATTTAATAAGTCTTTGGAAAGGTCTCTAGAAGAATTAAGATGGCCATCATTTACCAGCCTATACCATAACCAATCTTTTTCTACGGCGGTATCACTTAATATTCTGATTGATTAATTAATCCTTGATATACAGCATTTGACTCCATTCATGCATTCTTCACGAACCTTCGAACGGTAATACTTTGTCTTTCCATTCTCAACCTTTTTTTCACTGGACATATTTGCACGTTTGACAATCTTCTTACACACTTACATCTACATGTTATGACTTTTTCAAATTATGACTTTTGGTTTATTCCTCGCCGACTTATCAATCTATTTAAATTCCTCTGATGATAAGAAACCATTCTTTGAAAAGCCTGGTTTTATGAATGAAAAAATAAACATTCTTTTATTGAATACACTGTGTTTTGTAATAACTAAAGACGTAATAGATTTGTCATTCTCACATATTTTATTTCCCCGCGTTCATTTATCTATGCAATTGCTTTAAACACTTCACGATATGTTCAAATTTTAAAAAGTTGACTTTCTACTTTAAGTTTCTTATATATATATATATATATATATATATATATATATATATATATATATATAAAATAAAGTAAAATGTATTATATTCATAAATTCAAGATTTTATTTTATCTTACGCAAACATTTTTAAAACGGACACTGTTTAGTGCAATTATTTAAGATTTAGTTTGCTCCAAAATAGACCAACTAACATTAGTATGCCAATATTGGATCTGCCCTAGTTCAGCCCATCAGAAATTATAAAAAAGTTCTCAGTTCAAAAAAATTATACACCGTAGTCTGACATTAGAGATTAACGTAAAAAAAACAATAGTGAACTCACATTCGCCTTTCTAGCGTTTCTACATCATGTACGGCAGTACGCCATCTTGAAACCTCAATTCAGAGTCAGCACTAATTCCCACAACGTTGTTCAAAAATTATTATTTTAGTCTTATTCTTATACTTTTGCTATGTCATAATTATTGTTTATCTATACAATACTTAGATGATTACACATTAAAACAATTTTCATTACATGATTTACGTCATTAATATGATGGGTATCTATATACTTCATCTGAATACGAAACTAACTGCTGATATTATACAGATATGTATTTCATTTGACTGTGATTTTTTTCTTATAGTCTACTATTTAAGTTGATTAAAATATTATAAGAAATCCTATTTAAAATAAATTACATTTTTAAATCTTTAAGTAAACTGTCTTATATAATTTACTCTATTCACAATGGGGTATACATTTGAAATATCAGAATACTAAATGTACAGATATCAGCTAAAGTTGTTTGGGTTTTTATGATATTTAAAAAAAAAAATATTTTGTCGCAGTTGGATGCCGTTACCTTCTAATGGGTAACGTCTAAACGTTAGTTGAATATATATTTTTTTATAATGAATATTTACTTTATTACTTCTAAAAACTACGTGAACTTCTAGTCATTATAAGATTTTTTATCATATTACATTTTGGTCTACTTAGGTTATTTTTAATATATATATATATATATATATATATATATATATATATATATATATATATATATATATATATATATATATATGAAGAAGAATAGAAAGGAATTAGAGAAGCAAAAGCCAAATCAAAATTCAATTCAATTGCTCAGAGCAAGGTATATTCCGCAAAAAGGCAATTTATTCAAGTTAAATTTTCCTTAAGCCAGGCTTTTCAAAGATCAAAATCTTATCATCAGAGGAAGTCGCTGGGATAGTTAAGTTGGCAATGGCCAAGATTTAAAATTTAAAAAAATGAAATAAAAGTTGTAGGAAAGAAACGCAGGGCAAAACTCTTTATATATATATATATATATATATATATATATATATATATATATATATATATTACTGATTATATAATGCATTTACTTTGACATCGGTTAATAATTATATTTATTTAACAGGCTATTGTGGACCTATTAAGGGTCCGGAAAGAAGACACGAACTCTGCGGAGTGCTGTCTTTTACTTGTGATTGGCTGTTTAGTAATTGTTTTTATTTCTATCAACACGTTTCTCATATCATTGATTAAAGGGGAAACTTCTTCAGTTTTTATTCCATGTAGGTTGTTTTTATGAAATAAAGGTATTACACACTTTTTAAAACTCGCTAATTTTGTCACGCACGCCCCGAGTAAACGTTCGGTAATCCTGTTAGTTTAATATAAAAGCCATGGCAAAGTTGAAACTTCTGGTCTTTGTTCGGCGGCATGACAAAATGATACTGGTAAGTCGACCTTTTTTATTAACCATACCTATCTCTTCATTTCACGATCTTCATATCTGAGAACGAGATTTTTTTGTATATTTTCTAAATCTTTTTAGTAAGTAATCGTCGTCGTCGTCATCATCATCATCATCATCATCATCATCATCATCATCATCATCATCATCATCATCATCATCATCATCATCATCATCATCATCATCATCGTCGTCGTCGTCGTCGTCCCATTTACAATATTGTACTTTATGCATTACTCTCAATCGTATACCTTTACGATTCATATGATATTCATATATTATTTATTGTTATTTATATGGTATTTATCTATTCTACTTCATTTACGATCTAATTCTGGCCAGAAAAAGAATATACATTTTTTCTGGGACTTACTTGAACCTCTAAGGCCTTGGGAAGTTGTAAGTTCGGTATGAAGTTATATAATCTTGGTAAAGATTCCACACATGTATGATATATTCCAAAGACATGGGAGACTCACATTCATGTCCCTTATATAAAATAAGTATTTACTTCATTGGTAAAAGCACGGAACACTTAACAGTCGAGAAATTGTAAAAAAAAACAGCAGCAAAAAATAAATGACTTATACCGAACGCGCAAGAAATTAATTATCTACCGACTTGTATACTTTTAACGCATTGAAAATATCTTGAAGTTTTTTTTACATTCAGTGGATAATACAAATGTGTGCTTTTCACTTAAATGGGAAGGGAGGCTAAATTACTGAAAAGTTGTAAAAGAAATGTCTGATCCTATCACTAATTCGTATTCTCCAGTAGCAATCCACCCGAACATAGGGTTAGTGGAAGTTATTTTTGTTTACAATTCTAATTACAAATTTATATTTTCATTACCAATAATGATATCATTTTTTTTAAATTGATAATTTTTACTTACAAATAATCAATGTGTTTGCTTATAACCAATATGTTTTGTTGTTTGTTTGAAAATATTTTTCAAAAGTTTTACTGTATTTTAAAAAATGTTTTAACAGTTCTTAATACATAGAAATTAAATGAAGTACTATAAAAATGAGTCCGTTCAATATGTGCGTTTCGGATTTGAAAACGTCTCTTTCGACTTAATATGTAACAGAAAGACGATAAGACAATTCATCTTATACATATACGTGACTTCTTATACAAAATGTTAAAACAGGTTTAGCTATGACAATGATAATTCAAACTTAAGAAATATATGAAAAATATTACAAATAGGATGTAGCAGCTTGGACCATAGCTTGTTAATGCTAAGATACACGCTGACAATTTAATTTTTAATAAAATGTTCAAAACGGAGAAAACATTATTTAACACAATATATTTATATATGTACAACATTACAAGATATTTTAGGTGAGTAATTGCCCATTTAAAATGCCCAGTTCTCATGAAAAGAATTTAGTAAGAAATGTTACGAACAATGACAGTATTGTGTTTATGCCACTTTTTATGAGTGTGTAGGCATTTGTGTGTTGCTTTTTGCCATGGTGCATACGCGTATGCCAGTGTGTGTGTGTGTGTGTGTGTGTGTGTGTGTGTGTGTGTGTGTATGTGTGTGTGTGTGTGTGTGTGTGTGTGTGTGATAGAGTTGAGAAATGATTATTAGCTTCCCAAGCGCAAGGGGGCGAAAGAAGCGAAAACGTAATACAGATGTTAACGCTGTGCTGATTTTTTCCAACAGTTTTTCCCGACAAAAAATATATATTTCTTATACGTATTCATCGGCACAAGAACATATTTTTTACTTTTGTGTGCCAAAAAGGACTTTTGATCGCACGAGGTAATTTGACTAGCGGCAGACGACGTAGAGAGCACGTGACCGCTAATTTTGCTTATTAGATAAATATTTTTCTGAAAGCCAGTTTTGTATGAAAAACATTATTTCTTTTTTTAGATCTGATGTTTAGCCGTTACTTGTGTCTTTTCGCCCACTCTGTTGGTCAATCAATATTATAGAATTGGCGTTCATGCTAATCCTATAAAGACATAAATAAATAAATAATTAATTTACATATTTACGTTTCAAAAGTATCCTTGAAGTCTTTTTACCAATAATATCTTCGAAATCCACCTCTATTTCCATCCTAGAAGTTATAATCTTAATATTTTTTAAAGGTTGCGCTTTTTTATACTGCAATTATTAGAAAGTTCTGGTAATTAAATGTAGTCAATTATATTTTTATTTTTCAATTGTTTCAATTTATATGATCATGGGAGATAACTATTAATTTGTTAGTAATTAATTATTTACATTGTATTATCACAGATACAAATAAATCACTTGAATAACATTTATTTTTCTCAAGAGATGTGCTTTAAAACCAAAGCGAGAACGAACGACAGACTAGCTTATTTTTTTAATAGAAATGTGTGAGATCACATACAAACATACAATGCGTTTAGCGTTGAAAATGATATTTCAAAATTAAGCGTGAAAAACTGACAGACAAACAGTCTTCTTCTTCTTCCGTTTGCTTCACATCATCTCACTGTTAGATCACCAGCTCGGTTGAGAAAAGTCATGTTAATTTTTTGTTGTCTAGCGCAGCTATGCCGGCTTCGCTGTTGGGTGGTCGATATTTAAGGCATGATTCGATGATGGGGTCTACTGTCTGTTCAGACAGACAGTGTAACGTACATATACTTTTATAGCTATTCGTGGGTATATCTAATAATCTCTTTTCCTCACTGATCTTATAAAATTACGCGTTTAACGATGAAAATACTATTTCAAACTACAGCATGAAATACCGTACTTACAAACTGGTCGACGAGCAAGGTGCTTCATAGAAGATGCTTCTAAACATAATATTTATAGTTCAAATGAATGACAGTTTAAATATCTGTAAATTTGCCAAGTTATCAATGACATTGCCAGTCTCATTAAAAGGTCAAAATTACTAGCATTGAAATGTGTCAGAGTATCCAAATGAAACTGTCCGATTCCCCCAACCGTATTTAATGGGCCACTGCTAACCGGTGCTTACATTTACAGACTTCATAATATAGGACAATCTTCATAGAGACAGTTTTTGGGTATGGGCCAAGCTTTAATGTTTCGTAGAACATTTTATTACAGGAAGCTTTGTAACATAACGGGTTTACGTTCTTTGGCGGGCTCCTCAGGTCTCGTCATGGACTGGGGCTGAGGGTGTAGTCTGGAGCCGCTCGATAGAAGAAAAAGCACCTACGTAAGAAGTTTAAAAAGCCGTGTCTGAAAATTAACAAGACTGTGTATGGCGTTATGTGTGAGCTATGGGACAAAGAGGGGTTCGGATTGTATTATCATACAACGTATCTTATGAGTAAATAATTGTGATTTTAGTTTTCTGTAGCCATTGTATATTTTCAATGTGCTTTTTTCTACACCTCCTCCTTTCTAGCACAATGAGGCACCAGTCTACAACGACTCATGCATTCAGCAATTATTGACTAAGAAACATGTTTACACACTGAAACAACCTCCCTATTCATCTGATGTTGCTCCCTGTTCACTTTCCTTTTTTCCAAGCTAAAAAGAATCACCTAAGAAACATGTTATTAAGACATAGAGGTCATTACAAGTGCTGTAACAACTAATATAGAGAATTATTACTGCGCTCTTCATATGTATTGCTCTGCTAATTATTAAACTTACTGTTCGTAAATAATTGTTTGAAGTCCTCAGAAAAAAATTATTAATCTTGATATTAATAAATTATATAATTCGTTAATTGCAAACGACTTATTAATAAATATCAGTAAATAGTATTTTTCTTTATAGCTCCTTGCCAGAGAACTAAACATAATATGGAAGTTATAATAGACATAATAGTAGAAGTAGCACAGCTGAACGGGAATGAAAATAACTTAAATAGTAAGAAAAACAATCGACTGCGGAAATGTATACACATAATCATATTATACCGAAAAATTGCAGATACACTGAAAGAGAATAAAATTGCGCGAGCAGAATTTGAAACATAAAAGTGAAAATGAAAGGAAAATGAAACTATCAGTGTCGATATGTTAAATCACATAATCTGCTCCTCAAAAAAAACAAACAAAATAACACAATTTGTATCAGTGGCATCTGTTGGTGCTATAAAAATGGTCGTTGGGGGTCAATGAGGATAGAAAGACCATGAAGAGAGAACACCACGCAAACATCCACTAGAAAGGCACGGTGATTACTAAAATTTCAGAGAAAACTAAAGGCCGTAATCGGTAAGAAATCAATGGTAAGTATTTGTTGGGAGATCTCCCAAATAGACATATTGTCACTCAGACTCTAAGGAACACCACATTCTTTTGCCAGTGAACGATCACTGATAATGATTCATGTGGAAAAATACTAGTGAGTAAATAATAATAATAATAATAATAATAATAATAATAATAATAATAATAATAATAATAATAATAAAAATAATAAAAATAAATTATGGACAGAGGGTCGAGAAGGGAAAGCGCAAACCAGACCTCCACTGGAAGAGCGCGGACAGCTCTGGGACCGTGGGGAGGCTTGTTGCCACTCGGGCCCTAGAGGGGACCAATGGCCCTTATCAGCGGGAAATCGTTGGTAGGTGGATGTTGCGATTACCGCAAGGTCATCAGCGGTGATGAACGAAAAGAGGTGGAGCATACTGGAAGTCTGAGGAGACTTGTTGTCACTCAGACTCCAGGAATACCACAGGTTGTCGGCAGTTGGCGATCACTGACGACGACCAGTGTGATAACTCCTAGTGAGTAAATAATAATAATAATAATAATAATAATAATAATAATAATAATAATAATAATAATAATAATAATAATAATAATAATAATAATAATAACAATAATAATAATAATAATAATAATAATAATAATAATAATAATCGTTGCTGCCAGCGAGAAATCAATGGTAAGAAACTTTTGCGATAACGCAAAATCATTTGCGTTGGTTGTCGGGGGAGGTGAAGAGTGCTGGAAATCTGATGAGACTTGTCAATCAGACTCAAGGGAACACCACCGGTTATTAGCAGAGAACAATCATCGATGACTTGTGTGAGAACACTTAGTGAGTCAATAATAATAATAATAATAATAATAATAATAATAATAATAATAATAATATAACAAAACAATTTGAATCAGCGGACGAGAAGCTGAAAAAACTCGGCACGAAGAAGTTGACTCGCAGATAGAAAGTGACACCAAGGACAAAATACATATACGACGTCTGCATCGGTTTCTATTTCACAGCAGAAGATACTCCAACCAAAAAACTTGGATTTTGCTCATGTTCACCTCTGACTGACGGAGGCCTACTACTACTACTACTACTACTACTACTACTACTACTACTACTAGTACTACTAGTACTACTACTAATAATAATGATACTTCTAATATTAATAATAATAATAATAATAATAATAATAATAATAATAATATTTCTTCCCCCCAAGAAGACCAAGAAACAAATGTTCATATTTTAAAACGTTTAATAAATCAATGTCTGTTTTTAATGTTGTAGAGGATTACTGGATAAGGATGGACAAACACATTGCTACAAAATAAAATATTTTATTGATAGAATCTCTTTAAATTATCCTCGAAAAGAAAAATAGGGAAATTTCTTTTTAAATAGACACACTTAGGTAAGTTCCTGCGCTTGCAGAGATATGTGTGAAGATGTGGTTGCGTAAGTTTATGTATTTTATGTCATTGCAGTTGTAGCGTTTGTGACACTAGTACCTATGTGATTCTCCACCATGTCGACAGTGATGCGTGCAGTTAGTATGAAGTATCAGCTTTCAACAGAGTCGATGACAGCGAGCTAACAACTGTGCGTGTGTTTTTAAGTTTTCGCATTTGTTGCAGCAAAGAGACTCTAGAGAAACTCCCGCTATATTTTAACGAATCTTTTCATGCTTGACAAATTAACATTTAAACATGTATCCTGATTGGTTCAAAAATAAATAAATTGATTTTTGCATAATATATATTAGTATCAGAAGATAGTATACAATTTAACTTCATAAAGCATCTGTACATTTAACTTCGTTTAAATATAATTATATCTCCTTAATATTTGAGCTGCGATTAATGGTCACAGTAGGTCAGTATTGTAGGCGTTTGTAGTGATTTAACAGAAATTGATGATAGATCAAATCTAGATTCATCTCTAACCAGTCATTTATCTTAGATCAAGAATCTAATTAATTAAATAACACTTTGGACACACGATTTCTCGTGCTGCCTCACATCTTCTGACATTTCGCTTGTGCCGCCAGGACGTTTCGTCATATCGCCAACACAACTTTCTGTTTCTAAACCTCTTACTGTTTAAGGCCGTTGCGTACTGCTAATTTATTTGTTTTATACCGCTGACGGCATTATTTTGTTTTAAGCATCGCATGCATTTCCTGTTTAATTTTTCTCTAGCACAATAAGCAAGGTAATTTTGTCAAACGATATCCTACTACATACATCTTCTGTTTAGATATATTCAAGATGGATTTAAAGTAAAACTCTCATTTTAAAATGCTGTTTAAATATGTATGTATTAAATGTTTAACTCTTGAATAGTGTTTTGTTGGTAAGAATTTTAAAAGGGCAGAATAAGTAGTTGTCATTAATAGTCACTTGTAAAATACACATAATCATTGTATAATAACTGGACGAACATTTACATTTATGATTGTATTTGATGTTCACTGTATAATGGTTGATTTTCTATATACTCATATAATTGTGTGACCAGTTCTTGTGTGTCTGCGTGTTTTTTTTCTAAATGATTATTACTTCATGTGTCTACAATCAAAACTACTATTTATTTAGATAAAAAATCAATAGAGTAAAGTACAACAAAGTACTCTTTCAAAATCGTATTTCCACAAAATAATACAACATAGTGAAATGAGTCGTGGTATAAAAAGGTCACTATTAAATAAGAATAAGATATACAAAGAAAGAAAGAAAGAAAGAAAGAACGAAAAAGAGATAGAGAAAGAAAGACAGAGTGAAAATAAACATCAAGTTGTTATTCACTGTCTTATGTCTTTCTTGTACAGTACACAACAGCCTTTTGGCTGTTTTCCCCTTTTCTTCATTCACTACGTTACCAACACTGCTCCTGTCTTTGTGCCCCTGTTTGATGATTTGGTAATTCTGACTGTTAGCTTTTCATTATTTACTAGTTTACAAATAAAAGAAATAAAAAAGCAAAAACGCGAAAAGATAAAGAGTGAAAGATTTTAAAGATGAAAGTAAACAGATTCCAGAGAAACCTCGTGTATGTATAGGATGATTTTAATAAAACGTTATATTGTAGAAATCGCTCTAGACAAGGAATGACATCCCTTAACATAAGGAGCTAAAACGAACGAAATGTGAATAACTCAAAATCAGAATATATGTATTAACGTTAGTCGTGAAAAGACTAAGGTTATAAGTAGGAGGAAAACAGTCAGCAGAAAAAGGATTCCACACACCACCAGTATTTGGAGATAGGCTACTGCAATAAGATGTATTAGAACGAGTACCCGAACAACGAATTGATGAAGACCATTAGACAAATGAGCTAAACGAGCAATAGAAAGGAAGCTGGAAATAAATCAGACAATTCTGAAGCACTCATAAAATTATAGTACTTATAAAGATATTGAGACTATAAAAAGTATTTTGTAGGTTGAAGATGATCTGATTCTTCACTTAATTTGCTATGTTGCCTGTGCACCTTTTAGTTGAAGTGCATCAGTCTTGCAATATTATTGCTGCATACTTTAAAAAACATGAACAAGTAAGAGCGAAGCAACAAAATATGCAAGTCGTTGTTTTGTAGTTTTCTCACATTTACTGACACTTCAGTTTATATTTTCAAGTGGATCAAATACTTCAAACAGCTATTTAGATGAGGTGTGTGTGTGTTTGTATATACACACACTCACAAACACAGACATATATATATATATATATATATATATATATATATACATGTGAGAGTGTGTGTGTGTTTATGAAATGTATATATTAAGGTAGTGGTGTATGCTGCTATGTATGTAGGACTATGTGTAGGTTTTTGTCTTTGCTTTTTAATGAATAGAAATATGTTTGCATGTACCCGTTCATGCATAAACATCTTTATAAATTTGAAGCTGGCAATAAAACAACAAAATTGAATAAAAAGAACAGAACCAAATTTCTTCTTGCAAAGATCTGTTAACGTTGGAAATGAGCTAAAGGCTTACGGAACCAGTGAAGCATTACGTCTGTTGATGCATCTTCGATTCAGAAATAATTAAAGACACCCTATCGGAAAGAAATGGTCGGCGAGGTGTGATAATGACCGGTTTATAAGGCCTCCTTCGTGTGCATGAGAACTTTGCCCTCTAATGTGAAGAAGGAAAATACAAAAAAACGAAAAACAGCTAAAACAAAAAATTAACTGCATATAATGTCCATTGCCTGCAGCAAAAGTTAATTCGAGAAAGATGACGCCTTTTAAGCATTACAAATATTAGAGTTGCGTCCTTGAATTTTCAGAGGAACAAGCGTTCCGTCTCTTCATCGATCTGTCACAGTAAACTTTGTAATAAATTAAATCTGTGAGAAGAAGGTGAAACTAAGTACAAAGTTATAAAATGAGTTCATGCATCATTCGAGGAGGCTATGTCTATCGTTTCGTCTGTAGGTCTGTCACACTTACGTTTGAAATGCACAGAGTAAATGGATTTATCTTTATAATATCCAGGCTAATGTTCTACTTCAACCACTTGTAATCGATGTGTTAAAAATAAATCCGATTTGCAAACAAATACTTTCTAGGCAATATAACAATTTAATATTATTATACATTATTGTTGATTAGGTCTTTGTATATTTTGTTTCAGTCTCTTTCTCCATCTTTCTCCCTCTCTCTCCATATATAAAGGTTTTTATATATATATATATATATATATATATATATATATATATATATATATATATATACATATATATATGTGCGTGTGTGTATGTATATTAATTTATACTTTTTGATGTATACAGTTTTTAATTAGTAAGAACTTACAAAGTAAAAGCTCGATTGAGATTCATCTTTAACAGCAGCGGTATTATATAAATCGTGGCTGTTCGTATATGTACGAAACGGACCGTACAATTATATGGATATTTTGATAAACGAGTAAAAAATTGTTATTGAAATTTAGTAAACTTATACATACATATATATATATATATATATATATATACATGTCCCTTTAGATTGCATTCGAATTCGGGTGTCACGTAAAATTGCAGTTCCCTTCTTGTTTTAAAATACGAACCTGCTTTAGACTGATTATATAACTAAAATGTTATTTAAAACTTAATCTTGACATACCGATCAATGGACAGCCGGAAGATACAGAAGCGTCGACGCACACAGAAATAGTATTTAACTCTTAAACGTGATATTCTAGTGAATATTATATTACAATATAAAACGTAATACACAAAAGAAAAATTCATTTAGCACTTGAACATGACTGAAAAGAATTCTCATTTCGAACTTAAACGTAACCGACTTGCCCATGAAAGTTTTATAGATGCGCACAAGCCCATTTAAGAATGTGTCAACAACAGTTTAGATAAACATTTAGATAAAAGATTAAATAAAAGTTTAGATAAACATTTAGATCACAGTTTAGATAAACTATTTTTGTCAGTGGACAGCACGCCAATCATATGTTATTTCTAGGAACGTAGGATCCATTAACTATTAACTAGCTGTATTTATTTCGATTCCATTCTCGATAAAAAACGTTTCTGTAAAAGAACCCACTAAAGAATATATGCATGTTCATTTTTAAATAGAGAGATAAATAGTTTAATTATAAATATGATTTCATCGCGTGGCTTTCATCTTTTTCTGTTCGGTATTTAGATATTTCTTATAGAAGCATGGTTGGTATAATA
>OY744527.1:115221869-115234369 GCA_963556195.1 Sepiola atlantica
CAGATACATGTAGGGTAGACATGTTGGGAAGAAAAATAAAATAAAATGAAAAATAATGGCAGCGTCTTGCTGGACGTCCGTACTTGTTAGAGAATGAAAATGAGTGGGAGAAAAAAGGGGAAGGGTGGAGGGAGCAAGGACTACTGTGGGAGAAACACAACGTGAATTAAAGAAACGATTAAATGAACATAAAAGGGACAAAAAAAACAAAAAAAACCAACCCTCTCAGTGCACTTTTCTCCTATGCTCTAGAATATGGTCATGCATTCAAATTTGAACAAGCCAAAATCACTAAACACATCCACAACAAATCTCGGCGAAGATTATTGGAAACTGCCCTCATCACATCCTCCACTACCATCAAGCAGCGAAATGGTTTCTTTAACCTATCACCCTTAATAAGCAAGATCATCCTCACAGAACAAAGTCTTTTGCCTGATCATGGCTAACTTTTATTTTCATCTCTAACCTTATGACACTCTTCCATTCACCCACACCCTTCCTTCTTCTCCCTGAATCTTCTCTTTTTTTCCTCACTTTTTTCCCTCACATTTTTAATACTACAGTCCAAATAAACTTTCTCATGTTCCAAATATTTCAAATATTCCTCACCCACCCTTTCAATCACCCCCTCCCCCACCCACTCCAATCCCTCACTCATTGCTATCATTTTCCAAATATTTCAAATATTTCACACCCTATCACGACAAATCCTCCCTCTTCCCCCTCTCATCTATTTTCTCCCATACCTCTTCTTAAATTCCCTCATTTTCTCCAAACGCTCTCTAAGACCACAACTTTCGCCCATCCACCAAAATCACAGCCCCCCTCCCTCTCTACCCATCCCCATTTTCCCTGCATACACCCCCCACACACAAACATTCCAACTCACTCTTCCCCTTCAATCTCGACCACAGCCATCTGGTCAAACACCCCCTCCCCCTCTTCCTCCAATCTCTCTCTGCCATCCATTTTACCCCTGCTCATCCCCCACCTCTTTCTCTCATCGCCAGCCACAGTAGTCCTTGCTCCCTCCACCCTTCTCCTTTTTTCTCCCACTCATTTTCATTCTCTAACAAGTACGGACGTCCAGCAAGACGCTGCCATTATTTTTCATTTTATTTTATTTTTCTTCCCAACATGTCTACCCTACATGTATCTGTGCTTGCATGATATCTTTTCCCTATATCATCATCCTGATGAAGTCTTATAAATAAAGACGAAACGTTGATGTACACATAAAAAACATCCAGTTTTTGGTTTTCCTTTTTCATTTTACCATATATATATATATATATATATATACAGGGTGGGCCAAAATAAGGGTCTTATCTTTAAATTTGAATAACTTGAATTTGAATAACTTCTACAAAATAAAAGTTAAACTCACCAAACTTTATGTGTGTGTAGACTGACCCTTCCGAGATCTTTTGAAAAAAAAAACAAATTTTAGCCGAAAAACACTTCTTAAAACTTACAAAAACTAAAGTATTGTTTTTTACACTGTTTTGAGTTTTTTAAGCAAAAATAATGTTTTCTAAATGAGGGTACGTTCCTTAGGGCTAATACGGCTCATGCTTGCTTCGGAAGGAGTCCTTCACTTATTCTAAAAAAAAAAAAATAAAAAAAATCAATAAATAAAAAAGTTATGAATTTTTAAAAATAAAACACTTATTTTTGCCCACCCTGTATATATATATATAATCTGTAAAGTAAGTTAAATTCCTGCCAGAAAAATAAACATTTTGAGAATAGTTTAAACCTAAAATACAGTTTCTGCGCAGTTTGTGCCGACGAATACGATGAGAAAATGATGCACAAATCACAATAGATTTAAATGCAAAAAAAAATACTGTAAAGCCGTAAGAAAACCGAAGCAAAAGACGTCTGGCTTGATTTGTATGAATGACTAGTTTTATCTATAATAGATCTATACAAATATTGTACGCATCTTAAGATGTATTAAAGTGTTCAACTATATAAGGAATGTGCAGCTTAAAAAGTTTCCCAGCAAAATCAAATTACAGTATAACTCTTCTTATTGAGGAAAACTTCCATATCGTTTTCTAAATAAATGTTATATGAACAGAAAAATATCACATCATTTATTATCAGTATTTTTTGGATTATTTGGATGACTGTTATCATTTTCGTTGGGTGAATTCACACAACGTTTCGACCCCGATGTTCTTCAGCTGCCTCTTGTCAAATTTGGGAATCTAAATGTCGAACTCTATAGAATTAAAAACGAAACCCCTTATTTAATTCACGGAAGTAGCTTCTTTTTGTTCTGTCAGTCATGACCGGTCAACAACTAAAGTCATTTTAATTGTATTCTTAATATCGCCTTAACTAAGGTGTCACTTAGAACTGATTTATACTTAGCACTTTTATCCCTTGTGCCACGAGTTTTTGCGGATAATTCTCGTATGCCTTTTAGGAGCTGTGTACCTATTCTTGTTTTTAAGTGTATTTCTTACTACTTCTTACTCTCTCTCTCTCTCTTTATGGTAAACAACTGATGATCCCTTAAAATAGTGTTAGAAACTAACTAATATAATAACTGTAAAAAATAAATTGACTTACATGAGTGATTTTCCACTGGAAGACTTGAGACTATAATTTTTTATTTTTAAAAGTTTTTTTATATATATATTTTTTTTTTATGTAGTTTTAATGGTTGAGAAACTTCCGAGACTATATATATATATATATATATATATATATATATATATATATATATATATATTACATATTTATATTATAAAATAAATAAAATACGTATGTATGTCTGTGCGTTAGTATATACACCTATAACTTTCTCCGTTGAACAGCTACAGATATGAAATTTGATTACAGATATACCTCGATAGATAGAACATAGGGTGCAATCCGTGAGAGTATGCGATGTACTTTGACTTGATATATCCAAGTCACTAGGACAAATTTCAGAGTATCAAAGCTTAATCGAACAATCATTATTTTTAGTGCTCGGTGTTTGTTTTTTTGACTTGTTCCTTTAATATATAAAAATCACTTTCATTCCGGGACAACACTGGGTTCTCTGCTAGTTTAATAATGAAGTAAACAATGTCTTCGTTTCCTTGTTCCATCGACTTTGTTCTATAAGTAAAGAATACCCTTTTTGCACATGCGCATTAGGCTTGAATGAAATATCACAGAACAAGAAGAAACTATGCATTTAATTTTAGCATACCTATGCCGTAGAGACTTCATTCTAGTTAAGTCCAATATGGCCAGTGGTTTTGTACGTATAAGTGTTTACTATTTGTAGAAGGAGTAGTTGTATTGCGATTTAATAAAACACTAACACGTTTGTTTCTCGATAAAACATCAAGCAGCCCAAGGGTTTTTCATAACAACTTGGGTTCAACTATGTTGAGGAGTTGTGCTGTTCCGGCATTGAAATGTAACTGAATTCACGTGGTGTTAGTTTGCGGATTTTGGAGTCACTCTTTCGTAACTTTTACCTCTAGTGCTATTCTGACCCAGAATGATATTTGTAACGGCCCCATCTATAGATTGCACATAATTTAACCTTTAAATAAAATCAATCAAGTGTATGATATGGAAATGCAGCTTGCGATGTACACATCAACTTCCATCATGTATATGTGGAACACAATAAATAATTTTTTTAACATTTTAAGAACTTAAATTATAACATTTTCCAATTGACTTGATTTGGAATTAAATAACTCTAAAAGTTTGATATTCGATGCAGCAAAACTATTGATAATATGGTGATGGAAATCGATGGCATAACTTCGGGATTATGTGTTATATGTTAAAATAATTTAAAAGGTTTTCATGAACATGGAAATTTCGGGGTCATGGGTCATTCAAATAAATACTTATCAGCAGCCATTATTTTAAAGATCTAACATGTACAATGTTTTCGCATGTTTTACACAACCTATAAAAATTGTGCAACCTCTGAAGTAATGCATGTCGGAACAGTCAGGGAAACAGGGAGCCCTCAATTCAATCTCAAACCATCAACATATCTTGAACGAAACTACATTTCACTTATCTCTCACCAAAATCAAAATCATTTTTCTTCTTCTTTTCTTTTCCTTTTCTTTATTGTCATGTTAACAGCACACTTCTACACATTCTTACACATCTCTGACATAGCCAGCTGGTCAATACTCCTACCCTCCAGAAAATTCAAACTTGACCACAACAAAATCTCCCCTCTCCCCTCTCACCTATCTCACCCTTTCGACTACCTCTTTCATACACTTACCAACCCAGCCTATTTTCAAGTTATATTCATTTCTTCAAATCTTTTTTCTAAAACTATGATAACACCCACATACTTACACACAGAGTTCCCTCTTCCCTCTTCTTTCCCCAGCCCCTCCAAATCCATGCCACACCTCACCACGACAAAAAACCTCAGCACCCCTCTCCTCTCTCCCCCCTAAAGCAAATTCACTAACACTTTCCCCCCTACACTTTTTCACTGCTGCCTTAATTTACCCAACCAAAGCTTTTCATATTCATTTCAATCTTTGCTATTGACTGACTTCTCGCAGCCTGGACTTTCGTCCAGTGCTCTACGTAGCCACGGCTACTACTTTTTCTTATGAACCCATCATGTCAACCCAATATTTCGATGTACTTGAATGACATTTTTCGTAAAATTATCATCGTAAGGAAGTCTTACAATAAAGACGAAACATTGATGAATATATACAAAATATTTCTTGGTTCTTACTTTTTCATTTCCCATTACGTCTGATTACTCTCATCCTTCCTTTCTCATATATATATATATATATATATATATATATATATATATATATATATATATATATATATATATATATATACATGTAACAATGTTATTATATGAAGTGAAATAAGCAAAGACACTAATGAAAAATATTAACACGAAAACATCTTTAAAGGGTGCATTGGCTCTAATATTTCGACTTGATTTATCAAGTCTTTTTCATGGAAGGAACGGTTTATTTAGGCAAAGTCATGATTTTGAGCACACTAAAAGCAGAAAGATATACTGGAAGAGATGATGATAAGTGTTTGGAGAGTGATTGCTCTTAGGTTTTTATCAGCTGGAAAGACGAAAAGAAAGGGGAGAATGTTAGGTTAGATATGAAAGGAGGAGGGAGAATATATTAGGTTGACAACCATTCAGTTTAGCCTATGTATCTATAATAAATACGCAACAAGGGATAACAACACAGCTGATTCATCTGATGCACAGCACTACAATTTATAATAAGGCAAACAGTATAAACATTATTTTATTACCTACAGACTTTAGTTCCACACAGCAACGCAGGCAATACGACATTCAGTGGATGCACAAATTGCACACACGCCCACATTAATCGATTTATTCAGGGATAGGGATATTACATATTTAAAAAGAATTTCAACCGCTTCTCTCAGCGAACAAATTTCTAGTCGTTTAAATATTTGCAAACGTGTATTAGTTTAAACCAGTAATGATGTTTAATACAATAAACACAGCTTAATAATTAATGTACGCCTTTTTACACACAGTAAACATAATTCAATAACATTCGATTATATAAATTTGGCAAAAATAAAACTAGTATGCATCAGTTGCTATATAAGTAAAAGGGTGGTAGACATTTACGCAGAAGAGGATACCGTAGCCCAGCACCTGTCCAGTTTCGCCTTGAATTGCTGCTCTGTTGGCGCAATAAGAAAAGTAGCCTGCTAATATAAGAGCTAACTACGATATTGATTTGATTTGACTCTTGATTGATGAAAGTGAAGTTCACCGAAAATATACATAAGCCCCCCCCCCCCCCCCAAAAAAAATAAGAATACAAATATGTCTAGTTATACGTTCTTCGGAATGACAACCCAAGGGCCTAACGGGAAACATTTATCTATTCTATTGTTTTTCATTTCATGGTACTCCGATTCTACATACTTATCCATACACAAAGTATACGTGACTGTCTTAGAATGAAATGAATAGACGATGCTTACGATCTAACGAGACTGACAACAAAAGACAAAAGTACGAACAATAGATACGAATATAAAACCACGAAATGTCCACCAGAAATGGAATGAATTAGCAGAATACGTGAACGAATGAAATAGATGTAATTTTAGAAATATATTTTGGAATTGAAAAAGTTATACAATCTTTTGGAAAACAAATTTAAATAAGAAATCAACACCATAAATAACTCTTCGAAAGTTTTCGTAAGAGCACATAACTCTAAAAGATCATACAATAACTAATATAGAAATAACAAGCACACAAATATAATAAACATTAAAGTTAAGTCAATCGAAAAAATGCAATGCTAAAACAAAATAGATTAACTGAATTAGCAACGAGAAAATTTGCAAATTCATACAATTCGACATGAAGGGAAGCTACCATTTCATCAAATTATGTACCCTAGATAGCGCATTAAAATTTGCCGGAGAAAATAGAGATATTCGTATTGACGATATAAAAATAATAAAACATTGCAGAAAATCCTTACTCTTCAATAAACTTAACATATTGATACAAATTACTACACCGCAAACTTAAATATCACGTGTGTATGTGAGGCGAAGGCTCGTGGTATTACAGAAAATAGAATACACTTTTATCGATAATTCACAATCAGAATATTGGTGTGTAAAGGGCTGACGGTCTCCTTATACAGCAGACAGAAGTTTAACTAAAAATAAAAATAAACAATACAAATATCAAGAACGTGAGGATTTGACATAGAAATAAACCGAATCTGAAATGAGTTATATTTCTGGGCATAACCCTCAATTCAAACAAAGAAACATACAAGTCTTATAGAAAACCAAATGATAGTACATTGTAAATTAAACATCTAACAATTAAGTTGCAGTTTTCAAACAAATGCTCCGTTTGATGGACCATGCACAAGCCACTAATGCCAGCAATATAAATATGTGTAGCCCATACAAAACGGAATATATAAAATACTTTAAAATAGGGAGAATAATTAAAATGTAGTATTTAATAAAAATAATAATTTAAACAGACATTAACAAAAAGGCGAAATATAATTTGCTTTAATTCGCCTTTTTACAGAAGGTTTAATACACCGATTAGCAAAATGCAATGCGTTGTCTAGAAATGTAAATAGACACATTATTAAACGTAGTTATTGTTTCATCGATAACATTCAATCACTAATAAATAAACATAACACAAAATAATTAAGAATAGTAACAGTAATAATGGTACTAATAGTATTAGTATTAATAATTATAATAGCAACTTAGATAATGGAAGAATAAAAGATAATTTTTCAAGTTATGAATACATATTTAAAAAAGCAACAGTAACTAATAACATTAGCAATGATAAAATGTAGACATAGGAGACATAGAAAATACTTTCAAGTGTAGTTATAATCACACATGATGGCATTCAGAAGTGTACAATACTGAAATAGCACTACACACACACACTTTCTCTCTACAAATATATATATATATATATACATATATATATATATATATATATAGAGAGAGAGAGAGAGAGAGAGAGAGATAGATAGTCAACCACATAATACCATTTCGCTGTATCACAGCTCTTCAGTGTGGCTAGAACAGCTAGTACCTCAAGCAGGGATTGACACTCAATGGTCGAGCTTACAGTCAGCGCCTCTACACCTGCGCTATCACACGACCCTGGCTAGATGTAAGTGATAGCTCAATGTAAACATTGTCAATTGCCAGGAGCTTTAATTAGTTTAACCCAATAAACTATGCTTTAAAGCTAATGGTTGTAGGCGATATATTTACAAATAAGCTCTACCCAAGAAATGGAGCTTCATATAGTCATCCACATACAAACTGTTTCGCTGTATCAAAGCTCTTCATATATTTATATTATATATATATATATATATATATATATATATATATGCATATATATATATACATATAAATTACATACAAAATATCATAGTATTACATCAATCAACTAACGTGTCCATGCTATGTCACATTTTCAAAGACTGAATAAAACCAGAATTAAAAGTGAAAATTGGGAATTTTATATTGGAAATATACCAGCAGAAGTCAGATTTTAGGAAGCAAAGAAAGGAGAGAAAAATGTTATAAGAAATCAAAGAATTAAAAAACGACCAAAGTTCGTGTTGGTCAAATGTAAGCCACCATACGCTCACCCATCAGGTTTGCACATATGAATCCCAGCTTCCTCGCATGTCTCTAGTCGGACGTGCATTAATTCAACGCCTGTTAGACCGAATAAGCATTAGGGGGTTGAAAATAAAGAAATCAACAGATAACTAAAATGATATATATATATATATATATATATATATATATATATATATATATAATATTTTTCTGAGGGGACGCTAGGGAACCTTCTTTAAGTAATTAATTAATTAATCAATTAAGTGGAACTAAAACCCACAGTGTTTAAAATCGTTGTCAGATATTTTGATCATACAAATTAAATATATATTCAACAGTATCAATACATGTTTGGAAGCCATAGAAGTTTTATTACTACCTTCTTTTATTTAGGTGCTAACACGTAATAGATCACCGATCTGCGGTTTAGTGTTGAAATATTCTAGGTAAGTGCAGGTCCTACATATAAACACCAGTAGGGTTCATTATTATTGTTATTAAGTATTATTTCTATTACCATAATTATCAGTATCATTATTATTACTATTATTGTAACTTTTCCTGCTAGTATTCTTACTATTACCATTATTAGTATTTTAACTACTACCCTTTTAAACATCGCTACAACTACTATTATTACTATAGATATTCCGTTATGATTACTACCAGTAAAATAATAATTCGTTATTATTATCGCTATTTTTGCTTTTTTATCCCTGTCATAATCATTGTTTTTCCTGCGACATTACCTATTCTTACTATTATTATTACTGTTAATTCTATATTTATAATTATTATTATCATTACGTTTACTATTATTGTTATTATCGTCACTATTACGGTAATTATTATTACAACTATTAATATTAATACTATGATTAGTATTATTATTATTATTATTATTATTATTATTTTTATTATTATTATTATTATTATCATTGTCATTATTACTATCCTTTTTATTATGACTATTATTGTTACTATAATTAGTATTACTATTATTCTTACTATTCATCCAATTCTTCTTCTTCTTATTATTATTATTATTATTATTACTATTATCATTATCATTATTACTATTTACTTTATTTTTATTACTCCTGTTGTTACTATTTTCACAACAGCTTCCATCATTATCACCACTATTACTATTATTATTATTATTATTATTATTATTATTATTATTATAGTAGTAGCGACAAGGGTGGAAATGTTAGGGTTAGGGTTATGGTTAGGTGTTAATTTATAACTGTAATGCTATAACTTATTTTCTAGGGGTTGCCCCTTTATTAAAAGAGAAATTTAAGGGCTTATATATAACTTACGTTGTACTATTTATTTTTAGTCTTTTAGTTAGGGCTAGATCTCTTAATTTTATTAGTTTACTTGGATTCCCCACCTAGTAATACATTATATCTATCTGGGAGTGCAGTAATCTTTGCGCTATATACTTAAGTTTTTTATGTTGAATTTTCTTGATTGCTCACGAACTTATCCATAGTCAGCCGTTCAAAGTGCCTATAGTTAAAACATATTTCGTCTCATTGATAAAGTAAGCAACTTTTACTAGGAAACATAACAATGGCCACTTTTTCGCTAGTGGAGAAAGCAAGTGGGATTATGTAGTGTAGGTGTCGATTACTTTTTTTAATGCCTCGTTTGACCACAAGAACCCTATTTCCATCTTTTAAGAATTTTATGTCGTTGGATAATGAAGTTCCTATTTTCTTGTTATTGTAGTTGTTAAATGAGAATTTGTTGGCCTTAAAATCAGTACTTGTACCCACTATGTAAACTGTTTTAGATTAGGATTGATTCCTGAGAAAAGAATTTCTAAATAGACTATATCTTTAGTAAAACATCTTTCTTGTAGCGGGAACTCACTCTTATCTCTTCAGCTTCATATTTTGTTGTCATTATTATGTCGTAAGTTTCTATCCTAGCTTTGTAATATATGTCTATTCTGACTCTTAATTTTTTCCAAGTAATTTGTACAACTATAACTAAGTTTAATCGTATTTTTATTGAATGTTTTATTTATTGGCAATTGTTGACTTAACAGGTTAAGGAACTTTATATTTAAATAGTAGATTAACAAGGGGCGTATACCAGATTATTTTCCGATTTCTATTTCCTCCATACTTATTCTTTCTATCTTGATATTCAATATTGGTATTGGTATATCCGCTATTTCTTGATCCGTTGTTATATGTATTCTTATAATTATGAAAGATTTTCTCATTATATGAGTTGTTGCTAATTCTGTGGCTAATCAATATTGGAATATGTTTAATTACGCAAGATTGCTGATTCGATTTAGGTTAACATATACTGGGTCGTAGTAATCTTTCATATAATGTTCATAATTACCTTCGTGTAGGTTTTATATATATATATATATATATATATATATATATATATATATATATATATATATATATATATATATATAAGCTCGTCCTTTATTTTGCAGGTAGTAATATAAGTGTTTTCATAACTGCGCCCTGAGAATTATAATCCATCGGGTTGCAATCAGACCAGTTAGGAGTTGTGAAGTTATGGAGGTTTCCATATAACAACTTCGATTTGGTTTTCCGAAGGGAGTGATACGCAGTTGAGTTCTGCTGTCACACGTATAGCTTTCCCGCATCCATCTTCTCTACTCAGCGTTTGAGATGTATAGTCATTAGATTTGAGTCTGATTCTTTTATCAAAAATGTTGGTCGGTATTACGTGCCATTTACTGGAATCACACATAAAGACAGTTTAAGGAAACTTGGTCTTCATGGCGAGCGGAATGCCGTGCGAACTGTTTGCTTGCCAATTGTTACTTCGCGCCTTGTGTAACAACTGTAAAAGCTTATACATTAATTGTATAATCATATTTGGGAAAATAACAACATTTATCCTTGAACAAAATAAAACACAAAATGTATACTTCTCATAAGTACAAATAAAACACCCAAAATAAAATGAATCGCGGGAGACACAAGGTAAGTACAGCACGTTTGCAGGATAATGGATTATAAGGGCTTCATATGAGCGTTCTGAAATCCAAAAACGATTTCAAAGCCTTTAAACATTCAATTACAAATGAAGTCGATTGAATTGCAATTTAAAATGGCTGTTCTTTTATTTATTGGCTTTTTTAATTTTCTTTCATATTATGGGAAAATAGTAATCATTTAACACGCTCCTATCGTATCGCGAAACAATATAATTTATCTAAATAGTTTAATTAAGTAACAAGCAAGAAATTTTAAATATAAATGAGTTAGCGATGGCCAGTGCCAGATAGGTCGTCTGAGGTAGTACTAGTAATAGTGCAAAAGTAGATGTAGTAGTAGTAGAAACGCCTGAAGTAATAGTAAGGAGATAGAAACGAATAGTTTTTTAAGGGCCTAAATACATGGCTGCCGGATGCTCAAAGAACGGCCTGATGGAAACTAACTCGAATATTGATGGACATCAAAATTTCGTAAAGAAAGAATCAGACTTATTTTTATTCAAAAATCATCTTTTAAATCGGCTAGAAACAGACAATTAAAACAAAGTTTGGTATTATTGTACCCCTGCACCTATGCTATTTTACACCGCCAAAAATTGTATACTATTTTTTTTCAGGCGATTACACGTAAACGGTCCGGACATTTGTCTGTAAATTAAGTAAAATAGAAAAAATAACTTTCAAGCAGTTGATCAATTTCGGATATAAATTCAACGTATGAATATAAATTATACCATTATTTTTTTGCGGGGGTATAATTCGTAATATTAGACATTCGAAAACGACTGGGAATTGAGTAATTTTCGCTTATACTTTATATTGAAATGTGTCTCGGCAAGGTTTCAATGCTCCCCAAAAACTTATTTTATAAGTAAAACTTAATCATAGCAAATCTATTCGTTTTAAAAACTAACGAGAACGAATCATAGTAAAGTAATAATTAAACAACCAAAAGTTAATTACGAAATAAAATACGCTATTAATATTTGGCTGATAGTTTTTTTTAAATATTACTCTGTGGAACTTCGTAATTTGAAATACATTTGGAAGCATTCAAAATGTTTAAAGGAACGTTATTTCTGGTTTTTAAATTCTACGCAAATCTTTATATGTGAACGGATTAAAAGATTTAGAAATTGCCGATATACAATACCTTAGCTAAACAAAATTACTAATCGTGTTATAACAATTTGGTTCAATTAATAATTTAATGGCCAGACGTTACTTTAGTAATTAAATTTAACTTTAAAATACTATTAAAATAGTAGATGCTTCTGCAGTTTACGGACGGTGCTGTTTTTGAGATAAAATTCTC
>OY744527.1:115239369-115259369 GCA_963556195.1 Sepiola atlantica
CCTGCCAATTTTCTTTGTTGTGTTTTAAAGTATTTTAAACCGTGTTTATTGCATTTTAATACTTCGTTTGAATTCGATCCCGTTACAATTCCGTTTTCAGAATTGCATGAGTTGACGTCCCCAAATATTGTATAACAGTTTATTCGTCTTTTGGGGTAAGAAAACAAACAATGTATAAACAAATTACTGTCCCAAACGCTTTAATTTTTATTTTTCCCTTAATGTAACGAGCAAAATACAAAAAGTCAGACTTCGTAGAAAATCGGCAAACAGCTGCCAGCCATCATTGTTTTTCATTCTAACGTAATTTAATTGGCCAAACTTATTTATTGAAATGTAAAAAAATAATCTACGTGTTAAAATACTTATAAACACACCAAAAATAGGCAGGTGGGTAGCAAAGTAACTTTTGTAAAAGTTATTTGTTTACTATTTGTTTTTGTGCACATTTCCTTTCTATTGATTATTCTTGACAATCACAAAATGCGGATCGTGAATCGGTCAAAGGAAACAATTATATATTTCTAAGTATTTAATATGGTGAATTTCTGTTTGTCACATCTATTATTAAAGATAGAAATATAACAATTATTTAAAAAAATATAATTCTATTTTATTTAGATAATTTAAAAAGCTGTTAGAAGCGGGTGACTTTTTCTATTCCCTTTGCTTTTTTATGGCAAATGTATAAGTTTTCATCATGATAACCATCAGTATTATCATTGTAGTAAACGGCGTTAACAACAACAGAAACCGGAAGTTAACTTTCTGAGTTTCAAAATAATCATGTTGAATGTTAAATGTTTATCACTTTAGCGTTGTAATTAATATTTCTACTACTACTAATAATAATTTAATATTAAGGTAAGCAATTAAAAATATATAAAACGAAATTGAAAAACAAAAATAAAAATTAATTGGGCAGAATATTAATTTATTAGAGAGTGTTTATAAAATTAGTATTCAAAGTGTCTCGACAGTGTTCCGTTGACTATATATATAATGTACTTTAAAATATTTAAATGTAAAATTGACTTAAATAGATTAACGTCTTTTGATATGGTATGGATATATATATATATATATATATATATATATATATATATATATAAATAAATGAAACGAAAGTTTCTCATACATATATATATATATATATATATATATATATATATATATATATATATATATATTATGTGTGAATTTCAATGACCAAAGGAAAAAGTTTATCCATAACCAGATCTTTCATCTGTCGTCGAAAACCACAACCAAACGTCACATCTGTACTTTTAATATCCGGGAGTATCTGTAATTCACCTTCGTTCTACCGACAGACAAAACAGATTTTTATAATATGTTTAAAACTGTATTTTTGAAATTTTATTAATTAATTAATGTTTATTTTACAAACATCAATGATATTATCATTTCCTATGCGCGTTTCGAAGCAGAAATTAAAGGGAATATCTAGTCTTCACTTTGTTGCTCATCAGGGATATGTTCATTTATTATAAACAGGAAAAATTGATAGAAAAAGTTCAAAAATGTGCCCCCGACAAAAGTTACGGCAAGTCAGAGCACACGAAAAGAATGCATGAAAAGAACTTACATTAGAATTTGTGACAAATTACTCCCCACAATACGTTATGCTGTCATCTATGGTCGAACCCCGGCTGAGGCTGTCCCTACTCTAATGGGGAACTATAAATTCTCGATTAACGAAACTCCACAGGCAAATTATTATCTCCGAAAATCATCATAAAATAATTAAAATAATGAAAATAAGCCCCCTTTCCTCGGAGTAACCTATATTGAAAACTCAGCTAAATACGAAACTACTATTGTTCTCAAAACAATCCCGAACAAAACATAATTTCGCAGAAATTCGCATATAAAATCGAAAATATCAGAATTAGACATTTCGATATTTCGATTTAATTCTTATATAATTCAATAGATAGCCTCATTATTTAAGTTCGTGGAATCGAGAAAACAAACATACACCCACTCCAAATCAAAATATTATTGCATCATAACGACACCCTAAGAGAAATGACAAAGATATCGTACCTCAAACCAAATATTTATTACTTCGTTAAAAGATAAAAAAAATAAAGAGAAAATACTAAGGATTAAAGATAATTAATACTTATTGAAGGTAAAAGTAAATTCACTGGTACAATTAAATACTATACCCCATCCATCCTAGCAACATTACCCCGTAAACTACAATACTAAATACATAGAGATGAAAAAGGATTAGAGTTCCCGCTATCAAGATTATCTGACTCCAAGTAACTGTTTCATCTTAAAATATACCGTAGAATAACCTACACAGCCAATACTATATAAGATTGCCAAGCTATCCATATTTATTAATGCTCAAAATTTACCTATTATTTTTGGACCTATGTGATACAATTACAATGTCTGGCCTAGATGGTAAAAAACGAATAAACTGTATTCTAAAATAATCACAAACCAAAACTGGTTTAAAAGCCAGTCCAAAAATCTTTTACTAAAAAGCCATTTTTTATTTATATAAAAATCGCAACCTATGTGTAAACATTACTGAGGTCACTTATATTCCAATTTCATCTATTTAATTCACGAATATGGTTATTCATTGTAAGTATTGTTAGGAAGCAATTTTATTATTGATAAAACCTAATCAATTACTTAAAAATATTTAATTATGTGTATTGTTATTAATCATTCTCTATTATCCCTGTATTATTCAGAAGCCAACCATTAAAATATGCATTTGTTCAATATTTCATCCCCTGAATTCACAAGTACTAAGACAATTTTAGTAAATACTCACTAATATTTTATGTACCACAAAGGTTGTTAAAACCTAAAAGGGAAACCATCTTACATAGATGTATATGCTTTCAAAACAAAGTACATGGTTCTGTTGCCTTTAATTTAGAAGTTTGTCATTAAATATCATAACATAGTATGATTCAAGTGCGCACACATTACATTTTGCCGTTTTTTGTTAGGTATATATTTATTCGCCCTACCTTAGTATTGGTCATTTCAACTACGAAAAAATGCGGTTATTGATTAAATCCCGAACATATGTACCAAGTGCTATTGTATATGTACCTAGTGCTGTGTATTACGCTTAGTATTAAAATACCATATATTGTTTCTATATCTTTCCTTGACATCTCCCTCCGTGAAACCGACCTAAGTAAGGTATTGTTTCTAGACACTAGTTCACATTTTAAACATCGCTTGAAACCATGCATCTTCCCCGGGGATAAGTGTTACCTGTTGCATACTTGAAATTTGACTCAATTTCATTATTGGCAGCGTTTCTATTGCGAGCGATAGATTCTTCATTTGCTATTCTTATTTTAGAACTGTTATAACGTATAATAGATGAATACAACATTTTGGAGGTTGAAAAAGATAGTTTGACAGTGTTTTGATTATGATACTACCTACTCTATTGTCTCTAGGAATTTTCTTTCAATGATAGTATAAAAGATTTACGGAATGTCAGTTTGAATATGCAGGCTATAGTAAGTTGAACTTCGTGACTATTTTTCTGTTTTACTTACCATTGGTCATGAGTATTCGATGAACGATCTACTGAATCTTGATTGTGATCGTTCTGTATTCTATTGTAATTTTTAACACTGCCTAGACTTTATCTTTTCCCATAGCACTATTATATACAATTACATTCATATATCTTCTGTGACACTCCCACCTTCCCCATCGCTATAAAAGTGTGATATGGTATAACTAATGTTATCTCTGTTCCCATATCTGACTACGGCTACGTTGTAGTATTTTATATTTTTATTAAATAATTGTTCCTTCTAAGATAATTTTGTAATCCTCTTATATATGGAAGGGACTATTGCCCTCTTCACAAATGGTTGGTTGTTAGAGTTTTTATCTATATGGTGCAGCGTATGTTTTGGTTTATGCTAGGGTTCCTATGTATTATTAACTAAATCGAAAGTAATGTCCAAGATTCCTACTAGTTAGATTAACACAAAGAGACCGCCCGCCTGTTTATTTCTCTTGAAATATATATATATATATATATATATATATATATATATATATATATATATATATACCCTTAAGCTTGTAATACAACTTCATTGAGCTTACAATCTGAAACATTTTCGGATATTATAGAGAGTATATATCTTTATATATATTTTTGTAAGATCATATATATATATATATATATATATATATATATATATATATATATATATATATATATATATTTGTTACGGTAGCGTCTCGGTTGGATCGACAAAACGCTCAAGCAACAGATAAACAAAAGAAAATATTTTGCTCCTCGGATTCAAATATGCGTGCACACAGAACGGGAGGGGAGTGGGGACTCTTTCTCACGACACCTATAAAGATGAAGAGACAGACGACAAACACTTCATGAAAGAACGGAAGACCAACACAAGTTAAGAGATTAAAATGACAGCATTTATTTTATAAAATGTATAAGTACGAACATGATATAAACACAAAACAAAAAGAGTATAAGATGGGGTATTAACAAATACGTAACTATTATGAACAAATGTATAATATATACAATGCAAATAAACTAAGCTTGAGAAAAAGAAAGGGACTGACGCACAAATTACCGGTGAACCTTTAAAGTTCATTCGAATAACATGTTGGAATCTTCGACTTATATAAACAGTTGTTGTCGTGACGGAGTAGTTCAAGTAATTTGTTCCTGTTTCGGGTGTTGTAGTAGCTTCGTCGATTGACTATCTGTTAATATGCCTTTGGCATTCAGTGAGGTGTATCCAAAGCGCTTGTTTATGTTGGTCTCCGTATCGAAATCAGATAATTAAACAGTTTTCGAATGTGCAAATTATTCGAAGTTTTACTGGCTGTCGCGGTTTTACTGTCGTGGTTCGGAGCGACGAATTTCGTTTCCTCTACACCCACACTTTTAAGTAGATTGTATTTAGCAGTCTATTCTTTTTTACTTGCTCTTTTTCCTTTCTTTTTTATTCGTTCAGCAGTTGTTATTGTGCCAGATGTCAGGTATGTGTAGGAGACGGGTTTTGGTGTACAGCGACTTCCACAGAGATGGCGAGATGATTCATACCGTTTTCTCAACGGAAACATATCTTATACTTAAATAAAGAAAGGAGCCCGCCAGACCTACGGATATATTTATTCTCTACCTATTTTATATTTATCTTTTTTTTATATCCCAAGCTGTCGAACTAATACAGATTTTAAAGGACATAAAATATATACACCAGCTCGACGATACTATCTTTCCAGCTAGAAGACAAATATGATATTAAAAAAGAATATATCTTCACTCAAAATTTTAGATCAGCTATTGGCTACATATTAAAAATAAAAACTACTTCATGTGATTACATCACATTATATATATATATATGTATATATATATATATATATATATATATATATATATATATATATATATATATATATATATATATTAGTACTTCATGTATCCACATAAAATATAATAAGGAGATAAAAAATTTTATGTATCAGTTTTCAGTATTTACTTCACCAGTGTTCGATACGTAAGTAGAGCTAGGTAGTAAGCAATGAAAATATATATGGCAATCAAGCTACACAGAGGCTCCCGTGTTTCATCCCCGGGGGGAATCGTCAGGCATTTAGCCTGACGATTCCCCCCGAGGATGAAACACGGGAGCCTCTGTGTAGCTTGATTGCCATATATATTTTCATTGCTTACTATATATATATATATATATATATATATATATATATATATATATATATATATATATATATATATAATAATTTATGAATAAATATTATATTCGAAATAAACTCATGTACACATGTGTTTAATGCCAAACTGGGATCGTCAATATGAGAGGAAACAATCCCTGTCGGTCACACGTTTCGACCCCCGATACGAAAGTCACGTTTGACGCATTGTCTTGAAATGGGAAGTAAATAAATATAAAAATAGCAAACATTCGAAAGAACTCAATAGGCGTAGCCTAGAGTTATGCATCACGCCGAAGAATAGTAGCTTGTTGTTCGCTATTTCTTTTACAAAATTCAGTAATAGAATAATCGAAAAAAAGATTTTTTTAAATGATAATGATATCATGCTGTAAATACGAACGAAACCCTTTAACGTAAATTATATAGATAAACGTATTAACATTTTGGTAGACATATATTTAAATAAAATATAAAGGAAGTAAACGAAAGAAAAATAAGACCGTAAGTAAAATGTATAAATAAAGTTGCTTGAGAAATCCGGTGTATATGTGAGACTTTTTCAACTTACAATTATTAATCGATCATAACATTGAAAATCAAGTACCTCTCTCTGTCTAAAAATGACGTAAACTTCTACTATTGTATAAAAAATAACATTAGAACTCACATGCTCACGTTATCTAGTAATGACATGTAACAATAATCCTTACCCAAATTAGGTATTACTTTTTTAAGTTCTTCCAAACCAAAAACACAGGAAAACATAGCTTGCTTTTGTAGAAATTCAAAATACTGCCCCTTAAACGGAAATTGCAAAATTGAACTTATGGCGTATTGTAAATTATAACACATGTCAGCTACCGGCTGTCTTGGTATAAATAACCTAATTTGGCTTATATTTTATATTCGCGTTGGTAACGTCAAGGTTAACAGCTCCAAGACCGGAAAGGTTATGGTTCGATTCCAGTTGTCTCAGACAATTCATTATTACTTTTTCTTATATTGTTATATTTCTACCTTCGCGTGATGGGGGGAGGAGAGGACTAAGGCCCGGATTGTTTTATATTCATCGTACCATGTAGTAATTTGAAAAAAAATACTGTAATATTTAGTACTTTACCTATTATGAATATCATCATTTTCCTTCAAACCTACATGCAGAAGTCTGTAATTATATTTGTGTCTTAGTAGTGATAAGAAGATATACTAATGTTTCTTTTTTTCTTTTTTCTTTTTTCTCTTTTTTTCTTTTTCCTATATCCATTTTTTCTTCCTCTCAAAAAAATAACATTTCTAAAAAACGATAATCGGGTGGGAATTGGATTTAATATGTATGTCTCTTTAATTTTAGATAGAGTAGGTGTTAAATCCCAATAGAACATTTTAAGTAAATATATGGACCATGCAATGAGCAGCAATACTGCTAAAACTGTGTCTATCTCATTCCTACATTCCTCTCTTTCTCTTTTCACCCTGCAACACTTCCAAAATGTGACCTACTTGCGTTCGGCAGTATGTTTACATTCTTTAATTCATTCTTTTAAATTTCTCCCGGGCAACGCCAGGGGACGAGTCCAGCTAGACAAAATAATCCTGGCCTTTGGAATGTAAATGAACTTTGATTACTAATATATATATATATATATATATATATATATATATATATATATATATATATATATATATATATATATATATATATATGAAGAAGAATGGAAAGCAATTAGAGAAGCAAAAGCAAAATCAAATTTCAATTCAATTGCTCAGAGCAAAGTATATTCCGCACAAAGGCAATTTATTCAAGTTAAATTTTCCTTAAGCCAGGCTTTTCAAAGATCAAAATCTTATCATCAGAGGAAGTCGCTGGGATAGATAAGTTGGCAAAGGCCAATACTTAAAATTTGAAAAAATAAAATAAAAGTTGTAGGGAAAGAAAAACAGGGCAAAACTCTGCCCGAATGCAAGCAAATGTCCGATTGCTAAAAAGTCCGGTGTAGAAAAGTCCACCGGAAATTTGATTTGGCTTTTGCTTCTCTAATTCCTTTCTATTCTTCTTCATATCTACCTGCTCTATCCTGGATATTGAGCTGTATACTCTTCACAATAGGTTTTACTTTCCTAAAAGTTCGCTTTTAGTACACCACTTATATATATATATATATATATATATATATATATATATATATATATATATATATATATATATATATATATATATATCAGTTTAGCAATGAACACATTTTATAAACGCAAACATCGAGCCCACAGTGCATGTCTTAATAAGGGAGGCACGAATGCTGTTAATTTTCTATCAGCGATCGTCTAACGTAGAAATAGATACGCTCTTTCATTGAAATTCCGAACTGTGCATTTATAAACGTAGCAAAAATTATAGCGATATGACGCTATAACATATAAATCAATAAGTACCGGGTTTAATTAATAAAACAACAACTCTTTGGCAGAATTCAACTTTATTCATCAACATATTCTCCTTTCAGGCTTATACACTGATTTCTACGCATTTTTAAAACAATTCGATGAATTTTTGTAGAACGATTTGTCTAAGGGCTAAACATACGTCTCCGTTTTAGATATCATTTTTCATTGGAGCCACATATATTTCAATTGATCATTCTATTTTAGATCTGCAAACACCCAGTAGTCGTAGAGAGAGGAAAGCTCCTCTGGAGAATAAGTTATGTCCTTTAGCAATTCGATGTGCAATTCATGTTTTTCCATCGTTGCGATCGACTTATAACACGCGCATTTTTCTTCTTCTCAATTTGTTGCATTGTTTTGTCAATTCCTGCCTCCAAACGCACCAATAATGCTATATAATATTCGCTTGTTTCATCTTTCTTGAGGTTATCGATGAACAAAATACCGATGGAAAAACCTGCCTTATAGTGTATGCGTCTCTAATCGTTTTGGACGGCTTTCACCTGCTGTTGTACACTCAGCTTGATTCCGGAGTAAATTAGTTGATTCATGTTTCATCCATTTTAAATTATTGGCGTAACATTCTTTTCTGTCACGTTGAAACAGTTCAAACAACGCTTTGAGTCGTCGAGGCGTTGTTTTTGATCGACTGTAAGCAACTGTGGAACCGTCTTTGAATACAGTTATCTCATGGAGAAATATCCATGTTAGATGGTGAATACATTACCTTCTGATATATTCGACTCCTCTGCGATTCAATTTACAATCGGCCAATATGAGTTTGTGACTATTTTATGTTTTCCGGGACAACTAGATGTTTTGTAATCTACTTAATTTATCAAATCTACTTCATTTATTTTATGTACATTGACAATGGTTAACTCATAGATTATCGAAAATAATTGCTCAGGTTTTAAATTTAACCATACTTTATCGAATAATACACTGTTCCATATTCTATGATCCAACATAAGTAAGTAACGACCATTGGCACAGATGGTCAGATGTAGTGAGCGGTGGTTAACATCCAACCCGAGTTCAAGGTGGTGATCAATTCCACTGCCAGGGTTGGGGGAATGGTAAACATCTCTTTCCATATCCCCCTTCCCCGAACACTATTAAGTACAAAGACAGTTGGGATTTTCATTCTTCAGAAATAAACAAGTTGCCGGCCATTAAGTCACATCTGACGATATCGGCTCTTATGAGATGAAATAAATTATAATGTAAATGGCTGAGATGTTATTTTGAGTTTTGTCTCTTAGCATTATTATTGATCTCTATTGCATTGAGCTGTCTTATTCAAGATTTCATACTGAAATTACTATATCTTTCACGGATCTAAAACACACACACTATATATATATATATATATATATATATATATATGCATATATATATATATATATATATATATAAAGTGGTTATGATAACATAACATATACTATATAATCTCCCTCGAAAAAACGAAAAAAGTAGGATGTATTCTTGGGAAAATATTATCGTGACAACATAACATATACTACATTATCGTCTACCAAAAGGAGGAGTTACTAATTTAAATGTATATATATATATATATATATATATATATATATATATATATATATATATATAAATAAATTTAAATTTGTAACCAATAATCTTTGTATAAATAAAAATTGATACTTAAGAACTTTTTATAAAGACTAGATTTCAACGGATTTACATCTACAGAAACTAATACAATACGTGTACTATATATATATATATATATATATATATATATATATATATATATATATATATATATATAATGTATATAAAATAATATATGTATATATATACATATATATGTATTAATTAAATTTTAATATATTGATAACATGAACTTAAAACTAATATTTTTTACGAAATAAAGCTTTTGGAAATAAAATTATATAAGAATATTGAGCTGAAAGTATTTGGTTACGGAAGAATGGCACATTTCTCTTTATATTACATACATTTATTTTTTCAAGAGAAATATTATTATTAATAGTGAACTATAGAAATAGATGATATTAGCAAACTTGAAATTCCCACAAGAGCCATGCTCGTATTATTTTAATCTGCATACTCACGTCAAAAATACCATTTTCATAATTTCCAGATGACTCAAATAACAGCTTGTCTAGGTATCATACTAACATCGTTTACATTTGACAAAGATTGGTTCAGACATTTTCGAATTATTGTCATTTGCATAATAATTTCAGGCAGACGGTAGTTACTTTCTATTTGTTCCATCCAATTTAACCGAGCAAAAAAGTTTTCACATTCACACATCACCATCCCTGAATGCGCATGCTCATACATCGCTATTATTCAATCCAAGTGTTTGCGCACCTGTCAGTTTCTCTGCTTTTAAAGTAACGACGCACAGGATGGATTCTAAAGAGGAGGCCAGTTAGGTAAATTAATGCATTAAAAATTATATCATTTGACAAACGCATATGCATTCCAGTAATGACAGCTACAATTACTCAAATATTCTCTTCAAACTAGTATCTGACAAAATAAATTCTCAGACGGTTACCTGACGATCGGAAACTCGAAGTTTTTATTTGGTATGCTTTTTTTTTTAATGTCATGCTATAATCACGACATTAAGCAAAAACAAAAGTGCAAAGGTTTTTTTTTCACATCTGTCGCCACTTTTGTAATTTAGTTTTCCTATCTTTTTCACACATACGTAATAATAAAATCTAATGATTGTATATTAACCGAAGATAAATAACATATTGGGATTATGAGACGACGTTGAATCTAGCGCCTTGAGCATAATCCTGCCATTTTCAATCATCATTGCGAAATTATAGTTAATGTTTAAATTAATAAAAAAAGTGTTGATACATATTACAACTTTTTATAACTTTTTATAAATACCAGAATAACTAGTTTATAAATGGCAACTTTACTTTTTCTCTCTGTATCTTTAAAAGAAGAAAAACAACAAACGGAACGTTAACAAGTGAAATGACATTTCTATTTTAATTACAATTCCACTTTTTATTTTATTAAAAAAAGCATTATTTATAAATATAGCCTTTATTAAAGCCAGCACAAACCCTAAATCTGAAGTGGCGGATTTTTCAAATGACCGAATTTAATAAAGAATCGAAATATGTTGTTTTTGTGGTTATTTATGTACAAAAAGTGTTACTGTAATAATCTATATTATTTAATAATAGTTTACGACCTGATTCGATACATTTATTCTTTCCTAGTATCCGCATTTGCTATTTCTCTAGATAAATTACAAAACTATTCATATCCAATCATACAATTACGTCACTAATGTTATTTTTCATATGCCAATTATTATTATCATTTTTGGTTATTTAAAAAAATACGCATCATTACATTTTTATTATTGAATGGAAATGTTGACTTCCTATTTTCTTCCTATTTTCTTCCACTGTAAATGATTTTAGATCGCTAGAAAAAATAATAAAGTGTTTTACTCGCTTACTTCTGCATGCCGGATTGTAAGAACATATTATTCATTTAGGTAAAAATACATACACATTAGTCTTCATTATAGACTTAATTTTCGTATTTATATTTTCAATAGCAAACATTAAATTGTGTAAATGATTAGGTAGACAGCATATCAGTCTTCGAATTAGGCTCGCTTTACTTCTAATACAGTTGTATAACCTGTGCTAAAAATGAAGCGAGTCTATTTCGCTGTTAATAATTAACATGGATAAACATTTCAAGACGCAAATTACACTAATTGATAATTGTTATCCATTTGCCTGTAACCAATACTGTGTTATAATTGAAAAACAACAACATGGTTACTTCTCAAATATTCAGCACTAGATTTATGTACTCAGTTTTGTCAGGGAGTCTTTATACTTACATTTTTGTTTCGCATTTTTTTTTGACAATTCCTTTTTCATGTTTCAGAATTTTAAAGATGAGGATTGATAATTTGTATTATTTGGATTATTCGGACTACTATACCCATCTTGCATGTTATTAGCACAACGTTTCGGTCGATGTAACCTCACATCTTCTTCATGTGCGTTTGTTTTTATAGAAATATCCCGAGTTCGACAAGACGCAGATAAAAAAGGTCGGAGATTACACAGATAGAAGCGATGTGAGAATAACATCCAAGATGAGAGCAGTAGTTTGAATAATCCAAATGATATAAATTATGCCGTTTTTTTTCTAAATATAATTTTAATCATATACCGTATTGTTTCATGCATTTAATTATAAATGAAACTAAATTCTTCTAAAAGTATAAATAAAAAATTCCCGCAGATAATTTTAAAGTCAAAAATTACTTTCTTTAAGATAATTTACATGCTATAACATTTCATTTAAACTTTCTAAGAATGATGAAGTAGTTTTTTAAAAACTATTAGCAAACTATTCAAATGTCTGACTCATTTACGAAATCACGAAATGTATTGTGGTGGATAAAAGTTTTAAATTATATTTTGCCGCTTTAAGCTATTGCATTTTTATTTCAATAAATAATAGATTAATAATACATTTAAAAAAATTTTTTATATGTAATTCACCTAGTCGCGAGAAAAAAAACACAGAGTGACATGTGGAGTTGTCTTGTGATTTTAGTAATACAGATACAATAAAGTTAAAAACGAAACGAAAAAACAATTCATTTCTTTATCCATATGTGGGTCGGTATTCGTTCATTACCTCCGCCACTGAGGTTATGTTTTCGGTCGCGTTTCTATGTGTGTATGTTTCTCTGATGCCTAGCGTCCCTATCGCTTGACGAATCGGGACCAATCTTGGTCAAATATCGCTCGTAGTCTAACTTAGAAGATGTTTGACTTTGAGATATCTAAATCAACTATCAAGATAACGGAAAAGGTGAAAGTCACACTTTTAGCGATAACTGCGGTTCTCTATATAATAGAGACTCTCTACGTGGCCCATATTGTAACTAATGAAATCCCGTATCTCATATTTGATTTCATGAAAGGTTTTGACATTGTCAACATTTTTACAGAAATATAAATGTCCGATTTTTCCAAATATGATATCTGGATCGGATGTTCCTTTGATAACAGTAAACTGCATACCAAATTTCAGTCTGATCAGATAAATCATTTGTAAGTTATCAATATTTCCATGGTATAACTTCTGGAATAATCTATACAATATAGAAGACTCACTGATAAGAAACTTGCTCATCATTACGTTGTCAGGCGGGGATATGCTGTCTCGCGACTCACTTATGTTCTTGTCATAGTATTTACTCATTGTGATGTGGTGAAAATAAAACTGCCATCAACCGGCTCCCCAGGTTGTGGATAGGGGAACGGCTTTAAAATATGAAAGTTAGCTGCCAATATCCAATAAGCAGTATTAGACAAAATCGCGGATTGCCATTTGGCATGCAATTGTACCCGGAAGCTACCCTGCCAGGGATACGGTGAAGATTTCTTATTCTGTTCCACACTGCATATCTAGCCCATGTATGGCTCCAAGAAAGCGCAATGCACGCGACGGTAGCACCCCGATACAAGGTTTCGGTTGACGTGACAAACTACATATGCCCTACGCAGTGGGTTAAAAAAATCCTTATGCCTTTAGGGGCAGGTTACTGGCCGTCCAAGGACAAAAGGTAAAGTCATGGGAGCATGTGACTTATAGGGTTGAGGAACAGCTAAGTCAGTTCTGTTAGTTATGGTTCCAACCCACAATGCCGGGCAGATGAACCACTTTGTTTGACCATGCCCCGACTTATAAAAATAATATCCTAGAGAGACCAACCCTATAAAAAATCTGCGCCCCTTTATGACGAGTTCATGTTATTACGTATGACTCGTATGTTTTAACACTGGGAAATAGAGAGGACTGCAGGTAACTGGGCCGAATCTACATGCTTATTTTTGTCTCGTTCTTGCCCTGGTAGAACTTGCACTGGAACGGGCACTTGAGTCCATCGAGTTCATCAGCGGAGCACAACACGGATGAGAGACAGTTTACCGGTTATAAGCTCTGACTAATAGCCGTAATGAGGAGCGCCATGGGGCCTCTTTTCGAAGGTGAAGGGGTCTTCGTGCCCCATTGGAAAGCTACCGTCTATTTTCCAAGCTGGGCAGCCCCCGGCTAATAATATTCTTTCTCGTTTTCGTCTACCCTGTTTCATCTGGGTGTGTGAGCTAGGCTAAAAGCCGAAAAATTAGATGCATCGACTACACAAGGCACTAAAACAAAACTTATACTAAACGGTTCAGCTCTTAAACTCGGACCTCAACTGTCAGGACTATACTTACTAGCATTTCAGACGACTTGATAAGCATAACTGACTTGAGAGAAACTGGGGTTATCAACAACGAACTCCATTTACTAGACGTCGATATTTTTGCACTGCAAGAGACGCGTCTTGCCGTGGCTGCTGGCCTGCGCCAAAACGGTTGCACATTCTCCTAGCATGGTAAACCAAAATATGAGAGAAAGAAGTATGGTATGGGCTTTGCTGTGATGAATAGCATATAAAAATGGCAGAACCTGCCACATACGGCTCTTAATGTATCCTCACTGAGACTCAACGCCACCACTTGCCCTATCATACTCATCAGTGTCTATGTCTCAACTCTAATTAACTCCATTAATTTTTAAAATGAGTTCTATGAGAGTCTATGTGCTACCCTCCTTAACTCCCTCCCAAAGACCTAGTAATTTTACTTAACAACTTCAATGCTCAAGTTGAAAGCGACCACAAGGCTCAGCCTTCCTATCTTGGTAAATTCAATGTCGGGGAAATGAATGAAAATGGGCAGAGATAACTTGAACTATGCACGCACTTCAAACTGTATGTTGCCAATTCATTCTTTGAAACAAACCAGCAGCAAAACGTTTCTTGAAGACATCCACATAGCAAGACTTGGCACTAACTTGATGTGGTGCTCATCCGACATGCAAACATCAATTCTGTCAGAGTTTTCAGATCCTACCACATCGCCGACTGCAATACTGTCCTAGGACTCAACTGACAATCCCTCTATCAAAATTGACAACTAAGAGCTCGGTGTTGTTGAAGATTCTCTATATCTTGGCTCAAACATATCAGAATATCTCTTGTTAGACACAGAAATCAACAAAAAGAATTAGCAAAGTAACAGGCCCCTTGTCTAAGCTAAATAGTCGAGTTTGCGAACACTCCTTACTCAAAATCAGTACAAAATATCAGTCTATAGTGCTTGCATTATAAGCATCCTGGTGTATGGCAGTGAGGCATGGACACCTTATGTTTAACATGGAGGAAAGTTGCAGTGAATTATATCTAAGAAGCCTGCACCTTGGTATTAGATGGGAACACAGAAATGCAAATGTTGAGGCGCTTGAAATAGCTGGTCTAAAATTCATGTATACACTGTTGATGAATAGATGACTGAGATTGCTAGGTCACGTTCACAGAATGCCTGCTAGCATAATTCCCAAAGATCTATATTGAGAGTTAAAAGGACAGAGAGAGCGTGGGTGCCCATTTCTAAGATACAGGGTTGTCTACAAGATAGACATGAAGGTCCTTGACACACATCCGTCATCTAGAGAAAGCCTTGACTATGATAGTGTCGAATGAAACACAAACTTTCAAACGACAGCTTGACATCGGGGAACCTAAGTGGGGACGAAAGTCGCTGAAAAGCATGCAAGGAGTAAAGAAAAGACAAAGGCAAGTAAGCTTCCTCAACCATCTTCCTCCATGATATGTGGAAACTGTGGCGGTGACTGCACGCCCCACATAAAGTTTCCCAGCCACAGCAAGAAATGCCTAGGTTAATTCTAATATGCTCCTTGGAACATTGGCATTACCGACGAGACTTTATAAATACTAAAACTAGCCGGTTGGATCTGCAAGTGTCATTTATGTTCCGACACGATCGACGAAGGCCTATTATTTACTCATTGTAAATACATTTTTGTTTATAATGCGCTAACTAAAGTGTTTACAGTTTAGAGATGTGCAGATATCTCTATCAATTTTAGAATCTTAAACATTTCCCGGTTTGCTTCGTACTAACACGAAACGAAATAAAACACGTAAAAGTGTTTTGTGGCTCGTTACTTGTTCACTAATATTGGCAAGAATTGGTTTGGCTTTTAATGTTCTTCAAACAAAACACTATTTTGTAGTTTAGAGATATACAGACATATCTATTCTTTTTGAAATCCTCAGCATTTTCCGATTAGCGTAATGATCAATGTGGTGTTAATTTATAAATCTAGGAAAGACACACCTTGTTATCTATATGATTATTTGATTTGTAGTTCAAAAATTACAGTGGCATTTAAGATATACTAACAGAGTAAAACACTATCGACTATGACCTCCACCTTAGACTTGGATCTGTAGTCAGCGGTTCTCACGGTGCCCTTTCGAGAGACGTCTGAGCAGTAGTTTGATCGTGGCAGTCAGCTTGCTCTTTATACTTTAGCCGATGTAGTTGATGTCTATTTAAACTACGCACAACACATAATAGTAAATATGGGTTCCAATCGGACGACTTGTGGGGAAAGATGTTAAGACTGCTGAAGTCGTCAATGTCATCAGATAGCTTTCTCCGGTGTTTCCCGGATGTATCACATGCAGCTGAGCCCTGCTGCCCAACGTATGAACCTAGCGCTGCCACTATCTCCACCTAGCGCTTGTCAAAAGTAGACAGCAACTCCAACTAGCCATCTGAATTGCGTTTGAGTACCTTTTCGAAAATTAGTAAATGGTTATCTATAAGTGAAGGTTAGGTTATAAAAAAAATTGTTCGTATTGTGTAAAAGTATATATTACATTACTTAATTTATTTCATACGATTGTGAACTGTGAAACGGCATATTATAAACTGGATAGCTCTCTGTGATAATGTACTAAGAATATATATTTGTATAAAATAGCGTTAAGATATGCTTTCTTCCGTCAGAAAAAAAAACTTATCAAACGTAGACCTTGTGTCTAACTCTGTCTTTGTAGGAAAGAAAGAAAGTATTGAACTATTTTTAAAAATTAAAAATAAAATAAGGGAAGACTGGAACAAAACATGTAAATATGATTATATATTAAATGTTGTGATGTGTCTATTTCTCGCATCTACGTGATTTACGCATTAGACATTGACTTTCATTATTGACTTTTAATGAAAAATAAAAGTGCTTATACAGAATTATAACTGAACTGTTTTTTTTTAACCGAACACCAAGTTTTATGATAAGTTCGTTAAAAGTCGGTTTGGTTCGGTTCAAATTCTGTAACAAAACCAAAATAACATAAAGGAAGACTGAAACGAACTTTTACACAATATTCTTTTAAACATTGGATATATTATTGCTTTTTTTTTGTATTTTCCTTAGGCAAGATTTATGATTTGAATTGAAGTGTATTTTTTGTTTTTTTGTTCAAACTTGCAATTGCCCACTTTTTCAGATCTCTTTTAAAAGAACACAACAAAAAACGAATATATGAAAGCGCGCAATAAACAATAAATACTTATTTAACACATCTTATTTAAATCATGTAAATTTATTACAGTGACATGTGGTTTTTATGATTTTCTTTTTTGAATTAATGCTCAACAATTTATTTTTATTAAATAAAATCATTATTTTATATTTTCCCCGGTCGACGCCAAAAAAGGATACCTTTTATTTTACTAACCTAATTTACTAGTGAAATCGATTCTCTTTTTAATTTTCTTTCAGTATTAATAGTTTAATAATTATATTTTTTAAATTAAATTCTTATTTTATAGTACACCGGTCAACGCTGTGACACAGGTCCTGCTAGCATAGTTATATTTCTGAACACGCGTGGAATCTATCTGCGAATCTACATAGATGGATATATACCACTGAGATATGTTGCTTTCGAAAAAAAATCAACATCACACACAAACACCACCTTGCAAATAAGAAGAACATACAGTAAAGCCATATAGAAAATCTACGAACCACTGGGAAGAGGGGGGAAATGAAGTTGTACGGTTATGTCACACAATCATCAGATTTCGCTAAGATAAGCCTGCAGGGAGCTGTACATGGAAGAAGAAGGAGGGACAGAAAAAGAAAAGGTCGAAAGACAACATCTGAGAGTGAAGTTGTCGCTGAGTAACCCACTCAGGAAGGCAGGACACCAGGAGGCTGAAGTAAATTGGGTGGCAGGCCATCTATAGCGGTTGAACGGTTACTCAGACAACAGAACATATGATTACGATGATGATAGTGATTATGTTTATGATGGTGATGATGATAATGATGATGATATTTTCATATTTGCAAACTTCTATATATATATATATCCTTTATATTTAATATATATATATATATGTATATATATATATATATGTATCATAGATAAAAAATCTTCATAATTTTGTTATAGATATTTAAACATATTTAATATAATTATTTATTAATGTCCATGTCAAATAAAATTTGATGAGAAAAACTTAAATATTTTATGAAGATTAATACGTAGATAATTATATTCAATGAAAAAATAATAATTAATTCTATTAATGTTTTGAAAAAATTAATTAATTATTAGACGATATAATGATTTTAAAATTAAAATTCGGATTATATCCTTCATAATGATTCAACTTGAACCTATCGTATCTTCTTGGAATGAACAATACTCATTAATGTTATCACTTCAAGCGGAACCCCCAACTATATAAATTATCTCTACCTGTGTTAACTAAATTTCTATATGATTTCTCATTAGATACAAAATATAACTTAAAATTCATTTCAATTTAATGGCGTTATCCTGATATGCCTTTTATACTTTATACTTTATACTTTTCATTTTATCTTTCGTTTTTATCTTCTTTCTTTCTTTATATCTCAGATAGTATTACTTCATTATTTCTATATTATTTCCATAATGTATATACCTTATATCACAATAAATTAATCTAATTATATTTTATTAAATAATTATCCATTGATTCCACTTTGAACATATTCCGTTTAGATATTTGTTTATTTATATTTTATATTGAAGTGATTAATTTCGGAAATTTAATCAGATTATATTATGTGATTAAGTGCGCATTAATGATTTTAATTATTTCTATTCCTTTTGCTTTATTCTAATGAAATTTACTTCAATGCTGTTTGACTTTTGGAATTTTAACAACGTTTATTCTAATTTCATGAAGAGTTCCACTCCACCGAATGTTCGCCATTACCTACTGACTCATGGACGGAGCACATGCCACCTGAACAGCAGATATCAATGGAAAATTGGAATATTACTGCATCGTATCATATGATATTATATATATATATATGTATGTATATATATATATATATATATATATATATATATATATGTATATATATATATATATATATATATATATATATATATATATATATATATATATATATATATCACATGTATGGAAGTTGTGTTCTAGGTGTTAATACGATGAAACTCCATTGTTTATTAGATAGTGCCTAATAACAGGTAGATCTGTATTATTGTATAAATGTTTTATTCATACAAATATTATTGGCTACATATGTGCATACATGTTTCAGCTTCGACTTTATTTAAGCCTTATTTTCCTCGGGTCATATTAACTAAGCTGAGAAGAATAGATAATTTACATTCTTGGATATTGTTTTGTATTGGAGGAGACGAGGGAGGGAAAACGGGGTAAGGCAAGATATGCCTCTGTTCGGACACTATTACTTATCTATATACCTACACGTAATTTTATATCCCTATACATATGCATTCGTACATTTGTGCGTATATACGTACATATTCACACACTTCATCTATC
>OY744527.1:115261869-115316869 GCA_963556195.1 Sepiola atlantica
GCTTCAGCTCCTCAGATGAAGGAGGGGCTGGAAGTTGGTAGATAGTGAGGGACTCATTAAGTTGGCGACTCTTTTTTAACCTTGTCTAAGAGGGAGAGACTAGTGGATAATGCCCCAGTTCAGATGTGGCAACAATACTCCATGCATGAACGGATGGTGGCGTTGTAGAAATATAGGATAATGTCAGATTTGAGAAGTTTACTAGCATGGTAGAAGGAGCCCACCTTCTTTGCAGCAGCCCTGGCAATGTCTTCAATATATTTATTCCAATTTATGTTATCTGTAAAAGTTAAGCCGAAGAGTTTGAATGATGAAGGGTGTTATTTGCCATGACAATCGGTGGTTAAAGAGGTTTCTTGTAGTTATTGAAGGAAAGTAGCTTTGCGTTGACGTCATTTTCTAAGGATTCATCTATTGCCTCAGATATGTGCACGTCGGTTTTACGCAAGTGTAGAGCGTGGGGTCGTCAGCAAATATCACTATCTCATTCTCAATGACATCAGGGAGGTCATATATGAACATCACGAACAGTAAAGGTTCAACGATAGCTCTTTTAGGTAGACCAGCATTAACGTCATGTTGCTTAGAAGAACGGCCATCGAGGAGAATCTGGATCATAATTTTTGTTAGGAAAGATTTAATTATATTAAATATTTGTCCAGTAATACCATATAAGTGCAGTTTTTAGAGAAGCCCTTTTATGCCAGACCTTGTAAAAAGCTTTGGATATAGCAAACTCTACCGCCCTAGCATCACCTGCTTGTCCAGTGTATGATATATGCGTCCAGAAATGACCGTTAGGATATCTGCGGTATATCGTGCTTGTCTAAATCTTTATTGTGTATCAGAAAAAAGTTTAGCATAAACTAGGTGCCGGACTATCGCTAGATTGATCAATGATTCAAAGACTTTAGCAAAGATCGGGAGTAGACTGATTCGGCGGTAGTTTAGAGGATTAGTTTTATCGCTATAATTCTTTAAGTCTGATACCACAGAGGCAATTTTCCAACTATCAGGGAAACAAGATTCAGCAAGGCATTTGTTGTAAAGTTTAGAGAGGACAGGGGCCAGCTCAGCAGAGCAGTTCTTTATTACTATTACGATCAGGCCCAGAAGAGGTAGAGGTGTCAAGGTTTTATTATGATGTATTTGACCTGAGATGGGGTGATGACCAGGTTCTAAAGTCTGGCTTCAGTCTGCAATGGGAATTTAAGGAGGGGTGGTTTGCTGAATCCAAAGTGGAGTTTAAGTCAAAACGATGGGCAAGTAGTTCAGCCTTATCACTTACTGTGCAAACAACATCGTTGAGATTTGATAGCGGGAGAATTGTCGATTATTCATTGTTCATAACACTATTGTAGATTTTCCAGAAATCAGGAGTACCTAGTTTATGTGACTGAATGCATTTTGGGGTTATCTCTGTATACCTTCTCTTTGCTTCATCTATCACCAATTTTCAATCATTTCTTACCTCTATAAATTTATGTCTATTCGTAGTTGACTTATAGCGGCCGAATTTTCGGAATGCCTTCTGCCTCTTAGCAATAGCAGCTGCATATTCTGATGTGAACTATTGAGGAGAGTGGGGTTTGCTGAAGAATTTTCGCGTGAAGACATAGGCTTCAATGCCTGCTTTGACCCATTCGGTTTACTCATTTGCACATTGATCAGCAGGGAGTGAGAAGGCTTCACCCCATTAGGCGTCGCTGATGTAATTACTGAAGCATTAAAAATAAGCCTGCTCATACTTTCCCGTCGTTTTGAGCAACGGCTCATCAGTTTTTGAGCGAGATTCTAGAGTGATAAGTATCATTACCACAACGTGATCAGAGTTTCCGAGCGGGCTATGAGCATTTGCCACACAGGGGTCGGGTAGTGAAGTCAAGAACAGGTCGCGAAGCGGAGCTTGCTGCTGTGCACGATCAAGAAGGCGGGTTGGAAAAGCGACAGTCTGTGAGAGGTCTTGAGCTGAGAAGAAATTATATGTAGAATTACCGACTATCAGTAATGCTGGAGAATCTCAATCAGTCACGGTGGTGTGCATTTAACTTCCCAAACACATGTATTCGGACATTCGAGTTTACTGAGAGTGCTCTATCTAAGTTTTCAGAGACAGAGTCAAGCAGGGTACACTTCTGGGTCGAAGGAGAACAGTATAAGAAATATATTAACTAACTCTTTTATGTAAGGTCTATCTAAAGCACACGTAGGCTTGGTCATTTGATTCTAACATATGTTCTCTAGTGAAGGTGAGGGTGTTTCGAACATAAACTCTTAGTCTGTGCATATGTTTATCAGAGTCCTTACGGTAGAGTGAAAGGTAGTCAGTCATGTGGTGAAAGGAGATTGAGAATATTAGGTCCGTTTCACTTTGTGCTAGTATATACGGACAGTTTATTATTATTATTATTATTATTATTATTATTATTATTATTATTATTATTATTATTATTATTATTATTATTATTATTATTTACTCACTAGGAGTTCTCACACAGGTCATCAGTGATTACTCACCGATAACCGGTGGTATTCCGTGGAGCCTGAGTGACAACAAGTCTCCCCAGATTTCCAACATTCTCCATCTCTTTTTGATAGCCACCGCAAATAAATTTGCAGTATCACAACATCCGTGTACCATTGATTTTTCGCTGGTAAGGACCATTGGTCTTCTCTGGGGTTTGGGTTGCAATAAGCCTCCCCGAAGTCACAGCAGTCTCTGCACTTCCAGTGGAGGTCTGGTTTGTGCTGTCCCTCCTCGGTCTTCTCATCCTCCTTGACCCTATGTAAATATTTTGTGTGGTGTTGGTGCCATTTTTTTTTCCTTTTTAATTTTTTATTTCTTTTTTATTTTTATACATTTATTTATTTATTTTTTGTGGGGTGGTGGTGAGCTTATAGTGTTTCTTGCTATTTCTGTTACTGGTCCATTTTTATGTGGTGTCAGTTGAGGCCGCTGTAATTTATTGGGGGAGGGGGGAGCTTATTAAGTGATGTTTCTTGCATTTTCTGTTTCTTCGTTTGTGGTGTGTTTTTTCGTTAGTTTTTGTTTTCTTCCTGTGCTAGATTCCGTATGATCCGTTGTAGCTTATGCGGGTTAGTTTCCGCATTCAATAATTTTTCTTAAGATTGTAGCTGTTTTGATCATTGCTGCCCTTTGTATAGTTCCAATGATTCTTTTGATTCCAATTTCTCCCAGTCTTTTTTCCAGGTTTTTGGGGATTGTTCCTAGTGCTCCTACGATTATTGGTACTATACTGATTTTTTCAAACAACGTTTATTTTGTAGCGAAGTTTTCATTCGCGCTTATAATTTCAGAGACTCGAGTTTACGTAAGTAAGGAGAAATGTAAAACGTATTAATGATAGTGTCAATGAGAATGTCTAGGAATAGCATTTTATTATTTACATTTACTTCAACGGTAGTATGTACGACATATAGCGTTTTGAAGTTTATTTCCGAGCGACATATTTTTGCTACATTTTTGTGAACTTTACGGACATTACTGTAATGTATTGCCATATAGTAAACTTTAAATTCTCTTATATATGTCTTCCTGCCCACGTCTATATCCTATAGAAATAAAGATCCACACTACACGTATACTCACGTACTTATGTCATAGATTTTGGTTATGTTCTTATTTTTTCATTTGTTAGTTTATCATTTTATTTTGTTTTTATTTATGTTTTTCTTATTATTTTCTATTACTTTTTCATTAGTTTTGTTCCTGTTTCGTACGTGTCCTTTTTCTATTTTACACTCTTCACTTTATTTACGTGTTACTTTGTTTAATTGGAAATTACATGTTCTTTGCCTCAAATATCGAAGTTTTAATGCTTAAGCATTTTTTTATATTTAATAACTTATGAGAAATGTGGTAAATAGTTATACTAAATAACAGTTATTATAAGTAAGTAATGTTTCGTCGATATTCTTTTCGTTTCTGCCTCCATAACCAACCTGTTGTAGGACCATTCCTGGGAGAACATTCTACAACAATAACCCGGTCGGTTAAATAGTTAGAAGGATAAATAAAAAAAAGAGTATATGTTAGAATCGTGTTCGTCAGCCATTTGCAAAATGTTATTCAGCGACAGGAACTTAATTTGAGAGTTGCCACTGTGTCACACGTGTGTTAAGATACGCACTATGAGACGTTCAGAACAGAATTGGCTCTGAAATGCAAAAATCATGGTATGCTTTAAGATATTAAAAATATGACGTCAGTTGGACAGAACCGAGAGCATACGAGAACAAAAAATCAATTTTATATTTTCATGTTTGCAAAACTAAAAGATGGACATTCACGGCTCGCTAAACCAAACCCGACGCATTTGAGTAGGGAAAAGTGCATTTGCTGAGAAATCAAAAGAACCAGAGTAAATAATATAAATTGCAGAAAAACAGAACACAACAAAATTGTCATGAAGTAAAATGAGTCTGTCACCAAAAAACACTACTCTTCACTAAAAGCATGTGAATGGATATCTATTGAATGGGAAAAGAACCCATGGGAAATCACAGGGCAGCCTTATGATCAAATACCGGTACTGCGTATATTTCGGCTCAATGGAACAAGTGTTTTGCAAGGTGAATCAGGGCTGCGTGTTGTTACATTAGTTTCTAATGAATATATATATATATATATATATATATATATATATATATATACACTTATATATATATACATATATACACGTATATATATACACACACATATATATACCTATATATATATATATATGTATATACATACATATATCTATATATATATATATATATATATATATATATATATATATATATATATATATATATATGTATATGTGTGTGCGTTAAAGGTAGAAGTTGTTTATTTTTTTGTGGACACGTCATATCTTGATCTGTGTTAATAGCTCCTCTTAAAGGCTTATATGTGTATTATAACTTAGTAACACACGCACACATAGTTGTATGGAAATATATTTATGGTAATACAGGTTTGATTGGAGAGAAGTAAAAGCGCGGGTTTATTCATTTTTGATTTTTTTTCTCCCACTGGAGAACCAACGACCTAATGCCATGTTTCAGTGTATAAAATATCACGCCATATTTGTTCGTACTTTAAACGCGCATGAGAGATTTCGGGCATATGATCGTGGTAGTATAACAAAGTAAAAAAACTGGTGAATTCATCATGAGAGATGAAGTTAGAAATGTTTTACAAACAATTATCGAGTAGATAAAAAGATTTTACACATACATAAAGCTCTTACTTACAATCATTATAATCTATAGTCAGTTTGTAAATAAAATGCCATTTATAGAATGCTACTTTACTGTTTGAAGCATCGCAATATCAAATGCTTACGAATGCCTCATTTTAACCAAATAAATCCTTTTCACAAATTTAAATCACGAAACGCCAATGCATACTTATTTGAATAACGATCATTATCAGCCATATTAGAAACGTAGATAAACTTATTATGAAATACATCTCAGTAAAATCTAACATATATAGTAAGTAGATCATTTTGTGATAATTTATGAGTTTGCCACTTAACAAAAAATATAAAAAGTTTGTAATTTTTAGGGTAGGCCTGTCTTGTATGTGAGAGGTAGAATATTAAACATATTCTAAAAAATTACATTATATATATTTTTAATTTATTTGTTTTTATTCTAAAATAAATAGTTCTCCATCTATCCACAAACGAAGATGCCCCCCCCCACATTGGCTATCTCACCATGACTAGTCCTCTTATTTAAACGATTTCTCCTAATTATTCCTGTATAAAAGGCACTAGTTAACAGAATCCTTCAATGGTTTGGAATTTAAACTCATCACAGCAGATAAGACGGAGGAATTCTCGAAGGACATCATGGAAAAAGTGTGTACCTGTACAACACTAAAATCAGCTACAAGACGATTGGCAAAATGCTAGGTGAGGACAGGTCAATTATCGATGCGATAATAACAACACTGGACGAAACACTTACTAACTATCGAATTCTCTCGAACTATAAATATACGCAAAATCTCAGAACGCGGAGTAAACCTGATCATAGAAAGGTTAAGAAAAGACCCAAGGCTGTTTCATGCTGGCACTCGTTTTATGACTCGGAAGACCTAAAATAAGTCAGATGTGTAATCCTTGAGTGCCTTAATCCGCGTAACAGAAATAAACACACTTTCTCTTTCTCTACGCACATCGTCACTCGATACAACGAATAAGATCTCATCAAAGCGTTGTACTATCAGCAGCCACCAAGACACTATAAAAGCAATGTCCATCTCAACTCTATGCTCATTTGGCGCATTTTCCACTGCTTCGACGCCTGACACCGTTTCCTCCATCGCTGCCAACCTCAAATCGCCCCTAGACCTTTGTCAGACATCACGGCATCTTTTCTTCACTTAACTTGATCTTGCACGGCATGCAACCAACAAACAACCGAAGTAATTTTTGAAATCAGAAGTGTTTAACTGCGTAAAACACTTATGACCTATAATCGTGTACGTTCATCCTCCTGAATATTATACAATACTAAATGAATAGTTATATAACCATATACGTCTTATCTCAATCCTGATTGTTTCAATCTTTTTTCTAATACTGTTTCTCTCTAAGTAGATATGGTCAGGGTTAATATTGTATTTTCTTTTGAATATGTAACGCATTTACTTACACCTGTCACTTATATATATATATATATATATATATATATATATATATATATTAGAAAAAAACCGTTTTTAAACGGGTGATATTAATTCCCATGATAAAATAGTTTGAAACCCATTTTATGTCCCTTTACTAAGAATAACATCAAGATAAAATCAGAAAAAAAAACATTATCCTTATTTTTAGACTTATTTGATAAAAATCTATTACGTGATTTTCGATTCTAGAAAATGTCTACAATTTTAGACTTAGCCTTAAAGAGAAATAAAACTTCAGGGGCACATTTTTAATTGTTGTCTGATGAGGATGGATCAAATTCAATGCAAAACACTTTAAACAAAATACGCCTGAACAAACTGTATACAAAACAAAAATGCCCCTTGAATATAATAAAATAAAATAAATGAATAAAACATTTTAAAATTCCCCTTTAAAAAGTGATTTCAGACAGCGCTTTATGTGCACATATTATCTATCATAGAAAACAGGCACTGCTTGATATGGTCCGATGAATTGTTTTTCTCTCTGTTCATCTCGACCACTGAACGATGCTGTATATTCTATCGGAAAATAGTGAAACGGTTTTAACCTTCACAACACGTGCCCAGACCGATAAACCCCAGTACACTAAACAGACACTATAAGCTAAAGCTTCTACATAAAATAATTTATATAAGTTTCTGTCGAAACTCAGATCGAGCACTTTTTGTTTTTTCCTACTAACTTATGAGATATATATATATATATATATATATATATATATATATATGTGTGTGTGTGTGTGTGTGTGAGTATCAAAAGTTAGTATTGGATCTCTCTTTAGAGGCAATGTATCGTACTGATAAAATGCAGCAATTATGTCTCATTCGTACCACTGAATCCTTTGTCGCATGGGTATAGATGTCGGGTTATCAGACTCAAGCCCTTACGTTGGCAGGTAGTTGTATGCGTCGCCACACTGATAGAAATTTAATAACACAAAACAATCGCTTGTCTGTGGGTATAAGTATTTAATGATTAAACTTATTAACATATATATATATATATATATATATATATATATATATATACAATGTTTTTTTTAGAAATATTGAACAGAGTGATCAATTATCGGGGTAAGACTGGAATATATTTATTAAATAATATTTCAATTTTCATGCCAATGATTTCATACTGTTACTGAGCACTCTCCATGAATTAATTGAACATATACTATATAAGATACCCAAAACAGTTTAATTAAGATGGAACTCAAAAACTTTGACTATTCGGCCAGAGATATTCCAACACATAATAGTACTCCCTATCTCAAAATATTCATCACGAAAATTGAAACCATGACCAAAGGAATGTGGTAGATATATATTGCTGCAAAGAAAAATCAAGACGCATGCCATGACAAACACTTGTGCAGCCAATCATGTCTTTTTCTTGCGTGTCTTTGAAGCATGTGGTCATACGACAGTTTCACACTTTTGTACGCTGTCTTTTGCAATATTGTTGACTCTGCAATATCTTTCAAGCTTCCCCAGGTGGGAAGTGGGGGCAGACGAGGTAGTGTTGCATTGTATTGTCCTCCTGTCTACATTGACAGATGGTAGGGTCATTTTTGTAGCCCCATCAACTCATAGCAACTTTTTCTATCTCCCCATTCCTGTTTTTAGGCGGTTGAATGTTTTCCACTGGAGCTAGGGTTCCTCTGAACCGGGATGGAGAGCCTCAGAAAGAGGGCATGTCAGTAGGGAGGGGACATTATATAGCCGTCTGGTTCACAGCTGTAGTATGGTCTCTTCCTACACTGTTGTTTGGAGTTCGACATCGCCGAGGAAGTTACTTATTGAAATCAGTCGTTGAACAGTTGGTTCAGGTCCATGAATCAGATGGCGTTCACTACTGACAACCTTTGTGATCTCTACTCAACTGGCAACTTCGCGTCTCACATCTGAAGCAAATCATGTAATTACCCCTAAGAGTTGTGGATGTGGAATACATTAAGAAAAAATTACTAGATTTAATACGCAACATTACATTACGAAAACATAAAAAAAACTCCAGAAAACCAAGTCAGCAAACTTTAAAATACAGAGACAAGAATAGACTCACTTTCCTTTTTTGGTAAGACTAACAACCTATACAACATGTAAAGAAGAGACCTTCCATATCTATAAACTTCTGATTCCTATGAATAAATTACCATAAGTTTTCAATACATTTATTCACCTTAAACAAGGCATATTGCCTTTGAAACGTTAGAGGCTTCTGTTATTAAAGCCCAGCATGGTAGCGTGCATCTAAAGTTGGGAGGTGTCCAGCAAGATGTTCCATTATGATACATTTAAATTTCTGCATGTTTGTACAGTCGGGGAAAAATGAAAAAGGCAATCGGTGCGATAAAAAAAACTATCAGAGTAGAACGTTTCCCAACGTGTACGGACTGATACAATGAAGGGGTTTATTTTTCTGCTAGTCGGGTTAGTCTGGAATATTTATGTTGGGAAGGTACAAGTGCAGTCATTTTTTCGGGGTATATTTCGTGGCAGTACTAGTAAAAAAATCACATGGACGCAACATTGCAACGATCTGACAGGGCTAGAACTTGGAAAATAGTGCACAACCAATTAAGTTAGAGACTCATTTTTGTACTCTGCTCAAATGGTTGATGCACCAGCTCAGATGTGACAAACAATACCTCATGTATGGGCGAATACTGACTCTATAAACATATAAGATATTACCTACTATTAGAAGTGTTATAGTCAAGTTAAGGGATTCCAGTTTCTTTGCAGTACCTTCTATGTATATATTCTAATTGATGTAGCCTGTGATTGTTAAGTTGAGGATTTTGAGCGTCGAACTCTTGGGAAGAGTGCTATAAGTCGTGGCAATCGGTGATTCGAAAGCTTTTAGACATTAATTAGTTATGACATTTACCGCGTTACAAATAAACAATTTAACTTGTTTAAAACATATCGTATAGAAATATAACGATTCTTGTCTGTAGTTTTTAGAATTTATATTTCTCACATTTTGCTATCTTAACTTTATCACACCCTATCTTGCCAATCAGTCGAAGGTGTGATGTATTCGCTTTTATTGTCACTTTTTATTCTAATATATAGATTAAAAGGAAAATAACACTATTGAATACTTAGATATAATCCATAGCGCTACTGTCTTGATACATACACCCGCAACACACACACGCACACACACACACACACATATATATATATATATATATATATATATATATACGTTTATGTTTTTGTCTTTTAAGGGAAGTGGGGTCTGATCAACTCTGCTGGGAAGCCATGAAATTAAATACTGTCTTGTTTTTAAATTCCCGAAACAGTTTTTCATGGTAAACAACTGATGATCCCTTAAAATAGTGTTAGAAACTAACTAATATAATAACTGTAAAAAATAAATTGACTTACATGAGTGATTTTCCACTGGAAGACTTGAGACTATAAGTTCTTTATTTTTTATTTTTTTTATTTTTTTTATATAGTTTTAATGGTTGAGAACCTTCCGAGACTATATATATATATATATATATATATATATATATATATATATATATATATATATATTTATATTCAAGTAAACTTGAAAACTGTGCTTATTATTGTACTTAAATAAGAAAGAAAAACTCGTATGCACTTATTCTGCTGTAAAATATGAACAGTGGACCACAAAAATCTTCAATCTGAAATGTGTTCATGAATTTCCTTATTTACGTAAAAGTTTGCATGCTTCAAGTTGTTAATCCCCATAAACATCTATTTTCGTTTCGTTAGAAGATAGCTGCGTTTCATGTGCTTTTCATACTTTTGAATGATTAATATATCTAGATTTTTAATGTAATTAAAAACATTGTAATACATTTAAAATTTTCCAATGTCTGCACGACATGTTCGATGCTCATTAATCAAGTAATTACAATAACAACTTTTAAAAAGTATTTACTGTCACCCCAGAGAACTACGCCTAAGATCTTTTAATAGGTTTATATCATTAACTAAAAAGTCAATATGTTGATTGTTTCAAATAATAATGTAACTTAACGAATACCCCTTCATAACAAGTGTTATTGTTACTAATAGAATGTTTATTGAAGTTAAACATCCGGAAATCTATCCCGAAAAGTTTCATGTTACTAAGGCAGAGTTAAAGATTTCGAGTTTGGACGAATAGACAGTTTGCATAGTTGCATCATTATTAGTATCTCACAATGGTTAAATTGATAGACAGAAGAAGGGGGTAAATTTACTATTTGTAAAAATAATCCTTATAAAAAGCAAAGTGTCGTTATAAGTGTCGAAGGCTTTGTGAAAAGTTATCAATTAAGTTATTTTGGTAGAATAATATAAAATAATTTGGTAAAAAGTATTGGAGGTCTCCATTACATCGGTGTAGTCAATAATGAAAAGGTAGCCTTTGGGTTGCCCTCGACCATAATCGCCTATTTTACTTTACTTATATAGCAAATTTCAAACACCAATTTTCAATGTGAAATTGTGAACTGCTACTTTTAGTATTTGATTCACCATTGACTCATCTCACGTTTGACTCAACATAAAAAAAATATATAGGTAACCTCTCTTTGGCTGAAAAGTCATATAGAAGAGGAAACACCTGGCTAATCTAAAGGCACGAACTTGGAAGAAGCGCCAGAAGCCGAACCACGTTGCCCACTGAGGTTATGAGACGGTATCTGTAACGTAAAGGTGTATCGTTTCTCCAGGTAAACGCTGCTCTGGAACCAATATGCAATTCTCCATCGTTGACGTCACGACCGTTCAACTTTTACTTCTTAAGTACTTAATTACATGAAACTACCTAGTTTTTTTCTTTGTCGACTTTTTAAACATTGCAAATTCGTAAATTATGAGTTTATTTTGAAGTTATTATTTCAGATTCTGCCTCGAATTCCAAAATATCAATCGAATAGAACAGAAAAATCAACGCAAAACGAAAAAAGAAGTTAAATAATAACTCCAAACTAAACTAGCAACACGAAATACGCTATATTTCAAGCATTGTAAATAATATTCACATATTTATTAATATCCGGCAATCTATTTGAGTAGATATTTAATTTTTGTTGAACAGTTAACTTTATGAAAATATTTTCGTGAATAAAATTTATATTTGTAGTTTTTGATTTCCTAAACTAAAAGCGATCAGAGGAACGTAATGGGATTCTTACTTATATTTGGTGATAAAAACAAAAACACGAGATATGCATTCCAGATATGTTTAAAAGAGGACATTTTCGATTATTATTTTATGATAATAAAGAATATAAAACACACACTATCATGAAACTCACGAAAAGCAAACATATTCGAACAAGTCTGTCTTGAAATCCGATGACAATAAATAAAATAAACTGTTAAAGATAAAATATTAGATAAAGCTTTTCAACATATTCTTATTTAAGAAACTGACCAATTCTTTGGAAAATGCGATCGCAGAATTTCTGAATATAACGTGCGTAGCTTTTTTCTAAGCAGCGATAACACCTGTCGAAAGGAATATCATTTTTATAGTATTCTCGGAATTCATCAATCCTAAGCATTTTTGCTCGAAGATTCCATGCTTCTTTTTACTCGGGCGAAGGCATTCTATTTCCGGGAAAACATTCGTTGTTTCCGTTAAAGAGAGATAATTACGAACGCTTATATTGATGCGCTTTCTTTATTTCGTCATTTCATCATTGTATACTGCAAATTCCATATTTATGTAATATATGAATATTGAAAATAGCAAGTATTTTGTACATCGATTATATATTACGACTTCTACCCCGAGGTGTTTCCCTGGAATATCAGTAAAATAAGTAAGATGGTTATGAAAGAACGAAAAGTAAGTTTGGATACTTAAAATAGGAAATACACTTATTATGCGTGATACGATGTTTTAAATATTTCGTTTCTGTCCTTAACGCTAATCGATTAGTATAAAAGAATAAAATAATGATGTGTAATAGATGTGTAGGTAAAACACACACACACACATACACATGCACGCTTGGAATCATATCATTTCAATAATTTTTCCCCTTTTGGTTTTCCGCTGTAGTTTTTTCCCTGTAGTTTTTCACTACAGAGGGATACTCGGTTTAATAGCACACGATAACGTCTCTTCTTGGAGTTAAAGAAAATGTTTCCACACAAACAGTTTTTTAGCCGGAATAAGTATTTTAAATAACAGGGTGGACAAATTAAAAACGACAAAAAAAGTAAGTCCAGAAAAGTTATCGACCTGTTGTTATTTTGATCTGACTTCAACAATCTCAAAAGATTCATATGTATATATATATATGTGTATATATATATGTGTATAGATTCATATGTGTATATATACAGGGTGGGCAAAAATAAGGGTCCTATTTTTTAAAATTCATAACTTTTTTATTTATTGATTTTTTTAAAAAATTTTTTAGAATAAGTAAAGGACCCCTTCCGAAGCAAGCATGAGCCGTATTAGCCCTAAAGAAACGTACCCTCATTTAGAAAACATTATTTTTGCTTAAAAAACTTAAAACAGTGTAAAAAACAATACTTTAGTTTTTGTAAGTTTTAAGAAGTGTTTTTCGGCTAAAATTTGTTTTGTTTATTTCAAAAAATCTCGGAAGGGTCAGTCTACACACACATAAAGTTTGGTGAGTTTAACTTTTATTTTGTGGAAGTTATTCAAATTCAAGTTATTCAAATTTAAAGATAGGACCCTTATTTTGGCCCACCCTGTATATATGTGTATACATGTGTATATATGGCGTTACTTTTAACCCTCTTAAATGTATTTGGCATTTTTTACTAATTTCTAATCATGCTATCAAATTTACTTGTATTTACCCTATGTTTTCTTAAACTTCTTCTTTTCTTTTTTTTAACTTAATTTCTTTTTTTTTTATTCTGAGTTTCAATTCACCCTATCTTCTCCGTAACGTTTAATTATATAAATAGTAAACTAGTATCTCTCTACTGGCTGTAATATTCGATGTTCTTGTAACTAAATGTTAAAAATAAATAGAAAAATGGATAGCCAAACACGTTAGAAAAAAAGAGTTCAACCCACCATCGACATACCACCACCAAACCTTTCACTCCCTTCACCTTCTTAGATGTACGCGGTATGCTTTTCTTGAAAAGGTCATTTGCAAAGTAGACCGACTTCTATTAATGCCAGTCACATGACTGCTGAAATGAAAAAGACTCACAAATGTGTTCAGTTGAGTTTCTATTCTTTAACGATCTTAAATGTACTTGGCATTTTTCTTACTTATATTTAATCATGCTAAACAATTTACTTGTATTTACCTTGTGTTTTAAAAATTTAATTTTGAGTTTCAATTCACCCCATTTTCTGCGTAGCCTTCAATGTATAAATAGGTAACTAGTTTGTCTTAGCTGCTGCCCTACTGGTTGTCTATTTCTTATCTATACTAACTTGTGATAGGGAAATATATCTCCAAATGTATGTCCCCCCTGTTAAGTGTACAGTATATATATATATATATATATATATATATATATATATATATATATATATATATATATATATATATATGCATATGTTGATGAAAAAATACATTAAAAAAAAAAAAAATACCTGCGGGGAATCGGAAATACCCGATTAGTACATAGGCGCAGGCTATCATCTCTCGGAGTGTTGGACCTGTAGACCTCCCTGCTGTCAGTGTGACTAAGATAGGAATATTTGCTGACGACACCACTCTCTACTCACGTCATGTGGGCAAAACTGACGCGCACATATCTGAGACAATGACTAAATCGTTAGAAAATGACCTCCAGTCTATAGTAGATTGAGGTAAAAAATAGATGGTAACTTTTAATGCCGCAAAGACAAAGTTACTTTCCTTCAATAACTACAAGAAACCTCTTCAACCTACCGATTGTTATGGCAAATAACACCCTACCTGTGAGTTCATCATTAAAACTTCTTGGCCTAACTTTCGCAGGTAACATGGAATTAATACATTGGCAACATTGTCAGAGCTGCTGCAAAGAACGTGGGTTCCCTCTACCGTGCTAGTAAACCTCTCACACCTGACATTATTCTATATCTCTACAAAGCCACCATCCGCCCATGTATGGAGTATTGTTGCCATATCTGGGCTGGTACATCATCCACTAGTCTCTCACTCTTAGACAAGGTCCAAAAAAGAGTCGCCAACTTAATAGGTCTCTCACTATCCACTAAGCTCCAGCCGCTGTCCCATCGCTGCAATGTTGCTTCCTTGTGGCTGTTTTACAAATACTTAAATGGATTGTGCTCTGATGAACTTGCTACTCTGGTGCCCTCACGACGCAAATTCACTAGACGAACGCGACAATCGGCAAAATCCCATCCATTCAAGTGGTAGTCCCCAGATGCCGAAGAGCTTTCTACTCCAAAAGCTCCTTTTATCGTGCTGCTGGACTCTGGAACTCCTTCCCTGCTCCCTATTTTCTTGACGGTACTGACAAGCATACATTTAAAACTAATGTAAACAGACATCTGGCTGCACAGCTTCCAATTTAGGTTGACCTCCCCAACTCTCACCCTTTTTCTCAGTAGCCCCTTACGTCGACAGTGGCGGCCTGACTTGTTTGGGGTAAACTATGTTAAAAGTAAGCAACAAAAACAACTATATATTTAGTAACGTTTGATCTACTTTTTTTCTTTAAAACAAATATGCTATTTATTGGTACAGGTAACATAATATACATACATATATATATATATATATATATATATATATATATATATATATATATATATATATATATATATATATATGTATATATATATATATATATATAAATAATTACAATTGTTTTATATATACGAATACTATAATAAAGTAATATGATATATTACGCATATATCTGTTGTCAGTATTTCCTTCATACGTGAATAAAGCTTAGTAGTAGCATGACATATATATTTATGGCAAGTAATATCTACTGATGTTTTATGTTAGAAATAAATTATCAGGCAGAATTTAGCCTCATGACTTCCTCCAGGATTGAAGCATGAACGTTTATCCGAAGGTTACTTGCAATAAATATATTCCCCTTTATATATATGCGTGTGTTTATATGTGTTTGTAGTGTGGGTGAGATATTTGGCTAGAAGTGGATAGTTTCTTGATGATTATCTTTGTTTCAGGGTGCAACTTGTATGTGCCCGAACTATGCTACTAAGGAGGTTACTGACTAGCTTCTTATTGGAATTGACACTTTCATTACTATTCGTAAGTTTCAAACCAAACCTCATTCTCCTCTCGTGTTGTGCTTCTCCAATTGCCGATTGTAATCAGTACGTTAATCAGTATCATTGGGGTGGTCTTGGGGCTTCTAGACGATCTTAAAGAAGAGCTAGCAATGTCTGCAAGAGCGCAATCTCTGAGGCTAAGTCTAGCTATTCTCAAATGATTGCTGACTCTATCTTATACTAAAGGGTTGGCTCTCGTGATTTTTTGAGAAGCGACAATAGTGTTATTAATAGTGGCAAGTCTGCTATTTCTACTCTTTTTAATGGTGTTCACGTTATTTAATCTTCTAATGATTAGGCTGGGCTCTTGATGATTCTGGTGCTTTCCCTCCTTATTTTTCTTTGAAAACTGATCAGTCTTTTGATTCTGTCATTACACCTCCTAGGATGGTTGGTAATATTCTTTCTGATCTTTACCAGTCTAAGGCTTCCGACCCTGATTCATTTCTTGTTGTCGTTCTCAAGCGTAGTGCGCCTGAACTGTCTTCTACCATCTCTAACTTATTCAATCTATGTTTGTCTCAGTCCTGTTTTACTTCTTGTTGGAAGGAATCATCTATTCTCCCTATCTTTAAAATGCTTGTGATCGGTCTTACTCAACTATGTATCGTCCTGATAGTCTTTTCTCTGTTATTAGCAAAGTCTTTGAAAAATTGGTCAACGACAAACTTGTTCATTTTCTGGAAAGTCTGAGCCTCTTTAGTGATTTTCAGTATGCTGATCTGTTAACTGTTGTAACTGAGCGGATCTGTCAGTTAATGGATAATTCAGGAGAGCGCAGAGCAATTACGCTTGACATTTCGAAGGCATTTGACAGAGTGTGGCATTATAGTCTTCTACACAAACTTTAGGGATACGGTACTGATGATATGGTTCTTTACATTATTGGTTATTTTCTTTCTGATTGAAGCTTGCGAGTAACATTGTACGGTATCTATTCATTCTCTTTTCCTATCAATGTTGGTGTTGTTCAGGACTCTATTCTAGGCCTAACACTGTTATTACTTATATAAATATTATCATCATTCAGAACACTTAAATCTATGTTGATGGTACCACTACATATTCTGGTGTTTCTGCTTGCCCATTTCCTTCGGATCAGTTAAAATATACGGTTGATCTAAAAGATAACCTATGTTCAGTTGTGGTTTTGGGTACGAAATTACTTGTTTCCTGTAATCATGTTAATAATCAGCTTGTGTCTCTCAATCGTAGGCGTGTCCCTTTTGGTCCTGATATTTACATGGGTGGCTCTGCTTTTGCGGAGGAATCGACTCGTAAACTTCTTTGTCTATCTCTTTCATTAATTTTTCTTGTAGTTCATGCATTAGATCACTTGCTCTTACTGCTTATCGTAAAGTCGCTCAAAAGACTTTCTCCCACCTATAACACCATGTATGTAGTACTGTTGTTATGTTTGGGCTGGCGAATCTCTCTCCAATTTTAGGGTTCTTTGTAAGGTGCAGAAACGTATCTGTAATTGTATTGGCCTTAATCTTTCTTCTTTGTTACACCCCTCTCTCTCACATATGTGATTTTACTAGTGTTAGCCTTTTATATAAGTACTATTATGACATGTGTTCCTCGGAATTGTGTGATCTATTCCCGGCATTTTTTGTTACAGCTCGTTTCACTCGTTGATCTAGTTGTCTCAATCAATTCACTGTTTTGATCCCTCATTGTAATACAGCTTCTTATTTTACTAGCTTCTTTCCAATTACTGTAGGTTTGTTGAACTTTCTTCTTGCTTACTGTTTTCATCTTACTTATAGCCTTGGTCATTTTAAGACTTATGTCAATAGGCATATCCTGTTTTTGCGATAATCAGATTTCGTTCCTGTTAGCTCTTTATATCAAGTGGCTTCATGGTTTGTCTGGAGCAATTTCCATGAAATAAAAAAAAACTGGCTGATAAATACACCATGTTTACGATTCCATGATTTTTCGATCGGATCGCAGCTCATCCGTGAGGATTTTTTTGTATTGAAAAGATAATCAACAATTGGAATATTTTTAGTTGAATCTTACTAGAGAATCATGTAATATCCAAGGTTATTTTTTAAATCATACACCTTAAACACGCATATTATCGAAAAATTGCCCAAATGAATTTACTCCATCAAAAAATGACCTACCCCGTGTCATTTTTTAACTTTCCATTTGGTCAACAGATTCTACATGCTTACATAACACGCATGTCAATAAACAAGCATAGCGTTATTAGCTTATTTTCACATCTACTTTTAACTCGAAACCGTGGCGCTTGGGGTAAGAACGGTGGTGTACTAATCGACTCTTTCAGCGTTCGATCCCGTTCAACTTTGCCACTTTTTTCTTTTTTTTTTAATTTATAACATTCGCCAACACTCTATAGGGGGTGGGGTGTAGAAAGAACTATAGGCCGTTTTTTTACATTCGACGTCATGCAACATATACTAATTTCTCCCGTGCAACGCCGGGCGACGGGTTCCGCTAGTAGAATATAATACTACTAGAGCGGTTAAAGACATGTTACTATATTTTAGTGAATAAACAAAATTAAAGAAACTTGTCATTTGTATCTAATATCAATTGCTGAAATAGCTCACCACTCAATAAGTCCCAAGCCTAGCATGTATGATCCATATCATATTTATAAAAAGGTAAACTTCAAATAGCACGTGTCAAGATTTGAGCTTAATAAGATTATTAGTTTAGAAATTATGTTTTTTCTTGAAGCTATATGCATACATTTTTAAATCAATGGAAACAACATTGGTGTCTGATATGGTAAACTACTGTTCAAGCAAAGCAATGGTTCACTAACTGTTCGTTGGACTCGATGTCGTCGAAACCAATGGTTAAGAAGTTATATGTTGGCTTGAAACGCTGTCGTACGGACACCGATTGGGCTAAACGCTCAGGTATCCAAAATTCGGCAATTGTTCAAGAGAAACATAAAAAGTCAACAAACTCATTTAGGCCGATCGTAATTTAAAGTTGTGTGTGCTAGCAGAGTAGTTGACGATATCGGAAGGCAGTGTAGTTATCATTTGGACATTTTTTAATGAGAAATCTGCGTTTAAAGTTGGTGTTGCTTTTGTCGAAAGCTGACGAAACAACTGTGAATCGACAATTCAAAGCGTTGTTTGCAACTGTCTCAACACAGCAATATATATATATATATATACTAATGATAATAGAATTAACGATAAGTGAAATATCGTAGAGTGATCTATCTCGATAAAAAAGCTCAATACGTTGAGTAGAGCAATCTATTTTCAAGAGAGAAAGATGAAGATAACAAATTGTACAAAATTACATAAAGTTACATAAATTAATACAAATTTTATTACATCGAAAGTTCAGATGCAAGGAGTTACATTAATCCTTAAACCATGGTTTTTCAAAGATAAAACTATTCTCGTCAGAGGATACAACTTTCGATGTAATAAAATTTGTATTAATTTATGTAACTTTTGTAACTGTATGTAATTTTGTACCATTTTTTATCTTCATCTTTCTTTCTTAAAAGTATACATATATATATACATATATATATATATATATATATATATATATATATATATATATATATATATATAGAGAGAGAGAGAGAGAGAGAGAGAATGACAGTTTGCTTGAAGCATTGCTGGGTATAGTGGTAGTATGTTTTTAAAAGGCTGTAGGCAATGCAAATTCCGGGTAAGATGTAAGTTGGAAGGAAAAACAAAAATAATAAATCGAATACGAAATATGACTTACTATTTATTTTTTCTTAAAATCTTACATGACAGCAAGAGTGTTGTTAGCTGTTTTTGTGATGTCCGGATGATTATAAAATCATTTATTTAATATTTCGGGAAAAGAAACTTCCCTTTGTCAAAAATAATTAATACTAGAAATAATCTCTCCGATTGTACAGAAGAATCTGACAATTTTAATAAAAAATAAATAGTACGTCATATTTCGTATTCGATTTATTATTTTTGTTCCTTCCAACTTACATCTCACCCGGAATTTGCATTGCCCACAGCCTTTTAAAAACATACTACTAATATATATATACACACATATATATATATATATATATATATATATATATATATATATATATATATATATATATATATATATATATAATTACTATTTCATGTATATACCCATATAATATTAGAAAGTGATATTTATATATATATTATGTAAATATTTTAAGTTTTTACTTCAACTGTGCTCATTTCGTGAGTCGAATTTAGCAGTATAGTATGTGCATATATATATATATATATATATATATCATAACTAAAGTACATACTGCCTAGTAATTTTCTTGCGGGTATGAAACATGGACGCTCCTCTCTCTCTCTATCACGCGACTCTTCGTGTATATATTTATAAGCGTGCGTGCGATTGAGTATTATGAGCTGGCGTAAACTATTGCGTGTGTACTTGTCTGTTAGTGAAATTAGGCCCTTCGTGTATTTGTGTGTTCGTGTCTGTATTTGTGTACCTGGCTTTACAGTAAATTGGTTCTTCATGACGAATTCTTTCGTCACACTTTCTGTCGGTTATTCTTTTTAGCTCCTCTGTTTGTTAATGTATTTACGTATGTCCTTACCTTCAAATTTATCTCATAACTATTCTTTATCATTCACTCTGTCTCACAATAAGATAAATCCGGTTTTGATTCTATTTATTTATTCATTCAATTCCAATATTCTATGCTACCTACTTTTGAATCCAATTCGTTTCTAATAGATTATTTGGTCTATAGTCTATTGAATGACGCCATAAAAATATCCTGACATTAAATTGCATATTAAGAATTCGCAAATAAATTATTTTTAAAGAAAAATATTTTATGCCAAATGTTGCGTCATCGTATAACATGTATACATTTTTCCAAGTAGATTCTATTTTATTCATACATTTTATAATATGACTATTCGTTTTTATTATATTTCAATTCTATCCCATTTCACAAGTAGTTCTCTAATTGTGTTAAACAGACTGTTTTTTGTCGTTTTCAGTCGATTAAGACTCAATTCTAGTCCCTTTAAAATCTCCCGGATATACCATCTTCATATGTTAGATTTCCTGATTAAATGAGTAAAATTGTACGTCACCATTATAATATCTTTGTGGTGTGTCTTGGAATCCGTCTTTTAGAAACAAACGCACTTCCTAATAAAAAATGACCGGTTTGTTGAATCACATTTCTATGCAGTATCATTTTTGAAATATATTTTTAGATGAGTAAGTCACAGTTGTAAATTTACAATGATTGAACCTATAGCAAATCTCTACTAGGATCCCATAATAATTCACTTCTGACGTTATTATGGTTTTCTAGATTCTGGTCGTTCTACCTAAATGATAAACTATACGTTTATATTTCCCTTATATTTCTTTTGACACTTCGTAGACCTAGTTCATGTCGAATTTCCGCAATAATTAGATTAAGGGCGCCTTCACTTAATATGTGTTTGGGACACACAGATTTTATAATTTTTAGCTTGATTCATTAATTTAAAAGGAATATGTTCCCAATATCCCCCGATCAAGCTGGCTAATGTCTGCCCCTGCGGAATAAATATATTCAACGTATTTTACACTATTGAATAAATATATTCAACGTATTTGACACTATTGAATAAATATATTCAATGTATTTGACACTATTGAATAAATATATTCAACGTATTTTACACTATTGAATAAATATATTCAACGTACTTTACACTTTTCATAAAGATTTGACATTCTTCTTGACTAAATTACAAACAATATTAATTTTTATCTGGAATACCTTAAATATATGTTTTTCATCCTTCACCGTTCCTTTATATCAGCAAGTAATCTAAGTAAATGACGAAAAGAAAGCGTCAGCTAGCATTGTATCTATGACTTGCTGAACAATTCCCCGAGCCAAAGAAGAAAAACATTACATTACATACATTCTGCTATTTATATTTATGGTCAATACTTTTTGACAGTTCTCGTCGACATGATACAGGCCAATTTCCAGAAACAGTGTTTTGCACTTCTGTATTGTTACAATATTGGCTGGGAATATGCGTATACATTAAGCTTTCATTTAAACCAGTCGACAAAAAAGCGAATTCTTGTCAAGTATTATTTATTTTTTACGTACACTGTAAGAACAGTTCTTTCCGAATAGTTTGTTTTAAAAATAATTCATTACTTCTGTATTGAGTTCTTTTTAATGGTTGATAAGAAAATAAGTGCTACATTCCGTTTTTGATTATATTTTCTTATATCTGAGAAGTTGCCATTTCTAGCGCACATTTTCTCGGTTATTCCGGGCAAAACAGTAGGGTAATTCTTGTTTCAGAATTTATTATTAATGTATATCATTTGGATTATGCGGACTACTATACTAATCTTGAATGTTATCATCACAAGGTTTCGGCCGACGTAATCTCCGACCTTATTTAAATGCGTCTGAAATACAGGATTTCGTTTGAAATTTCGTACAGATTCTTAAGTTCGACAAAAAGATTGCCGAGTTCAACAAGGTGCAAGAAACGTTGCAAGAATAATAACATTTGATATAACATATGTGGTAATTTAACTGACAACATTAAACATTTTTTGCAGGGTACCCAACTTTCGTATCTCTGAATTTGAAATAAGACTGAAACTTAACGATACATTTACAATAGCTTTTTTTTTAAATTAAAAGTATTTTTGAATACATTCTATTAGGTTTTGGATTATCTGGATGGCATCGTTTGTAATGTTAATCGTATTTTTTATAGCTGCGCATTAGAGATACAAAATGGCCGGTGGTATATGAATGAACCCTTTGGTTCCTTTAGGGAACTGTTTTCTGTGGGAAATACTTACAAACAGTTTTTGATTATTTTTTGTTTAAGGTTTGTTCTTAAAGCGAATAGTGATGGTCTTCTAATGAGCTAGGTGAACGAAAGATTTTGGTAATTATATATTTATTTCTGGTTGTTTGTGCGCGAAACGATTGTAAAGAGTTACATTGCTTTTTTTTAATTCGGCAATTAAACATATGAATGAAGACTAAGTAATCGGTATTCTAAATATTATTGTTTACTTATATATGATCATTTGTAATATATTTACATTTATCGATCTGTAAGTTTTCTTACAATATATATAAACAATATGTATATATATATATATATATATATATATATATATGTTGGTACAGAACTAAAAATAAACCTTTAAAATATTGGCGAAGTAGCCATAATTACTGAGAAAGATGGAGTTCTTCATTACCGAAACAATAAAAGAACATGACGAGAAGTATCAGTTTTTTTTGTTTTTGTTTTTTTTAGTTTAGTAAAATGGTATAAAGAAAATAAATTAATAAACGGAGGAGAAAAAGATCTCATGCTACATCGACATCTTTCGGTCGACCCTTTGTCAAAGAGGTCGTCGACGATAGAATAAGGGTGAAATTACAAATAACTCGTGTACAAAAGTACCATAAAAGGAATTAGAGAATGGGAGTTAAAAAATAAAAATACTTATATCTGAGGTAAGTATTTCAACGTACACCCATCAGTTCTAAATAGTAGGTATACTTTATCTGCTTGCACGGGGACGATTGACCAAAATTAATAGCAACCGCTTCGAGAATTTTCAGATGAGTACTCGAACGAGCCCTGTGTAAAAAAGAAAACGCCGCATCAGAATACCCCCTGGTGCACAATCGCCACTCCAATAAATAGTTACCAATGGTGGACTTATGGGTTTATAAACGCCCAGATGTCGGTTTCTGTCTGTACTTATATATCAAACTGTGTATGTGTGGGAAATTCTGATCTCTTATCGCTGAATGTCACGCCTCACGTAGTCAGCATAGCACTGGCCAAAAAAATTATCAACACGTTTGTATTGAATGGTGGAGATAACATTCTTACGAAAAGAGAAGTAAGCAGTTTAAGTCCTAAAAACAGTTCAGACACGGTTGAAACGATTTTATATGATAATTCTTGACGTGTAGAAACAATGCATATGAACCAAGGCGATCCATAATACAGGCCTGGGAAACATACGACTGGGGTCCACGACTGAGGGCGGACATGTGAAGACCAAAATAACTACTTAATAATAATTACAAGTATCAGTTTTATAAATAATTTTCTTAGTATTTCCCAGTAATTAGTAATTATACATATTACTAGGAAGCAGCATACGATAATTGATTTATTTTAAACAAATTAAATATAAAAAGTACACAAATATAAACGAACTAAATTCACAAAAATCACTTTATTCGCCATGAATTAGACACATTTTTGATATTTAAAAATTATGAGTTAATTTGTTTATATTGACTACTTGATTACAGAAAATATAATGACATAATACAATCAGAAAACAAATTCAACATTTTACAAAATCAACTAATTTATGAACAAAATATTGTTCGTAAAAAACACTTTTGATAATATTTACAAACTTTGTTGTTTATTACATATACAATTTATTTTTACAGAAGATGAAGAATATGCTTATTTCTTCATGGTACGATAATACCTATTATACACAGTCTTACATTAACAAGAACATAAAACCAATAAAATATATGTGGAAAGGGGGGAAATGTAAAACATATGTGATAACTGCTTGAAAAATGATGCATCAAAAAAATTCTACTGTTTTAAAGCAATTACGCGTGAACACCCTAAACTTCGAATTTTGAGTGAAGGATCATTTTCACATAAATTTAACGCAAAATAGTCCCTCATTTCCGGGCCATTCTACCGTTTTAAGCCAGTTAACCATTATTTTATTGCTATAATGGATACATCTGGTGAGTTTTTTGGGAGCAGCGCGAGTAGTGGTTCTACTTCTTTTTAGCGATTATGTGTGGTTTTGCCACTCGGACTTAATGTTATTGGCGAAAATATTTTAGTTAACTGCTCTATAAAAATAAAAACTGCAACGGCCCGTAAAAAGGGGATTATTTCATGTTAATTTTATTTGCGAAATCTATCCCTACTCCAAATTCTTAAATAATTGTTTTCATTAATCTTCTTTACGCCGGATTTTTCAGAGCGTTCACATATAATCGCCTAAACAAAGTAGAATCTCGTTTTCTTAGAGATTTAAGTAACAGAACAAAGCACGAATATATCCCATTATTAAATACTCAAGCACGAGTTATTGTTGCTAAAAAGAAAACGTATCTAAAAAAAAGCTTGTTAAAAAATAAATTAAACATTTTATGTCACAAGTTCCATTTCAGACCAGACCAAAAATTAACTGTATCCAACATTTCGGACAATACAGAGTGAAATGAGCAATACAAGTAAACAGTGTCCATAAAAATTACTTGAACTTGTTAATTTAAAATCTTATGTAAGTTTCTGATATACCTCATTTCAATATGAAAATATAGCATGGGTTCATATTATCCAATATATTTTTCAAAAATTACTGTTTGTTTAATTCAATTAAGGCACTCCAATAACCAGCGGTAAACTTTCGAAATGATCTGTAAATATTATTTATAAGATTAAAATGTTTATAAAATTTTAATGACAACATAGTCAGTATTGATAATGGATACTTTCAAAGGAGTCATCAGATATGTATTACATTTCTCCTTTTAACACATATTTTATTTCATACTTAATGTACGTTTATTTTATCATTAAGACTGCGTATAATATTTATTATTGTATCATAAAGAAATAAGCTTTTACTTAATTTTCTGTAAAAAAACAAATTGCATATATTACAAAAATAACACATTTTGTAAAAAGTATCAACATTGTTTTTCCGTACAGTATTTGATTTTATAAAATGTTGAATTTTCTTTCGAATTGTATTATATCATGATATTTTCTGTAATCAAAAAGTCAATAAAAATAAATTAACTTATTATTTTTTTAAATATAAAAAAATGTGAATAAAAAAAATGATGAATAAAGTTATTTTTTGTGAATTTAGTTCTTTTACATTTTCTGTATATTTGATATTTGATTTGATGGAAATATATCAATTATTGTATGCTGCTTCTTGATAATATATATAGTTGTTGATTTCTGGCCATTACAAAGAAATCTCTAACTAAAACTTGTGTCTGTAATTATTATTTAGTAGTGATGTTCGTCTTCACATATCCACCTCCAGTCGTGGACCCCAGTCGCATGTTTGCCAGGCCTGTATTATCGATCGCCTTGATATGAACACATATATAAAATTACTATTTTCTAGTTGATAGTTTCTCGACGCCGGATAATTTTGCATTAGAAAGGTAACTTTCTAATTTAGAAATCTGTTAGTTTAGATTCTGTTTAAAATATGATAAATCGGACTCTAGAATTATTGTCAATAGTGTATATATATTTATGTATAATGTTTTCGAATTATTTATTCATTTACTTTATAACTGTGTTGAATTATGAACATAAACTTAGTTTATATCATTAACACTGTTGTTAGTGTTTTTAATTTGTTTAATTTCTGAAAATCAGCACACACGATTTCCAAAATAGACTCTCTTAAGATACTATTTGAAAACACTTTAATCCTCATTTTTTTTAAAACTACGCATCGACATTATTGAAGAACTATTCGTCTGAGCGAAAACACTTCTCATCAAGCATGCTCGGTAAGATCGTAAAGAGGGTATGTTAAAATTATTTCCAAACGTTTTTAATCGATCTTACATGATAATATCAATATGTTTTTCACCACGTGCCTAAGGATGATTGATGCGAGTCGAAATTATTTGCAAGTATGGCGAGTTCCTGCACACACATATACAAGAGCTTTCACGTTTATTTAATCAAACTTGCATATATATATATATATATATATATATATATATATATATAGAGAGAGAGAGAGAGAGAGAGAGAGAGTCAGAGAGAGAGAGAGAGAGAGAGAGAGAAGGAGAGGGGCATATATATATATACGCATATATATACACATACATACATATGTATATACACATACATATACACATACATATATGTATATATATATATATACCTATATGACTGTTTAATATATGCATACACATATAAGATAATAAATTAATATTTTTTATTTTAGTATTTATTTTTACACTGCAAACAACATCATCAAAGCTTTGTAGTAGTATAAAAATATACGTATGGCAAGTACGTCTTAAAGAAACGATTGTGCTTCATTCCACGGAGTAATTCGTCAAGCCAATTACTGCAACCACTATATATATATATATATATATATATATATATATATATATATATATATATGTATACGAATTATGGCAATATATGTATTATAATATACTATAGTACATTTTTAATTAGCACTATCTTCAAAACGATTCAGCTCGATGATTGTTAACAATAGAGCATATATCAATAAGTCAGATTCATTTTACATTCCAATAAGCATAATGTTTTTTTTTATTTTATATTTTTTCTCATTTTCAAAACACATTACATTCTTGTGAATATTTACGACGCATTTCTCTTGAAGTGTGGCAACTAACATTATCATGTCAATATCAATTATGCCCAGTAAATGGTCATCAGAAATAATCCACAAAGAATAAAAGTTTTAAAATATAAGTCTTGAGAAAAAGCTACACCACACACATATATATATATATATATATATATATATATATATATATATATATATATATATATATATATATATATATATATATATATATATATATTAATTGAATAGTAGCTACCGAATTTGTTAAATAAGAGGTCTCATTAGATTATATACACATAAGTAAAAAAAAATCAGTCTCTCTTCATTTCTCAAACAGAAAACACCTCAGGTTACAGACGCCGCGACATACTTCAAAGATAGACGCAAGAGCGTCACTCCTTCAAAATATCGAGCAAACTTTTTGGCATGTTGATTTTAATCAATGTTTTATTTAAGGTAAGAAGTTAACTACTGTAGAAAATACATGTAGATTCACAAATAAAAACTTAGGACTAGATAAGTACATACGAATACGTCTAAAATCCAATTTGTGAACACACAAACATTCTTATTAACAGTGATTAAACTAAGGATTATAATGTATCATTTGAAAAGTGCAGGTGGTAAAATTAGTGACAAAAACAGAAATTTTTGTTGTTGCTTCCATTCAATTCGCAAGTGTCTCGATGCACATGCTATTTCAAATTTAAACATTATAAACCGATGCGCCTATAAAGCTTATTATGGAGATGCGTGGGCGTGTTCTAATTTCAAAGTGATGCATTTAAACTTGAGCATGACAAACAGACAGACAGGCATCACGTCGGACAGAGCCTCTTATTCAGTTGTATAAGTGGTTGCAAATAATAGCTATTACACAAACACTTTCTTTATTTATAATATTATTGTAATATTCTTACACAATTTGTGGCTATTGTTTTACAACGCCATAAGTGTTTATTTTGTATTGTTTGTTATCGCAGACACTCAATGCCACACCCGTTCAATAGTTGACCACCATCGATGCGATAATATAGATCTGGCAATATAATTTCCAGCATATCTACGTTAGTAAACATTTCTGCAAATTATCCAGGATTCCGTTTAGTGGGGCTATATAAGCCTTGTTATTCGCATATCCGTAAACAAAACTCTCACAAACCTGAAGTCTGGTGACATCAAATCTACTTAAAGAAAACCTTTGTTCAGTGCAACTAATACATTTATTGCAAAACGTAGATATCGGTTTAAGCCAAAAATGATAGTTGGTGAGTTAATGAAAGTGTTGTCAATGTCTTTATTTTTATATTAGAAAAAGTGACTTGTTGGGTAAGCCATTGAGATCGAGTTATTTTTTTTGAATCAGGAAATAGTTGGCAAAACAAGTTGTTTTTTTACTCAAAATAGATAATTTTTACTTTGTCGCTTTCTGTTGGTTACTTCTCTCTCACCGACGAAAACCGTCTTTTTTCTCTCCAGTCCAGAGTTAAATAGTATGTATTCTTATGTTTATAATGGACTTTAATTGTGTAAGTCGTCGAAATCTTCTCCGTTACCGCATCTTGTCTTTTCATCATCTGTATTTGTCAATATAGAAAAAGGGGACTGGAAAATATTGAAAGAAGAGACGACAGGGGGAGAATGAAAAGAGAGCTGACATAACAAAGTAGAAATATTTGATCTTTTTCGGTATGTCATCTAGTTATATTATGCATACATACATATATATATATATATATATATATATATATATATATATATATATATATATATATATATAGTAGCATACAGGAATATTATTTTTTATTACTAAGATTAAAAAAAAATTTTAATAATAGGAACACTTTTCCGTAACATTTTTACGTATTTAAATAATTGAATTTTGAATAAACTTATAATCCAACGTTATAGTTATGTGTTAAGAACAAGTAAAGTATTGAACAGATTTAATTTTTATAACATTGTTTATTTCATGATTGAGTTTTATAGATTTAACATAATTTTAATAAGTTCTGTAATTTTTCTAATAAAACAGTAAATTACATTTTACAAATATGTATTTCTATATACATTTTCTTCTTAATCTACTATAAAATCCTTCATAAATATGTAATTACATCGCATCAAAATTATATTATGAAACAAACGAAATCCTTTTACGATTTAATGTTAATATTGATAATAAAAGTACGTACAAATTTAATAGGAAATATGAACGAACAAACGAACGATAATAAACAATGTATATATAACTTTTCTTTTCTTTATTTTATATTTTAGTAATTTTTTTTCGTAGTAGTAAACATGTGAATTAATTAGGACCCAGGATATACATTTTTTATTGAGTCTAAATATTTTCACACGCCATTAATCTGTAGTAGTTTAATACTACTACGACTACACTTACTACTACTACTGTTAAAGTGTACAACATTTTCGTTATGTTTAAATTCGTCAATATGAACAAATAGGAAAAAAGAGGGGTTCGAATAACAGAGAGAGAGAGAGAGAGAGAGAGAGAGAGAGAGAGAGAGAGAGAGAGAAAGAGAGAGAGAGTAACGGATGAGAGAGGGAGAATGGAAACCGGGAGAGAGAGAGTAGATAGAGAGCGTATAAAATAAGAAATATATTTAAATAACATTCAGTGAAAGAGTAGAACTGATACACAGAAAATTGAGTAGAAGATGGATCACTTGGTCAGTTAATTCCAAATTACGGTTAATAAAATTAATTCAAATAAAATGTGTTAAAACAGAACTCAATCAGAGAATGGGTTAATATTTTAAAATGTATTTTGTGTGATAAAAATATATAGACATACATTCCTAGGTAAACAAGTGTTGATTAACTCAGCTTTAGTCTCTCTCTCTCTCATTCTCTCTCTCTCTCTGCATATATATATATATATATATATATATATATATATATACATATATATATATTTATATATATATATATATATATATATATATATAAATTACTTTTCGCGTACATAAAAGTAATCCATGGACACGTTTTTTTCTGTCTATTAGCCCTCATAAGCATAGCTAACTAGAGCAAGGATCAACTCTCCGATATTACTGTTTAAAGTCTGGCGTTTTACCACTAGTCCACAAACACCTCCCGTAATATGTATGACCTTTGATCGTTATAATGTTAGTTACATAGTTTGTCGTCATTGGTTTTTCCATCGATAGAAACAGAGTTATTTTTCTCAGTATTTTTCCACTTCCTAAGCGGTATAAAATATCACATTCAGTCGTGGTGTCAATTTTTTTATTGTAAATATATTTATTTATTATTTTAAGCGTACATAGAAAGACTCCCTGGACTCGTGTTTCTGACAATAAACCGTCATCAACATGCCTTACCTGGGCAAAGATATAACATCCAATATTACTGTCTCCAGTCTGACGTTTTACCACAAGACCATACACACTTTGCCGAAATATGTATAGCTTTTTATCGCGTTTACATATATATATATATATATATATATATATATATATATATATATATATATATATATATATATATATAAATACATATATGTATATATATATATATATATTTATAAATGTGATATATATATACATATATGTATATATATATTTATAAATGTGATATATATATATATATATATATATAATAATTTTATTTACACAGACATGTACAAAATCTGCAACACTGGCATAGAAATACTAAGTGGGTATAACCTACCTATATTTTAAGACCAGATACTATGACCACAAAACCACATTAAAAACAGAGAACGTCGAACTAAAACAGCACTAGCAAACCACTATTGGGAGCTCAAAGATAATGGACACTCGCCAATAATCGAATGGAAAATAGTAAGACAGGCCAGTACATGTAGAAATTTAGACGACCCGTGTAGATTATGCCTGAATGAAAAATTTGAAATCCTAAATTTTAAAAATCCACGTAATCTGTTTAACTCTAGAAGTGAAATACCAAACAGCTGCTTACACAGAAATACATTTACCTTAGGCTAACGATAAATAAATAAATAAATAACAAAACAAAAACACGAAACAAAAAAAAACTTAACAATTTAAAAATTAAAACCTAAAATAGAAATACTAGGCACCATGTGCTAAAATAAATTCACCCATTATATGGACACTACAAAGGAAACAGGATATAGGCAAATCCATTGATAACAAAACAATACGGTATAGGGAGTGACACCAACAAAGCCTTTGTTCGCGGGAAGCCCAACGATTGGCTGAGAGAACAACACATAATCTGATTGGTTAACTGGCAAGCCGTGTATATAAAAACACCCGGCAAAAGTAACTCCATGCATTTTAGCCTGAAGATTCCCCCCAGGATTAAACGCGGGAGCCTCTGTGTAGCTTGATTGCCATAAATATATTTTCATAATTTACTATATATATATACATATATGTATATATATTTATAAATATGATATATATATATATATATATATATATATATATATATATATATATATGTATATCACATTTATAAATAAATATATATATATATATATATATATATATATATATATATATATATATATATATATATATAAGTTTTAATATTGTGACCGGTGACATGTAATATAAGTGTATATACACCCATACTATATCTCTTCAATTCGAATACAGTTAAATGTCAGGTTCATTGTATGTCACTTGAGGCGACATCACTTGTATGGAAAACCTCTCACGTAAATGGAGATAGGACTGAGGACATTTTTTCAGAAAGTTTGACTCTGATTACACCCCTATTATTAATCCGACATTGTATTAACTCAAGCTCTCGTCGTCGGCAGATTACTAACTACGTATAATCAAATAGTATTTTGCGCAATCATCGTACTAATAGGCTTCACATCTTGTCCTTACTGGGATTTTTTAATGATAATAGTTAGAAGATGCAATTGCATATGGGCATTCTCATTACAGTATCTTGTATGAAGTGTTTTAATAATGTTCAGTTAAAACTGATAATAATTCATATCCTTCTTAATAGTGAATATATTTTGACAACAGATTGCGAATTTTATACCGATCTTTTTGAGTCATTCTTTCATATAAAAAAAATACCTCGCATTGTTAGCTATTGAAAAACACATTTTAATTCATTTTTAAGTGACAACTGTTTGGGATTTGAATATATATAATCTGAGTGTTTCGAATATTGATTATCTTAAATACTTGTATATAAGTTCGTACATTGAAACAAATACTGATCAAAATTTATTATTGTAAACATCTAACATGCACGACGTGTGTGATAGTGCACTGTTATTTCTACATATTGGATAGATAACAACTACTCGTGTGACAGGATTAACAGTAATATAAGCCTGGGTCTGGTGTTCTCATATACACCAAGAAACCATGACAAAATGTGACCAAACAAATGTAATATCTGTGGAGTTAAGCAGAAAGATCTACGCGTCATGATCGACAGGAGCACATTTAGAAGCCAACATGGGAGACCCAGTCGGCATCTCGCAAATATTATTCCCATTTATTACAACATACAAAATAAATGTTAACCAATGTGATCGGCACAAATTAAATATAATGCAGAAGAAAAAAAAACGACGACAAAGTAACTTTGATTAGTAATTGAGTGCGATTAAAAAGCAAATAATCCCGTTTTCACATATAGAACCTAATCCCGATTTTCCAGCTACCCTTTATACTAGTATTCATCACGCACTTTCGAATGAGGTGACACACATTGTTAGTAAACGTGATTAAGAATCAAAAGACAATGTCTATAATTTTGTTTTGAATGACGAGAAAAATAATTAAATGTTGGGCAAGTCAAACCAACGTGAACTTTCATGACTTAATTTTGGAAAACAAGGTCTAAAACCAATGTTTACTGAAACAAATCCCGAAGAGATAAATCAATTCGTTTCAGCGATTAAAATCTTTAACATCTTAAAAAGTGAAAACATCGTAATTCAAATATCCCGCAAAAATAGCATTTTATGGGAAATATATAGTTACTTCATAAATATTGACAGAAATAAGTCTGAGATTAAACTTCGTAAGTAGATAATAAAGTACCAGCTTACAATATATTAAAATAGAATCTTTTTTATATTTTTACAATTGTTGAAAGAATAAAGGTTATTAGAAGGGATGTTGAAAAAATGTACTATCTAAGTAGGCCTTTCCCAATGATCTTACAATTTTAAAGATCTGATTTGTTTCAACTTTCCTTAAACGATACTATATTGAATGTCCGCATCCACTGATGCGGTCAGGGTCTGAAACTGGTGTTCAAATTGTGATATGAAACTGAAAACAACATCAAGTAATTATGTTTCTGAATTTTTTAGATGCGGTTTACTAATTTGTATTATTCAGACTACTGTTCTCATCTTAAGTGTTGCCATCACAACGTCCTGGCCGCAGTAACCTCCGATTTCTGCAGGTGTATATTTTCTAAACTCGGGAATATTCCCGTCCAACTCGGGAATCTGGAGGGAATTTCGAACGGAACCCTTTATTTAATCCACGGGGATAAGACGCTCTCATTCTGTCAGCCAGGACTGGGAGAAGTCTTCAGTACTTCGCAAATCTTCGTATCGCCCACACGAAGGATTGAACCGTCAACCTTCAGATGACTGAGGATTGTATCGAGTCGTCAGATTTTATACGTTTTGGTATATTGAGAAAATATTAGTTATATATTAATGTTTATTATTTATGATTTAAATATTTTTAAAATTTTATATTTATGTATGTATATATATATATATATATATATATATATATATATATATATATATATTTATAAAAATAAATGTTAATAATATAACAAACCGTGTAATGTTAATTACATTGTTTATCTTCTGTGAAATTGAAATAATTTTTGATCAATTAATTTATTTTATATATATATTTCTATTTTATATATATATATATATTTATATTTCTATACCAATTTCTATTATATATATATATATATATATATATATATATATATATATATATATATATATATATATATATATAGTGTGTAGATTTCACTTTTGTGTAGAGAATCTGAATAACAGAGCTCAATGTAATTTAAACAGAGCAAAACAGAATTATAAAAAGAAAAACTATACACACATTAAGGTTGTACACATAATAACTTATTTCGACACCTTTAATTAGGTCTCCTCAGATGTATAGACAACCACGTCAAAAAACCCTTTTTTTTTTTTTATTGTTAGTATTTTCTTTAGGATAAATCGTAGCCTTATATACAACGCTTTCGACGTTACAGTTACCTTTAAGGGGGCAGTTATTTTTAATTTGACAATTACATTTTTTTTCTCCCGTTTTAGCTTTCTTACTCGGTGTGCTCAATATTTTTTTGTTATGTGTATTAATAATGTTCTCCATATTTTTGGTGCAAGAATAACTAATTTTCACCGTTTTCCTATTGAAAATTTTACTTAAAGGATTAGTCGTTTTAAAATGTTTATCTATTAGGTTTAAAAATATTCTCCCGATATTAAGACTAGAAAGCTGGCAATATGGTGGGTTGAACCAAATAATTTTGCGTCCCCTGTTTTTGGGTTATTTTTCTTTATATTTTCCGTATATATTAGTTTTTCGTTGTACCCACTATTACTTAATGCGTTATCGTATATGTGTTTGCTAGTCTCAAAGATATTTTTATTTGATGAGAGTTTGTTAATTCTGGTGTTAATAGTTGTAGGAATTTGTTTTATAATACATTTGGGGTGATTGGATTTAGTGTTAATGTATAATGGGGTATGATTATCTTTATGGAAAGGTTGAAAAGTTCCCTCGTTTAAGTTTAGCGTAATGTCTAGAAAATTTACCTCGTTGCAATTGGGGGTCACTTCAATCCTCAAACCTAAATATTTAAAAGCCTTATTTAGTTTTTTATGCATCCTAGATATTAGAGGACCGTTGCTATTAGGTACGATGATCAGTCCGGCATCTCTATATAGGCCAATTTGGTTGGGGGTTACAATTCGACTGATTATATATATTATATATATTCCAACCCAAATGTATTATAAAACAAATTCCTACAACTATTAACACCAGAATTAACAAACTCTCATCAAATAAAACTATCTTTGAGACTAGCAAACACATATACGATAACGCATTAAGTAATAGTGGGTACAACGAAAAACTAATATATACGGAAAATATAAAGAAAAATAAACCCCAAAACAGGGGACGCAAAATTATTTGGTTCAAACCACCATATTGCCAGCTTTCTAGTCTTAATATCGGGAGAATATTTTTAAACCTAATAGATAAACATTTTAAAACGACTAATCCTTTAAGTAAAATTTTCAATAGGAAAACGGTGAAAATTAGTTATTCTTGCACCAAAAATATGGAGAACATTATTAATACACATAACAAAAAAATATTGAGCACACCGAGTAAGAAAGCTAAAACGGGAGAAAAAAAATGTAATTGTCAAATTTAAAATAACTGCCCCCTTAAAGGTAACTGTAACGTCGAAAGCGTTGTATATAAGGCTACGATTTATCCTAAAGAAAATACTAACAATAAGAAAAAAAAAAAAGGTTTTTTTTGACGTGGTTGTTTATACATCTGAGGAGACCTAATTAAAGGGGTCGAAATAAGTTATTATGTGTACAACCTTAATGTGTGTATAGTTTTTCTTTTTATAATTCTATATATATATATATATATATATATATATATGCACTGATGAGAGCCACCACTCGAAACGACATCGTCTGTAGGTAAGTATAATTTAGTATTTATTCATGAATTATATATATATATATATATATATATATATATATATATATATATATTTGGGTTTTTCACTTAGAAGATAGATTATTCAGTGACGACCGGGATTAGGCCAATAAAAAACAAGCTCGATGATACTTGATTAAAGGGTACAGAGCATTTATATGTGATTTTATGAAGGCTTACCAAAGCATTCCGTTCAGGACCCCAATCATCACCACAACCGACCTTTTCATTCAAAGCTTATTTATTTAAATGATTAATAAATACTCTTTTAATGAAAAGGTCTTTTGTGGTGATGATTGGGCTCTTAAACGGAATGCTTTGGTAAGCTTTAAAAAAATCACACACACACACACACATATATATATATATATATATATATATATATATAATTTTCCAAACAGAACTGTTTTGCACTATTTTTATGACATATCGCGAATATTTAAATCAAGATATATAAATACTTAAGCTTATTTCGAGATTTTTAATTATCATTTTCATCAAAATCTATTACATGAGTTTATTTTGGAACATGTCTAAAGTGTAAGGTATAAGCTTAAGAGATCTCAAGGAGAAATCTTTAAATTGAGAAACTGTTGCTTTATTTTTGTCTAATGACTATGGATCAAATTCAATGCAAATCGGATACATTGGGTTTTTAAATTGAAGTTAGTGCTAATATTACGTCACCCAAACTTCTTTAACATTTTTTAAAGAATCTGAGATGTGGGAATATTGATTAATTGATGTGTAATACATATTGTTAAACTTTCATCCGAATCGTAGATATCTGAATTTTTACGAATGACTTAAACTCCGTTTTTACGACTATTAATAATATTAAATTAAATTTAATATAGCCCACATTGTACCGCCTAACTTTTGCCACCTCTATACTAGAATTAAAAAGATCAGTTTACTAGGCTAGGTGTTAATTCGTTACATACAAATATATAAACATATACACATATAACACTTTATAAAGATACAGAATAGTCCGGAATATGTATTAACATTGTTAAATAATAATAAACCTGGTAAAGTCGAAGAAAAATAAACAATTAATATATATAGTATTGAGGACTGTAAACGACAGAATAGCTAGACACTGTCTTCATAGTGCACGTTCGCTGACAATGTAGAAAATATTTATGCTAATTACATTGTCCATTTTCTATGAAATTCAATCCTTATGAATTCCTTATTTTTACATATCCCTATAAAGCTTACAATAACTGAAATTTTAAAAATAGAATTATGACAACACTTTATTCAAACTGGCTTATTAGAAAAATAAATAATATAGCTAACTTTTTCATGACATGTAAATACAATACCATTCTATTTCAACATTTTTGGAACCCCTAAGATTTGTTATCATTTTTGAAAAAAAAATGCTTTCAAGAGCCATGGATTTCTATTTTTGGTTGAATCCGGCCGAAATCATGTGTCCTGATTTCATTAACTTCATGGTGCCAAGGATTAAATCTTTGAACCTATTTTCAGCTTTGTCAACATTGTTAAATTGATATTAGATGATTTGAGATTTTTCTAATTCATTATTTTTTAAATTGAACAATTTAATAAATGTGTGCTTTAAAACATAATTTCTAATAAGATTAAAAAAAACCCCAAAACGTTTTAATAAAAAACAAAAAAAATCATATTTGAACAACTCGTACAATAAATCTCAGATAATGATAGTTTGGTTTGGTAGTTTTGTTTTACGGCATATCAACCCTTTTTGGGTTATTTAAAGCCGAATCTGGTCTTGTTTTCTTCTCTGTTTTGTTTCCTTCCCCTTTTAATATCTGTTTCTATTTAACCCATAGTTGGGACCCTAACAGGTACTACCACTCCGGGTCAGGGTGGACCTGGGAGCAATGGTAATTAAGAGGAGGCTCCACATTCCCCAAAGTCCGTAAGCCGGATCTCACCATCGGATGTAGTTTAAGGTCATATCCAGGACCGGGAGTAGGGTAGGAAAAATAAAAATAAAAAAGGGGAGGGAGAAAGGGAGAGGGGCTGTTGTTTTTGTTTTTGGTTTTGTAGAACATAATTAAGTTTTACAAACAAAAAAAAAAACGTCAATGTAGGTGAATTTCGTCTCAGGGAGCCACAGGGCAGCCTGATCAGATAATGTGTTGTTTACATGTTATTAATAAAATAACGCGCCCTTGTCTTGTCTTCTCTCTTTTCCTCGCTCTCTTCTTCTCTTTCATTTTCTCTTTCACTTTTCATCATTCTCTCTCTAATCTGACGTCATATTAACACCTGCAGATTTTTTTAAATAGAACCTTCTGTGCGTTCGAAATAGAACGTTGTACTTTATAATCAGTAGGGCGGGTAACAAAATGTTGGAGTGGACGCCGGCAGTTTCATCATATTTAACTATAATCTAATTTTATTACGTAACTCAATTATATAGATGAAAAAACAACGTATTTAATTGATCATATTTATATATTTTTTAAAGATTGTTATCGAATGACATATTCGAAATACATCCGGAAACCTGAATAGAAGCAATCATGAGTGTATATTTGCGAATAGTAATTTATTAGAAGCTTTAAAACACATTAATTATGTAAATTTGAAAGACGCATGATGTTTGGAGGAGCTGATAAGTACATATATAAAAAGAGAGCGATCAAAACTAATAATATAGTTTCGGCTTCAGACAGACAGACAGACAGATACATACTTTCCATTATTAATAGATTTATGATTATATAGAGCGCAAATAAGAAACGTACAAAAAATCTTAAAATATATGAAATGTTATTATAGCAAATTATACTATTTATATCTAACAAAATTTAAAAAAATGAAATATGAAAAGTTCTAGAAAAATATTATAAAAATGTTAAATGTCGCAGAAAAGATATGAAGTATTTATTTGTTAGAGTTAGAGTTACAGTTAGCATGCCGATAACATGAGGCATGTAATGATTTGCAATTGTTCATGTATTGTAATGATATAAAAAAAAACCACTATCAATTAATAAGGACAATTTAACATTTGAAAACTTCAGACTCACATGCTACTTTAACAGTCTACCGCTGATGAACCCTTCACAATCAAAGCATCGCATCATCAGTTCTTAAAGGGATTGCCTCATGGACCCATGTTTTCATATGGGAAAACTTGGTGAAAGCCCCACTCACGCCATCTTATTCCAGTCTTTATCGTGTGCTCACACGAACCGAAAAATATTTTACTCTGAACGTTGGGAGTACAAAAGATACTGTGTCGGTCAATAGATTGAAAAAAGGCTTTTTGGATACTGACACTCAGGAATCCCATGTTCCACTCACACTCAATTTTCCTGAGCCAACTGAGATGGAACCTCAAATTATGTCTTCTGACACACATCACCACTACACGTTCTGGTAGACCTGTCTATTGGCCAAAATAATTATGCAAGATTTTCTATATTTGAATTATCATATTTTCTATTTACAATTGACACTTTTTAATTAGATATTTTCGATTTAGATGTTGTTATCCTGTAGCAACCATAAACAGACATGTTTTGATAATTAATTGCTATTTCTACTCGTGGCAGATGTATAGTATTTATGATTTTTAAACGAGAGACGGGAATGAAACGGAAAAATTTCAACACGACATGACGGAAAGAATCTAACATTTAAGAGAATTCGAGCACGAAATGTATATTGTATAAAATAATCTGAAACCGGAACGTAAAGCGGACATGTGAAGATGAAAGTGAAAACAGTGACGGAATTAGGTAAAGTAGTACAAACAGAACAATACATTAAAGAATATCCGAAAACGGAATGGATATTGTTAAAAAAAACAACTTTAAAAGCTGAAACGTAAATGGAACATGGAAAACTGAATCTACACAGTAGAAAATGACTGGAACAAAGCCTAAGAGTGGAACAATATATTTAAGAAAATGAGTAACTGGAACGTCTATGAAATATGCTTAAACGCCACAAAACACAACACATACTTGAATTTTAACAATTTATCTTTATTTATTAATTCATCCCCACATATCACCATATACAATATGCGCTATTTTATCACTCAAAGTCGCATCTACGTTTCTATTCCTCTATTTTTTATATTACTTAAAATGTGAGGTTTAGTTTATTGAACTCTATTAAATATCAAATATGTAATGTACATTTAATTTTGAGATTTAAAATCTTTTGTCAAGTCGAAATCAAATTACGTTTGTCATTTACCACCGCTAATCCTTTCCATATTCCTCTAGATCTTTCTAAGTATTGCCTGCGCCGTTTTCTATATTTTGTTATACACCTCATTAGTTTTCTTATGATAAGGCAAAGTGTATCCTACACATAAATAATTACGAATATTTTACCTAAACGTTTTTAGCAACCAAATTGCAGATCCTTAAAAGAAAATGCAGTCTGGCATGAGTTAATTTGGTTTAAAACTTAGTTTAGAATAAGCCATAGAAATATTCGTGATTGGTAAAAAGTTTACTTCAAGAATATTATTCACATACTGACGTGTGTTCAGGAAGTCTATGGAAATATGAAAAACAACGGGATTCCAGTTAATGAGCATATAACTCATTAATGAACATCAAAAATGCTGTTTTTATATCTTAAAAGAGTCGGACTCGTTCGAAATCTTAGACTGGAACATCTCGCACTCTGAGAAAAAAAGCAATCCTAGAATAATGAGACATCTTTTGTTGATCCCCGTTTCAACTCTACTTTATATGCATATATAAAATTCATTAATTCATATAAATATATCATCATAAACCATGAGTATTACTCTTTCTTAAAGTTGCCATTTTAACGCACACTTCAATGACTCTTATCCTTTCATTATTGACATATTTAGATAAGGCTGATCGGGCTTTGATATTGAAAGAAGTTTCATAAAAATAAATTTTAAATTTTAAAAGTTATGTTGAGCGTAAGTCCATTGGGGTGTTTTGACTTGGTATTCTTGTCATTTATATCCATTCAACACCTTCATATTCTTCAAAGTCCGTTTGATATTCACACCAAAATCATTCTTGTGCTGCTTTCTATATTATAGTCTCAATATTATGATGAATCAAAGTCACTGATGCGCCCTATCTTATACATAGATGACTACATAGTTTAGCAAACTATTTTCTTACCAACTGAATTTCAATTCCTGTAATAGAAAATAGAAAATATATTAAGTGAAATAAAATCTCATCAAATTCGGTTGAAACCTGAATTAGTGAAGACCCCCGAAAGTGATTGTAATTGAGAAAAGTTCACCTTCTGGATTCGGCCTTTTGGCTAAGATCAAAGTATAGTATCTGTTCCGATGGATACTGCACGCCTGTCCTGTGCAGTTCTAGGAGGTCCACCCTCCCAGGCTTTGCCTCCCCCCTTTGGGGAGGAGTAAGTTTATTGCTTACTGTCTGAGGCGCCCCTACCGGGGAATGCCGACGGGGCTGCCCAGGCAATTTTTAAATGGCCAGAATGCTCACCTCTCGAGCGCTGGCTTTTCAAACCCCACTTTCTCGACCCGATCTTTGGTCACATCTTACTTGTGGGAGTAAGATAAAACTGGCCTTGTCTTAACTCCTAGCGAGGAGTAAATAAATATCAGTCACACACTACTGTGTATGAATAGTATATCTATACATTGAATGTAATAATAATGATAATACGTGAATGTTTACTGATTCGTTAATATCCAAGCACTTATTTATGTATTATATCATGTTTATTACAGGATGACCTATCACTGACTTTTTAAAACATTTCACTATTTCTTTTAGTTTAATTCTCATTCGAGTATACTATTCCGTAGAAAATCTGGAAAAGAAAACAGAAATATAGTGATCCATCTACAGAAACAAATAAAAATGTTTTTATTGGTAGGTTATTATGTTTTACGAACTGTAAACCATTGTGGGACAATTCTCATGCCGATACCGTTTATAAATATATTTTGTATACGATTAATATGTAGATTAATTTGTTTTGTAAATAATAGTCTGCAATTGATAAATCTATTTAACCGATAGATTTGGAAGTGACTGATTGAAAATAGTAGTCTGTTATTGGTACATATGGTTTAACACATATGACTTATTCTTACATTCCGTGCCAAATTCGACCGGGCTAATGCTCCGAAAGTATGGGCACACCACCGTATTCAATTTTGTCTCATGAGCAGGACTGTAAATAATCTTTAGGAGGACATTAAAACAAATGCGCAAGTTACTCTCGTCAGAAGCAAGTAGCGTTAATTTCGTCGCTCATCTCACTCCGTCTTTGCATATAACTGTATCAAAAAAAATAAGATAACACAATATTACTACTGTAGACAAGCGCTGGTTTTCATGTATGTTGAATTGAAAAAGTAAAACAAACACAGAACCCAGTAGTAGAATCCTCCCCAGGAAGACATCTTTAATAATGTATATTTCGTTTTGACAACACAGATGTCAGATAAACAGCAAACACAGGATTTCGTTTGAGTGCCCACTTGCAACAAGAAGCACAACTCGCCGGAAATTGTAAGCGTGCAATATAATATGGTTATGGAACCGTATACTTTCATATCGACTACGTAACATATTATTTTCTGTCTATGCTATGCAGAATGTAGGTGTTCTTCACTATCCAGGGTAAATCGATGGTACTAGCATAGATAGAAATATGAAAACTAAACTTATTGTACATTCTTGCATGTTATTATCTCGCCTACATTCTCTATGCTTAAAACCTGATACTATCATTGCATGTCGAAGCCGCTTGTTACGTTAAAGTATAGAATCCAATATGTCGAGCTCAAATCCGATTATATGTATGATATACCAGTTCAGTTGGGAAAGGTATGAACCAACATTTCTATTTAAAAAATATATTGTTTACAATAGATATGGTGGTCTTATTCATTATATAAAGAAACATCGTAAGTCTGTCGGTGTGTGTCCGAATACAAATAAGGAAACTTCGCAATATAAACCTAAACACCTTAAATAAGCGGTTTCAGTCAGACCCCACCTGGTTATTGTATATAACTACTGTAATATTCATCCATTAGAACCATGCTGATCAAATTAGCGCCTTGGAGAAAAGTACTTGTTTTAAACACAACAGGAAAATTAGGTCAAACGGTCAGTCAGCTTTCTATTCCGTTTTTCTTTCTGTTTTTTGTACATTATATTATATTTAATCAGTATATATATAGAGAGAAATAGAGAAAGAAAAAAAGAGAGTGTAAGAAGGACAGCCAGATCAAGGGAAAGAGACAGTCGAAGTGAGATATAGAGAGACTCAGAGAGAAAGGTTGACAAATAATGGTAGAAAGGTAGAGAGAGAGAGAGAGAGAGAGAGAGAGACGTCAGACAGGGGGAGAGGTACATCAATGGAGACAGTCGGCCAAGAGGTAGAAAAACAGAGAGAGAAGGGTTTGAAATAAAGATATTACAGTTTTAAAACCCTTATATTGTTAATGCCAGGGCAACGCCAGTTTACTTAGCTCATAAATTAATGCAACAAACAAACACAACCAATTAGGGATGGCACAGTGGCTAAGTGGTTAATGACGCGAACTGATGACCTGTGTGTCCGGGTTCGTATCCAGTTCGTTCCACAGAAACACTTTCGTCAAAACCCACACCTTACCCTGTGTCTAACCTCCTGGAGAGAAAGTAAATAAAATACCCATTAACATAACCTTAATTTCTTTTCCAAAACTATTCTAGAATGCGAACAGGTGCCTTCATCTTTGTGATTGCTGTCGTTTGTGTGTATTCATCGACCATCTTCAGATGTGTGTTATAGTTAGTAATGCCTTTTATAGTCAGTAATGTCTGCTATAGTTAGTAATGTTAGTTATAGTCAGTAATGTCTGTATTTTATAATTATGCTGTCCGTTATAGTTAGTAGAGTCTGTTATAGTTAATAATGTCTGTTATAGTTAGTAATGTCTGTTGTAGTTAGTAATGTCTGTTATAGTTAGTAATGTATGTTACAGTTAGTAATTTCTCTTATAGTTAGTAATATTTTAAGATTTACAAGATGTGCCTTACAAAAATTAAAAACTGAAGTCACACATAATTTGTTTTAATTCCAAACAACAAACAACATGTTTTCTATTTCAAGGTAATGTCATCTAAGTATAATTCGACTAGCCTTACAAGCCCTGCTTCTATATATATATATGTATTTCCAATTTGATGCTATTAAGCCCCACACCTTCTAAACGAGTCTACTTTACATTCTCTTTTATTTTTGCAAACGAAAGATTGCACGGAATTGCTTGTATATATGACGAACAGACATATACTAAACTTCTCTCGAAGGGAGGGGTAATTAACTTAGAGGGTTGTATTATAACAAACACATATATATCATATGGCATCCTAAAGGAAAAAGTAACACCTGGGAGGATGGGCTCATGAAAACGGAACATATACCACAGTACACTTGAAAGCAGAAAGTAGTGCCTGTAAGGATTATATTATGGCAACATAATATATATTACACTGCTACTCTTCAAATGAGGAAGTAATACCTGGTAGGATGGTCTCATAAAAACAGAACATATACTAAATTACCTTACCCCCAAAATGAGGAAGTTATGCCTATGAAGATTGTCTCGTGATAAAATATCATACTACACTTCAACCTGCATTGAAAGATAGAACGTTATTTTAAATTAGTATTTTATTTAACTCTCTTCCAGGGGGTTCACACAACGTCAGGTGCGGGTTTTGATGAAACTGTGTCTGTGGAACAAATTGGATTCGAGACCTCAGTCCGCGCCGCATACGACTTAGAAAACTAATTTTTAATTTTTTCAACATATTTCACCCTTAACAAGGCAGGCTGTCACTGTAGACGTAAGGGGCTTCTGATATTTAGGGTGTAGGTTTTAGGTGTCATCCTTAGTTAGGAGCTGTGAAGCGGGATGTCTGTTTACATTAGTTTTAAATTTCTCCATGTCAGTACTGTCAGGGCAGCAGGAGGCATGGAGGGAGTTTCAGAGACCGAAAGCATGAAGAAAAAAAGCTACTGAAGTAGAGTGATCTCTGGCATCTGAACACCTCCACAGTGAATGGATGGGATTTAGCTGATTGTTGAGTTCGTCGAGTGTATTTTCGTCGAAGGGAAACCCAGTGCAGCAAGTTCATCGGAGCACAATCCATTAAAGTGTTTGTAAATATAGCACAATGAAGTAACATTGAGACGAAGTAACAGAGGCTAGAGCTTTGTAGATAGTGAGGGACCTATTTGGTTGGCGACTCTTTTTTGGACCTTGTCTAGGAACGAGATACTAGTGGATGATGCACGAGCCCGGATGTGATAACAATAATCCATGCATGGGCGGATTGTGGCTTGTACAGGATAATGTCAGATGTGAGGAGTTTACTAGCACGGTAGAGGGAATCCACCCTCTTTGCTGCAGCCTTGGCAATGATTTCAGTGTATCTGTTCCAATTCATGTTGTATATGAATATTAGCCAGAGCAGTTTTTATGTTGAACTTTCTGGTAGGGTATTATTTGCTATGACAATCAGTGGTTTAAGAGGTTTCTTGTTGTTATTGAAAGAAAAAGAGCTTTGTCTTTGCGGCATTAAAAGTTATAAACCATTCATGACCCCAATCCACTACAGTCTGAAGGTCATCTTCTAAGGATTCAGCCATTGCCTCTGATATGTTCGTGTCCGTTTTGCCAAAATGACGAGAGTAAAGCGTGGTGTCATCAGCATATATACCTATTTCAGACTAGATGTCATCAGAGAGGTCGTTTATAATGATCAGGAGCAATAAAGGTACAATGATAGATAATCATGGTACACCAGCATTTATGTCATGTTTCTTGGATTAACGGTCATCCATGGAAACCTGGATCTTTCTTTTGGTTAGGAAGAATCTAATTATATTAAATATTTGCACAGTAATACCATACGAGCGTATTTTTAGGAGAAGCCATTTATGTCATACCTTGTCAAAGGCCTTAGATATATCAAGCGCTTCTGCCCTAGCTTCACCTCCCTAGTCCAGTGTATGGTATATGCGTTAGGATATCCGCAGTAGATCGTGCTGGTCTAAATCTATACTGGCGGCCAGAAAGAAGTGTATCATTAACTAAGTCCCGGACAATCACTAGATTTATTAAGGATTCAAAGATTTTAGAAAAGATCGGGAGTAGACTGTTTTGGCGGTAGTTCTAAGGTTCAGTTCTATCTGCAGCATTCTTGAAGACTGGTACCACAGAGACAAGTTGCCCAGATAGAGAGAAAAGAAACAGCGGTCATAGTCCAAATCAGGAAACACGGCCAGACACTGGAAACCTTTGAGGCGTCTCAGTGCTGGTACCTCTGCGTCTGGCTTATAGACAGATAAGGAGTGCAAAAGCCGGGCGATAGGCAGAGCCAATCTACTCCTAAAGCTTTTATAGGTTTGCAAAGCGGATATTTTGTTACAGATTCCAACTCTAGGAAGGTTGTCGACATAAGTGCTTAGTAGCAAGGTTTTATTTTTAGAGATTTTCTTCTCTTAAATGGATGACCTCACAGAGTCTATGATTCCAACACACCGAGATGGGATAGTCTGTGCCTGTGTACTAGTCGGGTATATCCGAGCCCTCGCAGGTAAAGAAAAACAAAAAAAACTCATACATACATACATACATAATATATATATATATATATATATATATGTATATATATATATATGTATATATATATATATGTATATATATATATATATATATATATATATATATATATATATATATATATGGTAATAACAATAAGTTTAGACGACACCCTACATGGAGAGCAGTAGACGACTGCAGATAGGTTCGCCTCTCATTAGTTAGATTATTTTGGAGGAACTTCATGCTGGTCAGTAAGGTGGGTGGGTGCTAATTATTTTTTATACGTCAAAATAGTAATAAGATAGAGGACAATCTAGGAATTGAGCGCAAACTGAACATAGTCATAGTATAGTTTTGCGATACCAAATATCCATTAGTAATATATATATATATATATATATATATATATATATATATATATATATATATATATATATATAAGTTAGTAATAAAGCTGCTACATGAAGTTGGGAAAAGGGTCAGAAAACACACTTGGAATCTTGTATGATCTTTGAAAGTTACTTTAATTGATTGCAAAACCCTAAATTATTTGTTTATAAACATACGTCATAAATGTTCAAATTGTATTTTAAATAGCACCTATTCTAAGTGTGGTAAGTATTTTAATCGTCGGTGAAACGGTTATTTGATGGAAGTTTGAAATATTTTGACTCCATTAAAATAACTAATTTTATTTTCTGTAAAAAGTATTTTAATTGTACAAATAGGGTACTATTATGTTGTTTATACACTTACATTAATAAGCTGTGAATATATTTATGCCATATGATATATAGTGTACATTAATAGTCTGGAGAAATTACTTTTGTATGAACGTACATTAATGGTCTTCTACACCTATGTAAAGTCTTCTTTCGGAGTTTGCAAAAAGTACTCTATAAGCCTGTGAAACGTATTTAATCTCTCCTGCTCTCAATATATATATATATATATATATATATATATATATATATATATATATATATATATATATATATATATATATATATTGAGAGCAGGAGAGATTATAAACAAAACAACAAATATTTTATATTTGTCGCTCCTCGTAAAAGAAGTAGAGCCCTCTTAATGGTAGTATAAACACAGCATGACGTCACTTGCTTTATAATGCATCATTCCTTCTTTAATAGTAGTAGAATGCCTGGATATCATGCCGCTTTAGTTGTTTAAATTATCATTGTTTATCGGCTATTCAACTGGTGGGCGCGCGGTTTAAGGCGTTGGATGCAAGTTGAAAAATACTTGTTATCCAGGGTTTCGAATCGTACGACCGGTAGTGAATAGTCATATCTCTATGCTGATGAGTCCTGATTGCAAAGGGACGAAACGTATACGTACATAGATTATAAACAAAACAACAAATATTTTATATATATATATATATATATATATATATATACATATATATATATATATATATATATATACATATATATATATATATATATATATATACAAATATATACAAATTAAGTATGCATATATGTTAATGTATTTATATGTACAATATTAATTCCAAAACTAATGAACCTATCTTTATGAATTATAAATATACAATTGTGAGTAATATAGGCCCATTACTGTTTTGTAAAGTTTACAATTTGAGGGACAGACTCTCACCAAATTGCATTCCCCAAATTCGTTATAATAACCGAGATACAAAATATTTAATAAAGAATATAATAGCTCTATATCAATATTTGGGTTATATAATGTTACTAGAAAAAACTACTCGCTCTCCAGACAGAAATTAAAAGGGAGGAAGGAGGACGTTGATTAAAAAAAGGTTTTACTCAAATAATTTAGAATTTAAATACACTTTAGTAAACTTGTAGATTAAGATATTCAGCTAAATTAGTCCGCCTTAAAAATGAGATTATTTCTATGGTCATTCTAGGCCGTAAAACCACACGTAATCGTCACAAAACGGACCCACTCCCTAGAAAAAAATCTACACATAATATACAAACTTTCAATATATTTATTTATGCCATAAACATAAGATATTTAATAAGTTAGATAATTTTAATTTTTACCGGAAAGGAAAACACACCTAAGATCAATTGCTTGAAATTAAAATAAAATAGAGACGTATAGTAAACACAAGTTAAGATTTATGAAAATTAAATATAGAAAAATTTGCAGATTCACACCCTCCATTAATACTCCACCACCTAGAAAAACTGACATTCTGCTTTTTTAGAAGATTACGTGTTACACCATAGAAAATGGAAAGAAAGAAACAAACATATTTTAGAATTTAGAGTAGGGGATCAGTAGTATATATATTTCACATAAAATGTTTCTACATTTCTGGTTCATGTATTTTTTAGGGAACTTAACAACATTTTTACAACTAACTCTACGTCCGAGTGGCAGGGTCATAAAACCACACGTAATCTCCTAAAAAAAGTAGCGGTTCCCTCTAAAAGAATGCAGAGGATTTAACTAACAAACCAAAAAAATAATTTAGTTAACTGCGTTAAAACTGGACTAAAAACTGAATGTATATACGTAAATTTCCTCCAGTTTAAATCATTTTTTTTTTCATTTCTTATTTCCATCAAGTTTAAAAAGGTAGAAATATTAGTCTCTTTTGTTTTCGTAATCTGGACAGATTCTAGTGCTACTAAACTTTTTTTTTGTCGATGAGTATACTGAAAATATTTTGTAAACATTTTTAAAATAAGTCGTTTTTAATGTTTATAAATTAGGCATCATCTTAATTAATAAAAACAAGTTATTTATTTATTTTTCACGAAAAATGAATTAACTGCAAAAGGAGCGCGAGAGAAAAGGGCAGGGAGAAAGGAAGCGAGACAACCATTGACACTCTCCCACCTCCTATATTTCTCGTTTCTCCTTGCTTGTAGCAAGCAACAACTTTCGGTAAGATCGTCAGCGAGCGCATGAACTTAAAACTTTATGGTTTTTAGTTATTTTTCTGATTTATTTATTAAATAATTTTTTATTAATTATTGTTAATATAGATTAGACTATTGCATATAGATAGCAAACATAAGCCAATGCAATTCCAAATTAATAATACTAAACATTAATTATTAACTAATTAGGCAGTCAAAAGATTAGTTCTTAATCTTCTATCTCTACTATATATACATTATATCAATATATATTATTGATTTAAAAAACAGTAACCCGTTTTGATTATAATATATTAAAAAACACTGTCGCGTTTATTCATTCAGATAAAAACTTTACCAGATAGGTGCGCGCACGTGTGAGCGTCAATACTATGTGTGTGATGTAAACCCCTAAACTAATAAACTTATTATCAATTAGGGCAATACGTTGAATAACGTAGGCACCTTATCTTCTTTTTAAAATGTAATCATTCAGATAGTGTGCTCCTGAAACCGTACCCGACCATGAAAAATAAAAAGTAAATAAAAAACTAGCGCTACACATATTGATTATACTTGTTTTCATAAAATACACATTAGAGTATGCAAATCGTATTAAATATTCTGTAAAATATTATTTGTAATTTATAAAATGTATTCGAATGGTCTATTAAATAATTCAGTCTTATTACAAAATAGTATATGATATACAACATCTACTGTCATGTATGCACACTGTATTGTTATGACTTGTAAGAACTGCTTCAAATGTTTGTAACAAATACGTACGTGTCTGTGGAAATAATTGTATTGATTTGTAAAATGTATTTCAATGACATGTACACAGTTATTAAATAGTCTATAAAATGTTTAACGATTTATAAGAACTGTTTTAACTATCTACCAAATGGACAAAGTAATTTCCTGACTTGTAATAAAGTACTTTCATAGTTGCGACGAAAAGTTATTTAATTGTTTGTAAAACGTAGTTCAATACGACCGACTTCTTTACTATAATGTAAGCATATACACTCTTAATGTGCGTGTGTGTTACTTGCAGAGCAGCAAGCTACTTCGAACATTCGTTTGAAGTAACCCAATTTATTTAATGTATCAGTTTGAAACAAGATGTGATTTCAGATAATAGCTACAGCCTCATTTCGATTGCTGCTGACATTGAATGCTGCTTTCGTATGCATCTCTGCTTTTAAGCTACTTAATGTTCCGCTAGTTTCTAACATAAATGCCAAAGTAAATTGAGTCATTTACAATTTAGATAAGTATCTTTGTCCATCTTAGTGGTTTGCTCGGATTGATATATTCGATTCCCGCTCGCGTTTGTAGTTAATGACACTGAGAGTTTAATCGGCTCGTCAAGTTCATCTCCGACGGTGACTCCCCTACAAATGCCTTTATGTACCGAGTTCCTCCTTTTATCCGTGTTATTTGTATAATAGTTGGGTATTAGTTCAGTATTAATGTAAAAGCACAGTTAAAGCACTATAACACTTCTCAATATTTAAGAACACACATCCTTGAGAATATAACATAATCTCTTTCAGAAATATGACGTATTTTACAGACTAACACTTTGTCGTCTGATTATCTAATACCTAAGTTTATTGTTATTATTCCCCAATACTTTTTGAAGCTCAAAATATTTTTACATATTAATAACAGTAGTGGTTTTGGTAGTAGATGCAGGTGTAGTAGTAGTAGTAGTAGTAGTTGAAGTAGTAGTAGTAGTAGTAGTAGTAGTAGTAATATCAGTGTAACCACTATTATACAATGATAAACAGTAAGTTTGTTTGAAGGCCACACCTTTAAAGCTTTATTAATATTGTAATTAAGTATTTCAAAATAGAGAACATATCAAACAGTGGGTCCCCAGCTTGAAAGGTGATATCTCCTCAAAATGTAAGTGGCTGAGAATGGAAGACTATTCTACATGTACAGAAGACTATGTGATGTATATGAAGAATGGTGTTGTAAACACAGACACAGATGGGATTAATACATTAATAAAAGATCGAAATAGTATTCAAAACATGAACACACCTGATGTGCTGGATATGGATTATACGTTTATTTGGATGAAAATAAAAAAGTTCATGAAAAGCTGAAAAGATACATAATTATTTATGGTGCTCTTCAGTATTCTGTCAGTTCTCTATTTGCCTTCTAAAATATTAATAAAAGACAGAACAGTGTGAGCAAAAGCATAGAACGTTCAGAAATTTCCTCACACTTTTCTGTCTTTCATTAATATTTCAATTATTCTTTATTTATAAGATTAACCAGTTTCAAAGAATGTATATTCTGTTTCAAAGTTTCTGACATGTTGATTGGTAATTTGTATAATTTGGATCATTCGGATTACTTGGATGGTATTTTCACAATAAAAGAACATTATAAAAAAATGTAATCTAATGATAAAAAAGTCTAAGTTCAGCATTCACAAATACAGCCATTGTCAACATAAGGACCTCTGAGGAATCAGTGCTAAAAATGTATTAACTTGCAAGTGGAATCTATACTTAAGTATGATAGCCCCAATGAAAAAGACAGTCATGACGAAACGCAATGATCAATTAGATAAGTAAAGATTGAAGATGAGACCAGCAGCTGGGAAATAAAGGCTGCCAGAGATCTCAAAGGAAATATATATTAATAGGCAAGTGACTACAAAGTGATACTGATATTATAATACAACCATAAGACAAAGCCAATTCTACACTGTTCGAAGATATAGAAGGAATATTACGATAAATCACCAAATATTTTGAGATATAGGTGCCAAAGTAAAGTAAAGAATGAATTGAGCCTGAACACAGAGATGAAGCTGTTACAGATCCTTAGAAATAACATGGACATTCATGCAACCTAAAAAATGCAGACAGTAAGTTGATCATTACAACCAACTACCACTTATACGGCCTTCCTAAGATTCATAAAAATAGTTTACCGTTAAGGCGCATATACACCGAGCATGGTTCCGCATACAATTCATTGAGTCGCTTCCTGGAATGGATAATGACAACCCTCAGAGGCAAGTTCGTATCGTATGTCAAGAATTCAGCCTACTTTCTGGAACCAAATAAAAATTTCCCTTACTCATTCCAACCAGATGGTGAATCTGACGTAGTAAGTCTTTTCAAGAAAATATCCGCTGATGAAACTCTGAGTGTGGTACGCAATATCTGTAAACCAATAGATAATCAGATGAAGATGATAACCTTCTGTGTATAAACAACATACGTTGTGGTAAGATGTGATACATATATATGCAAAAATAAAATCGAGCTATCGAGCGTACACTGTTTTCAGTACTGGCTTCATGGAATACCGACATTAGGATCTACATCACTTAAGCTATCAATGTAGCTGGTATATGCAAATGACACGTTCTTACTCTAGACATCAGAATGATATGCAATCATTTATGAAGCATGTGAACTTCATTCTTATATCTATACAGTTCATGGTTTTAAAGAAGATCATAAGAAATATATGCTGAAAACATGCAATGATCAAGGGTGCAGGGCATCCGTATATCGAAAGTAAACTTTCACTGAGTACTATCTCAATTACAACCCCAACTGCCCATATAATGTACGAAAGATTGCCTACACTATCGAACAAAGATAACATGTAGTGACACCAATTCATGTCAAAATGAGATTGACACTGTAGACAAAAATCTCTGCCGAAATAACTACCCAGAGAGCATCATATCAGCCCGTGAAATCTAAATAAAAATTCAAAGGACACCACCAGAAAACTCACCACAGCTTTCCTATCATACATGTATAGTTACTAAAAGAGTATGTAATAAATATAACATAAGGGCAGTATTCCGTGGCGATTCAACTCTCTGACAAAATCTAGTCAGAGCGAACACAACGACAACAAACTGCGTGAATGTCATGTGACGCTACTGTGCATATTCATAGAAAGGGCACTGAAATAGAACTAAAACAAATTAACTAGAAGAGAACCAAAAATCCCTGTTACGTAGTAGATATTGAACAATCGAGTATGGCTGACAACATATGGATGTAAAATGGAAACCATCTAGACCAGTGGGACCAAATTAAATTATAGATATAGAAGGGTGGAGATTAAGACGTATCAAAGAAGCACCACATATGTTTGGCGACAATGCCCAACTAAGTAAATCTAGAATAAAATTTAATACAACAAGAGAACTGTGAATTATCAATAGTAGATTAGAACATATTAAATATGTATATGTATATATAAATATACATATATATATATAAATACAAATATATGTATATATATATGTATATAAATATATATACATATACACATCTAATATATATAATGTATATATATATATATACAGGGTGGGCCAAAATAAGGGTCCTATCTTTAAATTTGAATAACTTGAATTTGAATAACTTCCACAAAATAAAAGTTAAACTCACCAAACTTTATGTGTGTGTAGACTGACCCTTCCGAGATTTTTTGAAATAAACAAAACAAATTTAAGCCGAAAAACACTTCTTAAAACTTACAAAAACTAAAGTATTGTTTTTTACACTGTTTTGAGTTTTTTAAGCAAAAATAATGTTTTCTAAATGAGGGTACGTTCCTTAGGGCTAATACGGCTCATGCTTGCTTCGGAAGGGGTCCTTTACTTATTCTAAAAAAAAAAAAATCAATAAATAAAAAAGTTATGAATTTTTAAAAATAGGACCCTTATTTTTGCTCACCCTGTATATATATATATATATGTATATATATATATATATATATATATATATATATATATATATATATATATATATATATATATATATATATATATATATATATATATATGTACCTCTGTTAAACAAATACCCAATGTAACTGATGACGGTGAGAGTAGATAAATAGTAGCGAGTACAAATAGACGCCACTTTTTTTTGGAAGATTTATTTTAGAGATTCGGTAACCCGAAGAAAATTTGATAAATACTGAATAACGATCGAAACACGTATGAGGGCTTAGCCTAATTGGATAGCGGAACATATTAGCATATGGAAGTTATGGTTATCCTATTATGTCTTAATGCGGGGGGGGGGGGGAAATCGACTTTACTTCTTTATATAGATTATACCCGTGTAGAATTTCGTAAGAACATAATAGCATTATCACTGATACTCAAGTGCCTTTTTAAGGATATTTCGCCTGTTTATGCATTTTGCACAAAATATAGAAATTGAAGTATAGGTGATATTTAAACGGACGACTGAACAAATATTAAAGTTGCTTGGTTATGAGAAACTTAGACTGACACTCTCGAATGTGTTGTTT
>OY744527.1:115321869-115491869 GCA_963556195.1 Sepiola atlantica
TACAATAAGAACAATGCAAGCACCTAGAATTCTGAACATACAAAGAAATGGTACATACACAATCTGGAGACAAATCTGACAATGTATTTATTACGTTAAAAAAAAATTGTGACTAATGGACGGAGTAACCGAGAGACGGAAAACATTTCTATACATATAAGATAAAAAGAATGAGACTTTAAAAACTAATCTATTTCTCCCTTCTTGACAAGGTTCAAAAATTAATTCCGTACTATCAGCCAAAAACTAGTTGCATCGCAGTCCTTCCATTTACTTATTGCACTTTTAATCCCTCAGTGACATAATCACCTCGACACACTGGTTCTCATTAGATCACCGACGTTAAGCAACGTTGAACCTGGTAAGCACCACATGGGTAACCATTTGGGAATACAAGGCGCGATATGTGGAAGGACGTCGACACCTCCATGCAGTAACCGCAAACACCTAACGTTGTCAACTCCCTTAACCTAGATATGCATGCGACTGGGGACCGCTTGTGAATTTGATATTCTGTAGAAACCTGCTGTTTTGAAGGAAGCCGGTTCAACCCGACTAGTATGAATTTCGTAACAGGTACAGCTAGACCCCCCTGAACGAATATACCCCCGCCTCACTCGTCTAGCAGTAAACCCCAACCCTTTATTGTAGACGTCCCTAGATCCCAGAAAGTTTTCTACTCGGAGAACTTCGCTAGTTAGACTGCTTGCCTTTAGAAATCCTTTCCTGCTTCTGATTTCTCGACCCTACGAACATGCACACATTTAATTTTTATGTGAACAAGCATCCTGTTGTTTAACTCCTTACCCAGAGTTCTCAAACTATAAATCTTGCCCCTTTCAGAGTAGACACTTACGATTCAGTGGTAATATGCTTCGTTCGAAGTGAACAAAGTAAGGAAAAATATGTATTAACATTACAAGGTGATTCATAAGTAACTTCGCTTAGCTATTTAAAATGATTACCATATGAAGCACAGACATACTATGACCTTTTGATAATTGTTATCTTACTCTCTAATTACTGCTATTTGTTATTTTAAATTTGTTCGTTCATATATTTGTATCTATATATATTTATTTCATAATCAAATATGCTACAAAGAGTCGTACATTCCTTGCAAAAAGGAATGGAGCTATGCATGCAGAACGAAGGTGGAAATTTTGAAAATTTGCTGTCATTTTAAACTCCCATAATTGAATTTGTTTAATAAACTTTCTGTGTTGTATTACCGTATTTTTTAACTTTAGAATTTAAAAAATAAATAGCTAAGTGACTTATGAATCACCCTGTATATTAAAGTTATAAAATGCAATGTATGTTTTTAAAGGCGATGGTACGAAGAGATTCAGTGTTTAAACTATTTATTTTGTAATGAGTAAATCATAATTATTTTCACCTTAGCGACATTAGTTAATTTTCCTTTACTTTCATTTTCGATTGCTGTCGACAGGGATAACGTACTTACAAATTTAGATAAGTATATTATCATAAAGATTAGAAAGAACTAGTAGAAGTTCTACGGTATTTTCTACATCAATCTGTATAATTTACTGTCATTTTCATTAAATGTAATTTTCAGCTCAGTGTTTTTAAATAAAGAAAACGGATATTCTCTTCTGTCTTTCTCCAAAATTGTGCCAATTTAATTCTCTTTATAAAGAGAATTAAATGAATATTCTGTCGTCTTACCGTAAATATACTAATCAGCTAAATGTCCTTCGAATCAATGAAACAAATCGCACTTTTTTAAAATGCATTTTTAAAAAGTTGCATCATTTAGTTAACGGGACGACATTTTCCGATTTTGGTACAATTCATTTTAAAATATGTAAAGGCGCATTTTATACTTTAGCGACACCAGATTACTTATATTTTTAGTGTCCGTAAAAGGTGATAACGTACTGTGAACCAGAAATGCCGTTGACGCGTACAAGAGAAAAGTATAAAATAGCGGCCCTAATAGCACTTTCGTTATACAATTCTCTATCCTAGGAAGAGTTGGGCCGTTGTAATTATCCTGATATTTCGTTATTACTTTAGCGTGTAAAAGTAAACGGCTACCAACGCAAGTTGAGACACTAACTTACCATTACGTTTATTGATGGTTCGTGTTTATACTAATGGCGTTTGCGGTGTCGTGTAGCGATACGTCTTATGTGATTGACGCTTCACACGCTAACTTACCTACCCTGTTCATCTTTGGGACTTTCGACGTCATTTCAGCATCGCCCCCCTTTCACCCCTTCAAAATGGCAACTTGCCAAACGCACTTTCCCCAGAGGAGTTAGAGTGATATCCAGTTCTGGTGCCAACGTTCGCCGGCTTAGTCTGCAAGCTTTACGCCTGCCTCATGCGGGGTCGCAACTCCGTAGAGTGCTCTCCTATCGCGATCATCGTTCATGAGCGAACGCTGCTTCAGTGGGAGGATGCAGATTCAGTTGAAGAAGAATAAGAAGTCAAAAGGGCTGCGCTTGTGCGGTTATAAATGCGTTCGCATGTGTAAGGCATGTTGGGAAATAAACGAACTGTGCAGTCGAGAAAGCTATTTGACTGACATAAATATATAGCTGCATCATCACTCATTCTTATGTGGTTCAAATGCTGTTGATAGTACTTGTTCATAATACTTACATAATATTCGAACTCCAAAATTATTTACTTATAAAAAACATGATGAAATGGTTTAATTTGATTTAACTGACTTATGTAACAGCATATCAACCCCTTTGTATTATTTAATCTCGAATCGAAATACCTAACACAAACTATTCATTATATAATTCATTAAACACCTATAGTTGCGGGTTGATATATTTCCCAATTATATTATTGCTAAAATAAATACAACCGATCCGATACAATTAGAACTCGGCATATCCGATCCTATAATAAAAACAGTATCGTTTTGGCCAATGACAGATTAGGTATGAAAAAAATGACCTCCTAACATAGGCGTCGTCTCAAACTACTTGATAATATTATTAAATGAACGATAATTTAGTTCACGGGGTTAAGTATAAAGAAAATAATTAAACACAGTAAATACTGAGACTCGCATATATATATATATATATATATATATATATATATATATATCTTTACATTTTAGAATCAGTTAACATGACGCAAGATTTTTTTAAACAAATGAAATATTTATTAAATCATTTTTTAAATTTTTAAAAAATCTTTAAAAAAATTTTTTAAATCCAAATTTTCGGTTTTAAAAACCTTATTCATGGTACAGACAATATTTTCCTTTTTTTTTTCTTTTCTTTTTTTTTTCATAGTCGAAGTCTTACAGCTTTGCCGAAAATCGATCTCCAGGTGTTATGAAGATACTGTTTCTTTTATATGTCCGATCTGTAGTGTAGCGCACTGAAACGCATGTGTACGATAATGAGATTTAAATTTTACTACAGCTTAGAAGCACCGTTGGAACGATAACTTTAACATTTTAGAATCAGTTAACATGACGCGAGATTTTTTTAAACAAATGAAATATTTATTAAACCATTTTTTTCATAAAAATATATATATATATATATATATATATATATATATATATATATACAGAGAGAGAGAGAGAGAGAGCGAGAGAGAGAGGGAGAGATTTTACTTGAAACTAAGTAGAAGAGTTCACTGTGAAAATAATAGGGGAAAACTACACATGAGTTAAGGATATGAAATATGGTTTAATTAACAATTAATACAAGATGATTAAAGTAATTTAGAAATTGCTAAGTTGAACTAGCATATATTTTTTTTATTTTTCCAACTTTTTTACATTATTTGTACTTGCAAATTCACGGATGATAACACTTGTTTGTTTTTCAATCCTACTTCACAATCTCTAATATTATAATAATCTTTTTCTACATTTGAATGATTTATTATCATAAGAGAGGTTAAGCAGAAGTGAGGGGTCCGAGCAAATATGTTTTCTTGCCATATAATTTACGATGTATATGCCGGATATGTGACACCCTAGTTGTTTCGAACATGTGTTCTATCCTATCGTACATTAATAATTCTTTGATAATTTACGTACTCTGTTGAAGGATTTTATTAAGTTTGTTCTCGCATGTATTATTATACTTAAATCAATCACTTGGTACAATTTAAACACTTGAAATTACCAGCCGATAATATGTGTATTTTGCAACAGTAGCATATTTATTCATACGAGATCAATACATTACCACTGTTTGTAAAACAAATACGTCTTTTGGGTAAATATCCAGACAAAAAATAAACAATATTATATAAAAAATAACCCACGAAATTTCCTTGTGAATATATATATATTACAAATTTCGTATATTCAACGGCACAGACTTACATTAATAGGAAACAAATTTTTTCTCATCTGTATAACCGCAGAATTCATTTTCGTATATATATATATATGTATATATATATATATATATATATATATATATATATATGTAAAGGAGTAAGGCTACCAACATTTGTAGAATGTTTTTTCAACATTTATTTATTATTTTGTTGTTTTACCATTTTATAATTTTATATTATAAAATGGTAAAACAACAAAATAATAAATAAATGTTGAAAAAAATATTCTACAAATGTTGGTAGCCTTACTCCTTTACATATATACTTTTCTCTCGTTGGAACTGCACTAATACTGCACTACCCTCTTTTCTATATATATATATATATATATATATATATATATATATATATATATATATATATATATATATATATATATATACATATATTGATAAATATAACAGATTACTTATGTCTGGATATCCTTTTGTCCGAATTAGAATGTTAATTCCCTATATATAAAACAAAAACAAAAACCGTAATTTACAGAATAACTTCAATACCAGCAATAATATACTAACATTCTAACAATAGTGCCCTACTTGTTATATAATTCCCGCCAACACCATCTATAATACGAACACATTGTCTTTACGTGATTTACCTTATTGCCCTGAAGATGGACCCGGACGGGTTTGAAATTACTTGGGACACAAATAAAAACTATGGCAGATTCATCGGCTAATTCCCTTAACTCCGAAACTACGATAATGATTCGGACAATGGAAAGGATCTGCGAAAGGAAATCCAGACATAAGTTGTCTGTTATATTTAACAGTACTTGCAATCAAGAAAAGATGCTGCCTATATATATATATATATATATATATATATATATATATATATATATATATATATATATATATATATATATATATATATATATATATATATACACAAGCATATCTACGAATATACGAAGAAACTGATTATCTGTTTCAGAGCATACACTTCAAGCTCCCAGAAGCCGTGTTTAGGCAGCGGTGGATGCATCATGGCGGCGGACTTTCGGATGATTACCCCTTACTTGAGCAGCGGAGTATACGAAAAGACGAGATTCTGGCGTAAAACCTTATCAACAGGAAATCAAATAGATATTTTTGAGAGCTATTCAGCCCAGTTCCAAGTCCTGCTCTCTACTGGCCATAGCAAAATATGTGTCACAGACACTTACATACTATTAGAAGTAAAGCAGAATTATCTGTCCGTGATTCTGATCCGTGGAAAAGCCTACCAGGGTTAGTAACGATGTCTATCATATCGAGGTTTAAGGTCGCCTGGATTAATATTCAGATAGTATATAAGCGCATGCGTCTGTTAACTTTACATGGCTTGTTGCACTTTGCTATTTGTTCCAATGAATTCGATTTTTTTTAATTTAGTTTGATTTATAAATTAATTCATATATTGCATTAAGTACGGCGTCATCTAAAATGGAAGATGCATTTCCGTTCTTTTCATTGGAAACAAACAGAGAGATCGATTTTCCTTATTTACGTATTGTATGACAGTGTTGTTGAGTTAAACTCCCATTATCATTATTATTATTATTATTATTATTATTATTGCAGCAACAGCAGCAGTAACCTCGTCTCTCTTCCCTTACTCTTTGTAGTTTTTTTCTGCTCCTTTCATTTTCCGAATAATTACTAATTAACTAACATACATTTCGATTTCAATCTTTCGTTTACGACCCCCTCCTCCCCCAAAAACAATACGAATCGAGCTGGTATCTATCACTAAATACATTATTCCTCTAGTAAGAAGTAAAAAGTATCAAGAGGGCGATTTACGCCGAAATTGAAAAAAAGTTTTTTCAAATAAATGATATTTAAAAAAAAAAAATTTATTTGGTGTTCTAATTGTAAGGTTATTGGCTAATCAATTATTTGGTATTCTAATTGTAAGGTTATTGGCTGGGTTAAATTAGTAGTAAGACGGAGAGAAGTATAGGATAAGTAACAAGGTTTATTGACGGTCAAAATACATTCTAACTGAGTCATCGCCAGGGGCCGTAACTAGTCCCCTCACTGGTGAATCGTCGGTGCAGTAACACTACATCCCCCTTTCGGTTGTAAAGTTCTTTACAAGGACAGTCTTTTAGGTGGTCGAACTTGTCGACCGCTTCTTGTATATTTCCCTTGGTCAGGACCTCTGGAACTCTCTCGTGGGATGTTTCTTTGGTTATTGAGTCATCATCACAGCTATACATATATCCATATCGAGGGGAACGTGGTAAGGTGTTTGCTTCTTGTAGGGTAGCCACCTGAGGAAAGCTGGTTTCTCCGTTCCTTAAGCGCAGATTACTTTTGTTGCGTCGGTGTAGTCCTGAATCTGTCTTGACTAGGACTGACCTTGGTTACAGAGTTTTACTTACTACAGCTGTACTGGTCTTAGGTATCTTGACCCAGACTGGTTGTCCTTTTTCAAAGGCAGGACGATCTTTAGCCCGATTACGTTTGTCATAGTTTTGCTTTTGTCTGGCTTTGAGCCGGGTGTCTGCCCTTCTATGTTCCTCGATGTTTTGCTGATCTAATGAATTTCTTCGGGGAATGGTAGGGATCCGTGTTCTTAGTTTTCTATTCATTAACAGCTCTGCAGGACTCTTGCCGTGTTGCAGAGGAGTGCTGCGATAATTTAGCAGTGCTATGTATTGGTCACTTGCTTTCTTCAATAAGTTCTTTATTGTCTGGACTGCACGTTCAGCCTCTCCGTTTCCTTACGGATGATGGGGGCTACTTGTGAGGTGCAGGAAGTCAAAAACATTTGCAAAGTTTTTTAATTCACTAGAACTGAATTGGTGACAGTTGTCAGATATGATTGTCTCTGGGATCCCATGTCTAGCGAATATTGATTTGCAATGCTCTATTAAGCTGGCTGAGGTGGTTGTCCGTAAATGGGCTATTTCAATCCACCTGGAAAAATAATCGACAATCAGAAGATATCGGTGTCCCATGAATTCGAACAGATCCATTCCTATTTTCTGCCATGGATATGCAGGTAATTTGATGGGTTGTAGTGGTTCTGGTGGATATTTTCGTTCTTTTTAACAGATACCACATTTCCCAACATTGTCTGCAATTTGTTTAGAGAGGCCAGGCCACCACACACTTTCGCGGGCTAGTGCTCGACATTTGACAATACCTTGGTGTCCCTTATGTAGACGCTCTAGTATGTGTTTTTGAAGTACATTAGGAATGACAAGTCGGCTCTGGTACATTAGAAGTCCCTGGTAAACTGTTAGGTCCTGGTTGACAAACCAGTACTGTTTTAGTTCAGGGTCCCGCCTTGCCCTTTCGGGCCAGTGGTCCATCTCATAATATTTGATTACCTGACTGTAGACCTGGTCAGTATTTTGTTTTACTCGGATATCCTCCAATCGTTTATTGCTCGCCGAGATTTTACTATGACTGAGCGGATGAATGGGTCGGTGTCTGTCTCCTGCTGGATATCCTGTATAACGGGACTACTCCCAGGTGCTCGGGACAAAGCGTCTGCTGCTGTGAGGTCTTTTCCCGCTGTGTATATGATCTCATAAGAGAATCTCATTAACCTCATGCGGAAACGTTGAATTCTTGGAGTCAATTCGTCGAGTCGCTTCGACTTCAACAGTGCCAACAGTGGTTTGTGGTCTGTTTCGAATGTGAATTTTGGCATTCCGACCAAGTAGTCTGCAAATTATTCACAACACCAAGTGACTGCTAGTGCCTCCTTCTCCACCTGTGCATATCTCTGCTCTGTTTCTGTCAGAGATCGTGAAGCATAAAATACCGGTCTCCAGTCATTTTCTTGCTTCTGCAGTAGTACACCGCCTAGTCCATAGCTAGATGAATCTGCTGATACCCTTGTCGGCTTGTTGGAATTGTAATACGTCAGTACTGGTACAGAACTCAGTTGCTTCTTCAGAGTTTGAAATGCTACTTTCTGAGGCTCATCCCAGATCCATTATGACCCTTTCCTAAGAAGCTCTCGGAGTAGTTTGGTGGTTTCGGCTAGATTCCTAGCAAATTTACCGACCTGGTTTGCCATGCCCAGTAAGCGTCGTAATTCGGACACATTCTCAGGTCTGGGCAAGTCCATAATTGCTGCTACTTTTTCGTGATCTATTTGTATTCCCTCTTTTGATATAATGTGACCCAGAAACTTTATGTTTCAGACAGAAAATACACATTTATCGTTGAGTGTAGCTCCTGCAGCCTTCATTTTCTGCAGTACTGCTTTTAGTAGCTGGTCGTGCTCCTGCTTGTGTCTTCCACTTATTAGGACGTCATCTATATCACATATGACTCCTGGTATTCCGGTCAAAATGTGTGTCATCTCCCTATGAAATATTTATGGCCCAGAACTTATCACGAATGGAAGTCGTTTGAAACAGTACCTCCCATAAAGTGTTATGAATGTGGTAAGGACCTGCGATTTTTCGTGTAGGACGATTTGGTAGAAACCGTTGTTGCAGTTGAGCTTGCTAAACACTGTGGCTCCATCGAGCTCGGCCAGTAATTAGACTGTTGTGGGTAAAGGAAATTTCTCCCGTTTCACGCTATCGTTTAGCTTGGTAAAGTCGACGCATAACCTAACTTTACCGTTAGCTTTTTGGACGGCGACTATTGGGGCACACCAATCAGTTTATGATTTGACTGGACGGATTATGTCCTCGTTCACCAGACGTTTCAGTTCTTCCTGAACCTTCTGTTTCATAGGCAACGGCAATCTTCTAGAGGTAGCAATGGAAAAGGGCTGAGCTCCTGCATCCAAACGTATCTGGTACACATGGTTCAGTTTCCCTAGGCCTGTGAAAAGTTCTGGGTACTCTTTCCTATACTGGTGCCCTTCGCTTGTCACTCTATTAACTGCTTTCATCAGGTTTAGGGCTTTGATTGCTGGTCCTCCCAGTAGAGGTTCTTGCAGACTCTCTATAACATAAAGGTCTTGTTGCAAGCTTACTTTTTCTGTGGCCAGTTTGGCCTTCACACATCCTATGAGGTTTATCTCATGATGACCCGGTCCGTACAGTCTTTTGTTTGTGGGTTGGATTAGTGGGGAATTTTTCCTGAAGAACCGGTCTGGGATTACGGTCACATCTGCACCTGTATCCAGCCTAGTGGTGACCTTGATTTTAGCCTGCCAATTTGTATTATCCTCAGTGGTAATTGTACCTATATTTTCGAGAGTGACAGAACCTAAAAGATGATTTTCTTCTCCCTCTCTTATTTCTCTAACCTTCACTTTATCGGTTCTGCAAAATTTTGCATATTGCCCTTTCTGCAAACAAATTCTACAGCGTTCATCTTTTGCTGGGCAGTCATTTCTATTGTGGAATGGAAATTCCCCGCAGCGTGTGCATTTGCTAGGCATTTTCGATTTCGGATGTGGTTGTTTGGTTAAGTTTGTCTCGTAGGTTCGCTTTGTAACCCTGTTGATTTGAGGATCCGCTGCATCGGCACCGGAGGAAATGGTCTGCATCTGTTGTTTCGAAGTTTCGTAGGCTCTACCTATTTGTAGGCACTTGTCTAGAGTAAGCTGTTTATCAGACAGTAACTTTTCTCTGACGGTATCGCTTCGAACTCCGACAACGACTTGGGCTCGAATAAGCCTATCCTGTAGCTGTCCGAAATTGCAGCTCTTTGCGAGTTGTCGAAGAGCAGCTATATAGGTCTCGATACCTTCCGATACTTCTTGCTTGCGAAGATGGAATGTATAGGATTCGTAAGCTTCGTGTGTTGCGCCCACGAAAAAATCCTCAGACTTCTTCATCACCTTCTCTAGGTCCGTCTTTTCTTCCTCAGAGTTAAACTTCAACCCTTCATATATATCGTAACTATCCTCCCCGATAGTTGCTAAAATACCGATGTCTGATATGAAGTATCTGCTTCTTTAGACAATCTACTAGCGATCGAATAATTGAGAAAATTTCGTTTAAATTTTCGCCAGTTATTTGCAACATTTCCAACGAGAGTCATTCGTTCGGGGGTGGTATATATGCAGAATATTGCTTTATGTCCGTGTGAGGCATTTTTCAAAAGTATACAATATATATGAGAAAAACAAATTTCTGTACTTACTGTTCTCTCTTTTCTTACTTTTTTGGTTTGTGGGACCGTTTATCGTAAGTCGTTTGTTTATCGATAGTAGAATTTTCTTTCTCTTAGCAAAGCTTTGTTTTTCTTACTACAATATCCGATCTCTTACTTTGTTTTTGGTCTCCGCAAATTGTATCCTTTATCTGACACCATGTAAGGTTATTGGCTGGGTTAAATTAGTAGTAAGGCGGAGAGATGTATAGGAAGGTTTATTGGCGGTCAAAGTACATTCTAACTGAGTCATCGCCAGGGGCCGTAACTCGCCCCCTCACCGGTGAATTTCTATACTTTTACTTAGGCATTAAACTATCCTCCATTCCCACAATAAATGATTGCCGCCTCTCACAACGCTGTTTTGCTTATTCAGCAGGAGGCTGGAGTAAGCTTAATTTCTTTTTCCTTACATGCCCCTTGATCTCAGAGATCGTATTCATAAAAGGAAAATGTCGTCATCGGTGGGTCAACTCTCATATCGATATTATTGGCAGTGCAATTGTGTTCTCAGTTAATTGCTCCTAAAATCTTGGTGTTTGCAGGGGAGTAAGTGACTTCTCACACATCTAGGATATTCCGAGGACGTCTAACTACAAAAAACATTACTCCGTGATTGCACAACAGTCACCATTTCCAGCAACGAGTAACGGGGGAGGAGCTTTCCCATAATTCTTCTCCGACCTGAACTGTACTGAAATACACTCACTGGGGCCTAACATCTTTTTTCTTGCCCTTCCCGGACAATGTTGAATCTGTAGATGTTTAAAGTTGTAATATTTGATTCTTTTCGCGTATTGCGTTTACATACTTATGTTGTTCCTCAGCAAAACCCTGCCCATTAGATTTATATGCAGCTCTGTACTACTCTTTCACCCTCCACTTTTCCAACACAGCTTTGAATTGCTCCGACTTGAATGTTGTGTCATTGCTCATTAAGACCACATCAGCTGGATCTCTTTCCAAGGATAATTAAATTTACAGGGCTTCCACCGCTGTGCTTGTTTCTCCGTTCAATGTTCGCCATATGGCCAAACTTCTGGGCTGCCATCAACCATTAACATATATGCCCCATTTTGTTAATGCGTGGCGTTAATTGCCAATGTTTTCCAATTGTTTGCGACATGAATTTCAACGACTTCATTGATCACTTGACACAGGATCAATCGATATGAATCGCTTGCATGCTCGCACTAATATGCGCAGAACATCTTTACTGAAGTTCGGATCAACATTCATAGTAAAAATAAATAATCCTCTATATTCCCATGTGGTGCATTTCATGTAACGCTTTAACATTATTATTATTTAAAAATTATTCCTAGTTAGTTGAATAAAGATGTCGAACGCCCTGTGAAAAATGTTTAAATCTGATATTCACGGTGTATTCGACCACGTTTTACATCCATTCGGATCGTTGACTCTCGTTTGAATCACAGGAAATTAAAGAGTGCCTGGCTTACATAGAATTTGCAACAAACCGGACAACTTCCTATAATCATAGAGAGAAATTCTTCAAATTACTAAAAATCATATTTAAAATATAATAGGATTATGAAATTTAATTTACCACAATGCATTTACGTTTCTTTCTTTACAATACAGTTATTTTAATATTTCTAATAGTTGAAAATAAAAAAAAAAGTATTTCGTGACTCTTCAAAATGTAAAAGGACATTTGGAAAGATTTAGACTTTCAAATAAAAAGTAATTTGACATTCTAAACAAATCTTCATGTATTAAATAATTTAAAGCTTTTGAAGCTATTAAAATCCGAAAATTTTATGAATAGAAATTATAACACAGTTAGCGTTACAAAATTAATTAAAGTTTTTAATTAATAATTTAATGACCAAATGATACCATGATAATTCACTCATTGGCACCTATTGTCTTTTTTAGGACTACAACAGTAATTATCAATATTTCAGCAACATCGATATTTTTCAGATATATCGATACTAAACGATTTGTCTGTTTTATTTCAAATATTACACCTAGTCTCTGATGCATATTGGAAAAATTGATGTCTCAGTTTCAGTATAGTGTCCGAAATTTAAAGTGGAAAAATAACATCAGTTTCATCTATTATTTAATGAGAATATTTTTAGTTATAACCAACTCACATTTGTATATAGTATGAAGGAATGTTCTAACTAATCTAAAAAATGTAAGTAAATCGTTGAAAGTAAATTTAGTAGCAAATTATATCTTATTATAAGAATATTTTTTTGTAATAAATTAAAGAAAAAATAATTTGGGCACTAATAGGTTACATTAAATATTCGAAATCTTATTTAAAAATGATTAAATTAGTTTAAAAATCAATAGTAAAATGAAACAAACAAAAACGAGTCACACCATGTAAGTAAAGTTACTATATTTTAGAACACACCGCCGCATTGTCTTCATGAATTTTGGATCTAAAGCGCCGGTTTACTGAAACATTGTGTATGACAATATAAAGCAATACAATGTCGCCAGTGGCGGGAGGCTTCATTGAGTCGCTCATGTGTTGATAAAGATACCCAAAACAAGCTATATCTCGTCATAGGCGTCACATCTACAACATACATATATTCGCTTGTGGCACAGGCACACGAGCCATTACTGACACGGAAATGACCGTAGGATAACATTCTTTACGATGTACTAAGTTGGAAGTTTGTGAGGCAGAAAGATAAACGCAAAGCCATAATTTCTTTTTATGCCCTGCAGCACATGAAGAAAATATGATTAACATGTCCATAATGCACCATCTGGAATCAAATAGATAGTACGAATATGGACAATAGAGCTAGGTTAATACGTAGAACTATTGCAAGATTCACTGATGAGAAGAAGCAAGAAAAGGCGGTTACAGTATAAGATGTTCTACGCACGTTTTACAAAATTAAATGTTAGATTATGTAGGTAACCAAATAGCAATAAATAATGGATGTAAGGTGTTAGTCTGTAAGCAAATCCGCACTTACATTAAGTTTTGCATGTATTCTGCACAAACGTAAAGTCAACGCAACACCGGTCTCAACAAAATACATGACATTCCAGAACAAATAACGCATATAAAACTACAGTTACTATGTTTGCTACTTACCGTGAATTACGTCATTAAGAAATGATATCAACCCCTAAATGTGACAAATACCACCCTGTACTTTTTATGGTGCTAATGTAAGTAAACAAAAATACTACATATAATATTACTTAAGCTAAAGAAGAAAACAACACTTGAAATGTGGTCATCTTCTAACGAGATATTGAAATGGTTTTAAAATGTTAAACACATGTTTTAATGTGATGATAGTCTAGTCTATTCGTGATCAAATGGACTCTCCCAGATACTATGAATAGAAGAGACTACTACAAGTGTGGAAGCAGTATTTCTTTAACATACTATCATGTACTTCTATAAATACAGACTCTTGTGAATATGCAACCGTATTGTCTTAAATATTATCGGCCTTTGAAGGTCACAACCAAAGAAATGTGGACTGATATTTATATAGACAAATACTATCCATAAATTACATCTACACCTCTTGAGAAGGCAATCAACTGATATAACAAATAAAGAAATAGTTTCTGAAAAAGTAACAATGTTACAATAGTTCCTTGAAAAGATTAGGATATAGGGAGGGTATGAAATTTGCGTGAACAGTGTGCAAATCGAATTACGTATAAATAGAGAATGGGTAAACATGATATTATAGCATATACTGTGGTATTTAAGAAAGATACAAATATAATTAATAATAATGATAATAATGATAAGCAAGTTGTAAGAAATAATAAGATATTATATGATATCATATGATAAATAGTTATATGGACAATATTGAAACTGTTAGAAAATAAAATAAAATAATGGTAATAATGATAATAATGATTATAATAGTAAAAATTGCAATTATGATGATAATTATGATACTGATAATGATGATGATAATACTAATAATGAAATAAATAAAGAGATAAATATAATTTCGTTTTAAAATCCATAGAGTGTAAATACTAAGACGAATACAGCTCAAGATTTTCATAAAATAATTCGTAATAAATTTAAAAGACGTACCACATCAGGAAATATGATAATAATACAATTAAAGTATGATGTTTAACTATGAGAAATGTAAATACAATATTATAATTTAATCAGAATAAATCTAAATTTAATATACTACCAAATATATACTCATTCTGGTCGCATATTTTTACAATGCTGTGAGCATTATATAACAATGACAAAAAAACTAATCGCTGTCCTGAAAAACGCTAGCTGATGTGATATTAGTTTAGCGTGCGTAAAAGGAATAAAATAAAAGTTAAGTCCTTATTCATGGATTTGAACACAGACTCCACAATATTTTTATAAATAAAATAAAGTAAAACCTATTTTCTTTTTATAGATGTAAAAATAAACGCAGACCGCACAATTTTTTATAAACAAAATTAAGTCAAACGTGTTTCCTTTTTTTGCGATAAAAGCATTGTATGAAAGTTCGATTCTAAAGTCTTGAACAAATAATTAGAATTTTATTTCTGGACAGAAATTACAATTAAAGACGAATTAATAAATTTCATAAAAAATGTGTGAAAATAATCAAACGAAATAAGCAAGATATTACAGTAACCACTATAGTACAATTGAACGCCGAATTGAAGTCTCGTTCGTCCGTATATAATAATCATAATGATAATAATAATAATTCAATAATAATTCAAATCATAATTAATGATAACTTGAATTAATAATTAAAAAAAGTTTAATTATACTGTAAATTATATATCAGTAATAGTAGTATATACAGGGTGGGCCAAAATAAGGGTTCTATCTTTAAATTTGAATAACTTGAATTTGAATAACTTCCACAAAATAAAAGTTAAACTCACCAAACGTTATGTGTGTGTAGACTGACCCTTCCGAGATATTTTGAAATAAACAAAACAAATTTTAGCCGAAAAACACTTCTTAAAACTTACAAAAACTAAAGTATTGTTTTTTACACTGTTTTGAGTTTTTTAAGCAAAAATAATGTTTTCTAATTGAGGGTACGTTCCTTAGGGCAAATACGGCTTATGCTTGCTTCGGAAGGGGTCCTTTACTTATTCTAAAAAAAAAAAAAAAAAAATCAATAAATAAAAAAGTTATGAATTTTTAAAAATAGGACCCTTATTTTTGCCCACCCTGTATAATGTTTTATTTATTAATTAAAATATTTATAGTAATGCTAATAATGACATCATTATAATATTAATGCTTGTGTAATTATAATCACAATAAACCATAAATATAATGTTTATATATATATATATATATATATATATATATATATATATATATATATATGTACCACCTGAAATGCAATTGTTCAACATTTTTATCTCTTAAAATTTATAATGATATGATAATAATCACACTTAATAATAATAATTATAATATAAATAAATGTAAATGAAAAAAGATAATATTATATTAATAAAACGACTGTGGATTAATGAAGAGTTAACAGTCGTTTTGTAACATTGATGTTTATAACTTTAAATACATTTTAATTATAAGGAAATTAGTAATACTATCAATAATAATGATAATAGTCACACTTTAAAATAACATTTGAAATCCAAATGATGTTAAGTTTTTAAATAAATAATGGATATGCATGAAACCAGTTGTTTTGTTTATATATTTCCCCTTGGTGAATACAAAGTTTCCCTTTTTATATTTAATAATAATAATAATAATAATAATAATAATAATAATAATAATAATAATAATAATAATAATAATAATAATAATAATAATAATAATAATAATAAACACCTGGGCTGTATCACAAATAAGATACTCTTGACTATTCATACGTTGGACTAAACAAGGACGCAGGCACATTGACAAGAAGACTAGAAAATCAATGACCACTACACCCAAGAGACGATCAGGACAGTCTATAAACGAAGGAGGAAGAGGATTGATAAGTACAGAAGACTGTGTGGAAGACACACAAAAAGAGCTGGAAGCATTCCTAAGACAGAACACAGAAAGACTGATCACCGCAGCAAGACACACCGTCGCAATTAACACTTCATGAAATATCAAAATCAAAAAGAAAAACACAAGAAAAGAGAAGCGGGAAATTAAAACAGTAACATTGAGAATGAAAAGAGAAGATACCAACCAAAATTCCTCAGCATGGTTAAGGAGTAGACACGTGAACAGATCAACGGAATCTCTACTAACTACATGAAAGCTAAAGTTTTAGATTACAATAATTATTAATAACGTAATTAATAATAAAAATTGTAATAATGAAAATATGAAGAGAAAAAATGGTTAATTATGATGATTTTGTTCATCTGTGTTCACCCCAGACAAGGCACATTGCCACTGAAACGTAACTGGCCACTGTGAATTAGGAATCATGTTTACAGGGACGCTCTAAGTAGGGAGTTCAGCAGCGAGATGTCGGTTCGCATTACATGTAAATGTTTGCATATTAGCACATACAGGGACGCAATAAACAGAGATGTAATTTGAAAGTCTAGCAGTTCGAGGGGAAAAAACCTATTAAAGTAAAAGCTTTCTGGCATCTGGGGATATTTACAGTGGGGTGGATGGATTTTGCTGCTTGTCCGGTCAGTCGAGAGTATTTACGTCGAGAGGGCACCAGTGCCACGGGTTTGTCAGAGCACATTCCATTAAAGTACAGGGATGCAACATTGCGGAGATTGTACAGGGGTTGGAGCTTATTTGACAATGCGGGACGTATTTAATTGGGTACTCTTTTTTGGACCTTAATAAGAGAGACATGTGGTTGAACACCTTCCTAGATATGACAACAATACTCCAAGCATGGGCGAATGCTGGCTTTGTAGAGATATAAGATACTGGCAGATTTGAGAAGTTTTCTAGCGCGATAAAAAGAACATACGTTTTAGCAACAGCCTTGGCAGTTACTTAGTGTTGCCTGTATATGTTAGGCAGATGACTTTGAATGTTGAACTCACAGGTAGAGTGCTATTAGTATGGTAATCGGTGGTTAGAAGTGTTTGTTGTAATTGTTAAAGGAGAGCAGCTTTACCTTAGTAGCATTAAATGTTACCATACATTTACGTCCCTATTCATTAACATAATGGCGTTCATTTTCTAAGATTTGAGACATTTTCTTTTAATGGGTGTGCATTTGTTATTCCTGCATGCCTGAAATAGAGCGTGGTCTCATGAGCAAATATACTCATCTCGGACACAATTTCATCAAAACTGTCGTTTATGAAGATAATGAATAATAACAGTCTAAGGATCGACCCCTGGGGAACACCCGCAGTTTCAAATGCTTTCCATATATCATGAGCTACCGCCCTAGTTTTGCTTACCTTGTTCAGTGCATTGTATATGCGTTCAGAGATTATCTTAAGGATATCTGCAGTAAAATAGGCTTGCTTAAATCCATAATGTCAGTCAAGCAGAACCTTAGCATTAACAAGGTTCTGGATTAGCGCTTGATTGATTAAGGATTTAGAGATTTTTGCGAAGAGCCAGAGTAGACTGATGGGGCGATACTTCTCAATAGCAGTTCTATCTCCAGAATTCTTGAAGACTGATATAATTTTTCAGCTATAAGGGAAGCAGGATTCGGCAATACATTTGTTGTAGAGTTTGGAGAGGGCAGGGCCTAGTTCAGCAGAACATTTCTTTATTACTATTACTGGTATAATATCAGACCTCATGCTTTGAAGGTGTCAATGTTTTTTATGATGGCCAGGTCATCAAATGTGCCTACAGATCGCAATGATACATTTGGGAGGGAGTGGTTTGCGGAGTCTAAAGTGGTGTTTAAGGCGCAACACTGGACAAGTAGTTCAGCCTTGTCAGTTGCCGTGCAAACGACACACTTGTGATTATATAGCGGAGGAATTGTTCATTGCCCATTGTTCACCACACTATTGAACATTTTACATAAATAACGGTACCTAGCTTTTGTGACTGAATTCGTTTTCTTGGCAATTCCTGTATACCTTCACTTTCCGTCATCTATTACAGTCTTACAATAATTTCCTGACGCTATAAGTTTATGTATATTTGCAGTTTACTTATGGCGGTTGAATTGTCGGAGATTTTGCTGCTTTTAAGCAATAGTAGTTGCACAGTTCGAAGTGAACAATTGTGGAGAGTGGGGCTGTAGAATTTTTGCATGAGGGCATGTACTACAATTCCTGTTTTGATCCATTCGTTTACCTCATTTGCGCATTAATTAGCAAGGAAAGAAAAAGTTTCACTCCATAGGGCGTCTCTGATGTGATATGTGATGGATTCCAATTGAGCCCGCTTGTAGAATCTTGACGTTTAAGCCACAGCTGATAGTGCGATAATTGAACAAGTCAGTATATTCGCCATAGTTCTTGAAACTGCTACTACAGAGGAGATTTTCAGCAATTCGGGATTAAATTTCAGCAAGGCGTTTGTTGTTCAGTTTGAAGAGTACAGGGGCTACATCAGAAACGCATTTTTTATTAGTAATGAAGGTATAAGGTCAGGTCCACACGCCGTGGAGATGTTTACGTTTTTTTATAACACGGACATAGGCAAGGGTGGTTATCAGATCATCGAGTGTGATTTCTGTCGAGAGTGGAAAATTAATGAGGGGGTGGTTCATGGCATCTAAGGTGCAGTTGGAGGTTAACCGTAGTTGATGTTTCTAGGTTTCTAGGTTGTCGTTTAAGCGATATCATAAGTGTTAGATAATGGAGGAATTGCTGATTGTTCTTTATTCACATCACTATTATAATTTTTGCAGACATCGCGGGTTCTTCATTTTTTGCGTAACAATGCGTTTACTGGTCATTTCGGTATTGCTTCTCCTTGATGCGAATATTTCATTTTTACAATGATTTTCTTAGATTCTATAAATATTTGCCAACTAGATTTATTTAAATTATTTAAAAATGTGTAAACTAGATAAATATTTCCCAATTAGATTTATGGCGATTTAATCGGCGGAATGCTTCCTGCTTTTTGGCAATGGCTGCTGCACAGGTTGAAGTGTACCGTTAGGGAGGGTGGGGCTTGCTATAAAATTTACGCGTGGGAACATGTGCTTTAATACCTGCTTTGCTTTGCGCATTCTTCAGCAGGGAGAGACGATATTTTACTCCATGGGGAGTCTCTGATGTTATCTCTGATGGGTTCCTAATCAGAGTTTTTTTTTGAAGTATCTCGTCATTTTGCACAACTCTTTACCTCGAAGTTTAGGGTGATATCTATCAATATCCATATTTGATGAGCATTCTAGAGTGGGCTATTGACATTGATCACACAATCCTCTATCAGTGTAGTCAATAATAGATCAAGAAGTTAAGCTTGCTGATCCGAACAATCTTAGAGACGGTCGGGCAAGTGACAGTCTGTGGATAAGATAATATATAGAAAAAAAACAATACATGCTGTTACCAGCTGCGTCTGTATAGCTCGATAAACCGAGCAAATTAATGTGGTGGACATTAAAATCACAAAATACATGTATTTGGGCACTAGTATCTAAAGAGAGTGCTGCATCTATACTGTTAGAAACATGGTGGAGCAGGATACAGTCCTGAGTCAAAAACTAACGGTAACGAAACATAGGTAACTAACGTTGTGTTACAAGATTAGTCTAAAGCATATGAAGGTCTGATCATATGTTAAACGGGTGGTTTTATTGAGGCGTGTAAGTTAGTTACACTAAGTCTTATAACATCTGAAAAGTTCACTTAGAAAAATAATTCTACATCGTCTAGGTTAGGTATAATCCCTTAGATATTTGTGTTCGCGAGCCTCAAGGGAGTAAGCAAAGTGGTTGTATTTAGGTGGGTTTGTGTTTGAACTTATTTTTTGTTTAGATGTTATTTCATTTAATTGTTACAGTTTTAGCGTAGAATGAGTTTGATAAAGTAGGTTTTTGTTTTATGCTGGTATATACACACAAGTAGATTATTAGCACATTCTTTATCTATGGAGTTGTTGAACTGGGAAAGCTCACCGGAGATAAGTGCATGGCCCGTTTAAATTCGCGACATGACACTACAGTAATCCCTATATTATACTACTGTTGACGGAGAAGCACCTCTTAACACTACATAATGATTGCTTATTCTTTACATACGTATACTACTAGTCGAGAACAGTAGACAAACAAGCTGTCAACCTGTACCCTCAACTTGTCAGAAAAAGGCGAGCCAGCCTAGTGGTTGTAAAATAAGTTGCAAGCTGTGACAATAAAAAGGAACACTCACCGGCAGGAAAAAGAATTAAGTGCTTCCCATGTCGTGTCTGCAGACTTTAAAACACATTCTCTTCCTAGGTGCAAGTATATTTTATTGTGGTCTCTGATTTGCACAGGTGGAGATCAGCTGATATAAATGAAGACAACAGCTTGGAAGCAGGGAGAAGTGATTTTGATTGCAGAGAGAAAGGCAGGGAGAAAGTGGGTTGCACGAAAATCGGTTGGAAATTGAATTACAGTCAAAACCTTTTTTTTAATACTTTAATTTTTCTGGCACAGTTAGTTAACAAGCTATCTCGGCGTAAAATAGACAGCCGTTTTGACCTAAAGATAATTCCTGAGTTTGATGGGACTGGAGCAGTCGTTAATAGATTGAGAAGGTGGAATTAGTGTGTGACTTATCTGGAGTGAAACGGTTTTAAAATGTTATCCCACTTCGGCTAACTGGGGGAGCATTCACAGTTTCCCAGCAACTAACTCAAGAAGAAAAAATCCGATGCAGCACGAATTAAGGGAGCTCTATTCACTGCCTTTGCCGATGACAGATTTACAGCGTATGAGAAGTTCGGGACATGTGTATTGCGTCCGTGTGCGACTGTAGACGTATATTTGTCAGATCTGCGGAAGCTGTCAGTGCTATTTGAAGAAATACCAGATAATGTGCTGGTGTGTGTTTGTACGGAGGCTTCCCAACCATGTGAAAAGGCTGTTGCGGTACTCCTCTAGGGTGAACAATATGACATTAGAAGAGCTGTTGGCTCGAGCTCGAGCATTGATGAAATACAATGCTGAAGTGGGGGAACCAGTCGTGGCTACGACACAGCCTACCCGAATCACTCAACTTCCTGTGGGAATGGGCGATCTGATTATACATGTTACAAATGCAACGGCCCTGATAATTTTGCGAGAGACTGCATGCAAAGGAGGCAGACTACCCGACAACGATGTTGTCGGTGCAACAAGGCTGGTCATCTGGTAAGAGATAGTCCGGCAAACAAAGTTGGGGACGAGACATCAGCGCCAGTGCATTTCCTAGTCAGAATGTGAACTCGGCGCTATCTGTTATTACGATCTATGTTGATGATTCACCATGCTTGACTCGCCTCGACACTGAGTGTTCACGTCCTATCTTGAGTGCAAAGCTTGTCGGTCTTGGTCAAAGCAGAACATAGTGGTAACTACATTGACCGGCGCTACGTAGACATGCTGTGAAAATGGCACTAGTAGGATTCATACAGAGACTGGTAACGTTGCCACAATTAACGTACTGATTATACACGGAAAACCTCCTGAATTTTGATATGTTACTTGGCATTGCCGCCATTAAGTCACTCGGTGGCGTTCATATCCCACAATTTAGAAGTATGGAGTTTGGGGAAGCCCAACCCATCTCTGCAGCGCTTTGTATTAAGGAAGCTGATTGTGTGGCCAAATTTGACAAACGGAAAACAGTGTGAGTTGCAGCATGGACATGGTCAGCGGTTAATGCACCAGATAAACTGGAAACTCACATTTCTGAATATCCAATGTCTAATGAATTAAGGGAAGACTATGAATGCGAGTTGCAGACCTGGATAAACAAAAGTTGGTTGTTGCCATATAATCAGAGGGAGTTCGGCCCACCCAAGGGACTAATACCACTGATGGTTGCACTACTGTTCAATAAAAATAAGGTGCGTCCTGTGATGGACTATCGTGAATTAAACACATATGTTTATGCATTCAATGGCGATGCCGATGTTTACGCAGAGAAAATGCGAGAATGGAGACAGCAAGGAACGAATGTATCCATTCTGGACCTCAGGAAGGCATACCTACAGATCCCTGTTGAGAGATGCTCTAGTCGTACCAGACAGTCATATTAAAAGGACAATCTATTGTCTAACTAGGTTATGATTTGGCTTAAATGTGGTGCCTCTTGTAATGCGGGATTTTCTCGAGGCTGTGTTAGCCCAGGATGAGAAGATAATGAGAGCAACGTCGGCGTATATTAATGACATACATATTAATGAGGATGTGGCGTCGGCAGAATCCGTAAGGAAGCATATGGACCTGTACAGGCTTACTAGTAAGGACCCAGAAAAACTAAAAAATTGTGCACGAGTGCTGGGATTAGAAATTTGGGCAGAGCATGGCCGACTGGGATGGCGGCGAAGAAGCAGTACTGTGGATGCGCAGAGAACTATGACATGAACATGTATCTTTTCCATGTGTGTCTAACTGGTGGGGCGCTTTCCAGTGTGTGGATGGCTTCGAGTGACACAGGCTTTATTAAACGTTACGATACAACTGTTACACAGAACTGGGATGATTATGTTACCGATATTCCGCTGGAGTGTATGATAACAGATAAACTTGCCCGTGTACAGCAATCAAATCCCGTCCGAGAAAAATAATGCCTGGCCACAAAGAAACTGGATGTGTCGGTGTACGCAAGCTCGCTTGCTGTGGCGTATAAACGTGGCAGAGGTGGATACCGTACTAAAAGGTCTAAACCTTGCACTCAAATGGAAGGCCAATGTGTTACACATAAAAACAAAATTGTGTGCGTGCGTACCACTGGGTGAGCAATGCGCTCACGGGAAACTTTCGATAGAGCACAAAGTCCGCAAGTGAGATGCTCATAAGGCGGAGACTGGGCACGATAATCTCACTTGTGAAAGAGTACGACATTTGAGTTGATCTAGCAGTCGTAACATCTGGTCAGAACTGAGCAGAGTCCGTGACGAGAGTTCCACAGCGGTTGCTCAATGATGTTAAGAGAGAGATTGAACTAACACAGCCAGTGTGTGCTTTTGCCACAGGAAACCTGAACTCAACACAGCTCAACGAAATTCATCGACATAGTTGGCATTCTCCAAATCAGGCGAACATTATATTTTGTGCGTAGAATCGACCCGTCTGTGTCGAAAGCGGCAATAAAGGCAGTCATTCGGAACTGTGAGGAATGCCAGACAATAGACCCAGCTCCAGTACAATGGAAAAGGGGGTGCTCAGTGTGCAGGACGTATTGAACCGGTTAGTCACACACTGCCATTTTTTGACACTGATCAATTGTTGACCCACGCGGTTATCAATCTAGTGGTCACTAAAACGGCAAGACAGTGCACATGTGATCCGGCCATTAAAATCAGTGTTTTCTTAACGTGCCCCCCCCCAACCAAGATTCTGGCTAGTAATGACACTGACTTCTGCAGTCAACTGTACAGGGACTTCATGAACGAATGGGGTGTACACTTTCGACCACGCTGTGCATACAGACCATCAGAAAATGGTATTATAGAAAGGTGTCATATGATAGTGAAGCGGATTGCTGCACGAAAAAGCTGCCCTCTTACGGGGGCATCTCACTGAGAGGAATAATCATGCGCCTGTGTTCTATGCTAGGTATTTCTACTCTCCCGCTGAGTATGTATAAGGGTTCTGTAACGTCACGGGCTTTTGTGTGGAAAACGAAATTTTGTCAGTCTGGTTTTAGGAAGCGAGCCGAACAGAAGTATTTCTCTATGTAGTCCGAAATGAAAAATAGGAATTTACTTCCCTAAGAGAATACAGCAATGAGATTCCTTCTTCCCCTCTTCGAATAGCTAAGGACTTAAGCTAGGAATTAACTACGATAAAATAGTATTTTGTTCTCTCCCTCAACGTCAGTGAAACATCTCTAACAGCGACAGTAACTGACGCTTGAATAAAACTAATCAACGTTTAAAAGATTGTTGCCTCGTGAATTTTGTTAGGAAGGTTTTTTTTGTAGACGTAGGTGACGGCGGTGTTCACGGCAGTACAGAAACGAGGACAGAACTCAACCACTAGACGACATCGAGACGACATCCCCTCCGCGACGAAGAAGAAAAGATACGAGAATTTAAAGACTATGAAAAATATTGAGTACTCTCTGTAGGTTTTATGAATTATCCAAGAGATGTGAAGGTAACATCTCCCTTCCATTTTTTATTTATTTCAGTGTAACTTAATAAAATGCTACTAAGAAATATCTAATTCTTTTCAAATGACGCTTAAATAAAGAGTATTAAAAAGTAACATCATACAGTTCGAAGTAGACACTGCGTGATTACATTCAAAGCAGGTTTTTTTATGTATATATAAAGTTTGTAAAGATCTTTAAGAAAGACAAAATTCGATTATGTACTTAATATACTTTCTTTGACTATTCTAGCGAATACGGAGATTCGCCCCCATAGACTTCAACCGGAGAAAATGCAGAAGGGGTGAGGTTGATTTTTAATTAAATAAGAGCCGAGAGAAGTAAGATAGAAAATAACAGAACTATTGAAATAGAATTAAAATCATGTTATGGATGAGATGAAAAAATAAAAAAGTGGTGATCATGCAAACAGATATAGAATGAAGGTACTTAGCTGTAGTTTTGAGACTTTATATATATATATATATATATATATATATATATATATATATATATATATATATATATATAAGCTCCCATATTGGTGGGTGACGCTTCAAAAGACAATTATGGTTTTCAGTTAGAGGTAATTGAATCTTCCAGGTTATCAATATTGCAAAATGTAAGCTAATAAGGATATATATATATATATATATATATATATATACAGGGTGTTTCAAAAGTCTTGGGAACATTACAAATGCGTATATCTCATGAACTATTCCAGGTAGAAAAATGAAACTGGTGCCATTTTAAAGCTTGCTTAATCAAGTTTTTGGTCATACTAATGATTTTCGTGTTATCTTTCCAGGTGCAGTAATGGCGTTCTCTAAACAAGACAAGGCATTTTGCGTCCTCCAATTTGCAAAGACTGAATCGTGGACATGTGTTCAGCGTGCATTTCGCAGGAAATTTAAAAAAGAAGCCCCTGAAAGGAAATCCATTGTCAGATGGCATGCTAAATTTGTGAAAGATGGGTGTTTGTGCCCAAGTAAGCGAACAGGTCGCCATTCAACTTCAGAAGATGCAGTTGAGCAAGTTCGGACAGCCTTTCAGCGGAGCCCCCGTAAATCAGTGAGAAGAGCCAGCAGGGAACTTCAGCTTGCTCCAGCAACTGTCTGGCGTGTCTTAAGGAAACGACTGCAAATGGTACCTTACAAGCTCAAGTTGGTCCAAAAGTTGAAGGACACTGATAAGCCACTTCGCCGTGACTTTTGCATTGCAATGCAAGAGAAGTTGGAAGATAACGGCTTTGATGACCGGCTTGTTTTTAGCGATGAGGTGATCTTCCATCTGAATGGCAAAGTTAACAAGCATAACACTCGCATATGGGGTACTGAGAATCCTCATGAACTTCTTGAGCACGAGCGAGATTCACCAAAAGTGAACGTGTTTTGTGCAATTTCCAAGAAAGGTGTCTATGGACCGTTCTTCTTTGAAGAGGCAACTATCACTGGTGAATCCTATCTCAACATGCTGGAAGACTGGTTAATGGCTCAGTTGGAACAAGCAGAATCTGATGACTTCATTTTTCAACAAGATGGTGCACCACCACACTGGAGTCTTAGAGTAAGGCAGTTTCTTAACACAAGGCTGCCTGGTAGATGGATTGGGAGATCTGGGCGAGGTGATGACGTTCTCATGCCCTGGCCTCCTAGGTCTCCAGATCTTACCTCGTGTGACTTTTTCCTTTGGGGCTTTGTCAAGCAACAAGTCTATGTGCCGCCCCTTCCAAGAGATATTGACGAACTAAAGGCTCGAGTAACGGCAGTTGTGGGAACCATTGACGTCAAGATGCTGGAACGCGTTTGGCAGGAAATAGACTATCGACTAGATGTCTGCCGTGTGACGAATGGTGCTCATATTGAGCAACTTTGAAGATTCCCCACAAAACTTAAAACTTTAACCTTTCCAACGGTACCAATTTCATTTTTCAACTCCTAATAGTTTTTGAGTTATTAAAAATCGTTATGTTCCCAAGACTTTTGAAACACCCTGTATATATATATATATATATATATATATATATATATATATATATATATATATATATATATATATATATATATATACATAAAGTTAATACAACAAAAGATATAAGAGGCAACAAATATCTTTAGTTACTGAACATCCGGATAAAACTTAATTCATGAGTTTTCAAAGAAAATCTTCTCCTCAGAGCACCATTACCGCAACGACATTACTGCAGGTAATAAAATACAACTTTGAAAATATATTTAATGAAATTTACATGAAAATACATAAAATTATATAAAACATCAAATATATCGGCCTCAAAACATACTTCAAGAAAGATATCTAAGAGGTTGATTAAAAGCAATCCAGGTGGTGAATGGTATTCCAAAAACGAAAACGTTATTCAGGCGGGAAATTTGTTTGCTATCGATGCAATATATGACAGTGAAAGGTGTATCCAAGGTGTGTGCAAATTAATAAAACGAATGGAAATGAAATTTGAGTCGCACCTCATTTTATTTTTTGACTTTATCTAGTGCTATATATATATATATATATATATATATATATATATATATATATATATATATATATATATATATATATTCCATTTGAAGTAGTTAGTATGTTAGGTTATATGAAAAAGCTTTAGACTCTCATTATTAGTGACTGGTGTTCGTGTTACGAGTCCTGGTGTTGATATACTTACTGCATGTAATCACACTGATGATGCTTGAAATAGTAAACAGCTGGTAGTAGATAACAATAATATATATATATAATATAAATTATTATAATCATAGAACATAAGGTATGGGAAAATACAGTTCTAATATGCCGAAGTAACTCCTAATGCTACGGGAGATGATCGATATTATAAATCGAGCATACTAATAGTTCAAAAGCAAAAAACAAAACATTTTTCGAATGTGAACTGCGACTTGATAAATCTAAATTTAACACATCTTTATTCACATTTAAACATTTTTGTTTGGATCGAACCTTCAATATTGGTGACTATATACATCAATATCGAAGGTTCAATCCGTGTCTAAGTTAGCCATGTGGATGACGGCTGTGAGCCAGAAACACGTGTCCATGGATAACTTTATGTACGCATAAAATGAATATATATATATATATATATATATATATATATTAACGACAAATACTTCCTATAAAGTTTAGGGAGACTAATGATGAAATCTTCTGAATCTCAATCACTTTGGAAGTGAGACATACGAAATAGTAGTAAGCATGGCCATACCACTAACAGGCTGGCTAGACACACATCTGACTGCTTGAACTGGGGGCCAGTCAGTCACCAGATAAACTTAAAGCTGGTAGCACTTCGTTGTCACTGGTCCAAGCAAATTTCATTCCGAAACTAAATTTTAACTCATCAAATTTATTTCAGCTGAGGTTCTGTTATTTTATCATTATTTACATTTGGATTATAAGTTCGTGAGTTAAAAGTCAGAATTGATTTTTTTTTATTTACATGTAAACGGCTCTGTTCATTGACGATATATCACTTTTACTTTTTTAAAGGTTAAAAAAAGTATTGTCTTTTACAATTGGTTAATAAATCGTACATTCTGAATTACAAATTATTTATATATTCTTAGGAAGTTTACTTAATTTACATGTAAACAGCTCTGTTAATTCACGAAATATCACTTTTTTAAAAATTTTAATATAATGTGTTGAATATTTCTCAAAATGCTCAAAAAGTGTTGTGTGACAGCCTGTCAAGGCAATTATAATGAGTAAAATAAGGATCGGGTGTTTCGTATCCTAATATCAAGATGAGAGAGAAAGATGGTTAAAGGTAATACCAAGAGCTAACGCTCCTAACCACTCAGACACTGTTGTTTGTGAAAGGCATTTTCTACCTGGTTATGAAACTGTGTTTGTTATTGGAAAAGCACGACCCAAAGATTTACCATCAATATTTAATAATTTGCCGTCAAGTGTGATACAAAGCCCTTGATCAAAACCAAGGACAAGAAAAAAAAGTTCCGCTTCTGTGCGAAGTGTACAAAATGAGGAGTTTGCACATCTTTTAGATAAAGATAGAATTGATAATTTTTAGAATTGACTATCATGATTTTGCTCCAGCAGTTACAAGCAGCAATTCTAACAATCAACAGTTGATCCAGTCTTGTCATTTTTTTTTCCTGAAAGTATTTCGATTTTTTTAATTAAAATTTTTGAATACTTAATGTTTGAATGTTACCATGCAAGTATACTCACACACATTTCTTCTCTGTTGAAAAACAGAATAAATAAGTTTCAACATTAGTTTCAAATTGAGAAAGCAATTTGTTACCTTAGTAACTTGAAAATTGAACTAGAGAAACAGGTTTTCAGACAACATATCGCATTTATGTCACCACAGATAGTTGGCAAAAATGTTTACGAGTCGGAAATGCTTGTCCGAGCATTTGAATATTTTGCCACATCTCGATCTCTTTATAAAAAACTTCAAGATCATTACAAATTACCCAGTATGAACACACTAGTGAATATGACCTCAAAAGTTTTCAAGGTAAATGATCTGAATTTTCTTGGCGATGTGTTTAGCAAACTGTCAGATAAACAGAAAAAAATGTATTATCCTAGTTGATGAAGTTTATATTAAAGTGAGTTTTCAATATCAAGAGGGAAACATATTTTGTGTTTCCAAAGATTCTGAAGAGGCATTAGCAAAAACTGCATTGGGTATTATGATCAAATGTTTACATGGTGGACCAAAGTTTTTGATTAAAATGATCCCAGTTGCCAAACTAAATTCGGAATTTTAGTTTCAAAATGTTAGAAATGTTGTTGATTTAGTCAATCATTCGAAAGGTAATGTAATTGCAGTTATTTGTGACAATAATCGACCTAATCAAGCTTTATTCAATAAATTTGATACTGTTAAAAATAAGCCTTGGGTTACTAAAATGGTATATACTTACATATATTTAAAAGTATTCGAAATGACTGGATAACTGTTCAGAATTGCTGTTTTATTCTGATGGTAAAGAAATGATAGCAAAATGGCAAATAGTGAAACAAGCGCATGAAAAAATCAATTTGTTAAGTTATCACAACTAGCAGAAGTAGCGGTTCTTCAACAACCAGTTGAGAGACAAAATGTTTCCCACTGTTTAAAAGTGTTTTGTGATGAGACTAACTGCAATAAAAACTCATCCATTATTACAAGATGTATGATACAAGAGAAACTTACTTTCATCGAAGAAGTTTTGAAATTTTGGAAAATAGTGAGTGTAAAAGATATTTATGGAAGTGTCAAGACAAAATGATCCATTGAAAAGCATATCAGATCGAAATGATGGACATTTTACATTTCTTGTAAATTTTGAAAGTATGGCAAAACAAATGAGGGAAAAGCAAGGGAAGAGAATAACATCTTTCACGAGAGGCTATCAGGCATACATGTAATTGTTTAATTGACATTCACTTGACAGTGGGTTTAATTTTGTCATTCTTGGAGGTTTTACCACTGACTGTCTTGAAACTGAATTTTGTAAATTGAGACAAAATTCTGGTGGTACTTATTTTATTACCGTACAAAATGTTATTCAGAAATTACATATTCAAAAAACAAAATTACTTCTTCAGTTGAAAGTTGATGTGAGAGAGTATAGCCATGATTCAGGCCATACTTGCTCACAATGCAGATATCTGTTGGATGAATTAGCATACGAAACATTTTATCACCTACCAGACCTAGAAACTGGTATCTCCAAAGATATTAAAATGTCGCTTTTTTATATAGCAGGATATATCACACAAAAAGATTGTCTTACAGACGAGGAAATATTAAATGATACTGCTTTTTATCATGAGTATGGAAGTTTTTGAAAGGAATAAATCGTGTTGATTGAAAAGTTCCACTGCATACCACTGTTTCGTGAGTTATTTTAATTACTACTTTCAGATTTTTAGGTGAAGAGCTTTCCTTATACATTTTTGTAAGTAGTGCAATCCTTGTTTTGCCACAACATGTTCGTTATCGTAACTCATTGCTGTGAACCTTGTCCATTTTATAGGATCACCTATAGATTTTTAACTAAACCTTCTATTTAATCTATGGACATTGTATTATCTCATGTCATCTTCCATTTCAGTGAATCTGTTTGCTTAGATTAATCGACTACGAGACAACACTAGGGATTTGGATACTGAAATTTTAGTTTGAACTTTATTTTGGGATAATTTTATGATGTGAAATGAATACTATAGCCAAAATGTTGTGTTGAAAACAATAAAAATGAGAGCAGTTTAACTGCTTGGTTAGTAAACCACATATCCCATTTGAACAAACTTTTTTCTAACCATAATATACAAGTCATGATCTTTTGACACAAGTACAAATTCTCTATAAAAAATCCCATATTGAAATAAAAATGACTCATTGAAATATGCATTTGCCTTATTCAAAGTTACCTGTCTCTTCATTTATAGGAATTCATCAATAATTGTCAATTTATCAATTAGCCAATTGTGGTTCTTACTATTTGGTATGTAAAACACATAAAAACATCAAGCTAATCTCACAGGGAAATTTTGCCTTTGTTTGCAAATTCTATATCGAATATTTAACAAAATTCACATGGCCCCCAGTAAAAGACCCCAGTTGCATGATTTCCTGGTCTGTAGTAGGGATGGCCATGGTAGTAAGCAAAAACAAAAAAAAACAAAAAACAAAAAACAACAAAAAAAACAAAACAAAAAAAACACGAACGCTGCAATCACCAATAAAAATACAGCAACCTATAATCAACATGAAACTAGTTGAAACATTTTAAAATGCTTAACATACAGCGATTTTATTCTGTGATGCCACTCCGGCGTCGGTGCCTTTGAATTGTCAACGTCTCCCCTTGAAACAATGCGAAAACGTTCTCTGCGTGTTTTTCTGCTGTCTTTCTGAATATTCTCTTCTTTTCTCAACGTATTTTGTTCATTTGCTTTTGACACCTGAAGACAATTCGACGCAGAATCGAAAACATTCCTGATACTTATAGGGGCATTTATTTATATTATTTTGATGCAAACAAATCATTAGACAAATTTTAAAAAATAAAAAGGTATAATTAAACAGACGAATTCTTTTATTTTAAACAATGTTATCATATATATATATATATATATATATATATATATATATATATATATATATATATATAATAAAATAAAGTAACACAAAATCACATAATCACGGGTGCAATAATTTATCTCGACAGTATGGTCTTTTCAAGCGAGATGATTACCTTTTTTAAATGAAAAAAGAGAAATTTACACGCACCCGACATACATTCCGTCGTAAATCATACAATTTCCACCCCTCTCTCTCTATCTCTCTCTTTCTCTCTCTCTCTCTCTCTCTCTCTATATATATATATATATATATATGTATATATATATATATTGCTCTCTTACTCCTCACTGTATTGCCATCCGTTATAAATCGTGCAATTTCCCACCTTCTCTCTCTATATATATATATATTAGATATGTGTTGTCACTCTCCCCCCCCTACACATACGTCTTAAATAGGTAATTTCCCCCTCACTCAAGATATGTATGAAATAGGTTGTCGCTCTCACTATATGTATATTGAAATGTTGAGTGTGAATTTCTCTTTTTTCATTTTCAAAAATGTAATCACCCCACTTGGATGCTTGAAAAGATCATAGGGTTGAAATAAATTATTGCACCGGTTATTATGTTATTCTGTATTACTTTATTTTATCTTATTCTTGCTCTGTTTATTATATTGAGGTTTCATACCCGGATTTCGTCCTGGGATTCATTTCACTCTAACTATATATATATATATATATATATATATATATATATATATAGGCAGCAAGTCGTTATTTATGCAGGCGTTGTAAAATTACACGTTATTTGGGCTACGTTATAAACTTCAGACATATATATTTTATTTAATTCAGTCATCAATTCCCCCTTAAAATAAGAATATTTCGTAGAAAATACTTTTTATTTACATTTTCCTCCAACACCCTGAATAAAATATGTTATTTGTTTACAATATTTTGTAAGAGATCTTCCTACACACACAACGTAGTCCTTAGTTTTTTCGTTGATAGTAATTTTGGGACCATTTAAAGTATTATCAACCCTCCGCGCTAAAAGAACTAACATGTTAACTGGAAAATTGATACTTATACAAAAATGAAAATCTTTCGAATAAAAATAGTAACATATATATATATATATATATATATATATATATATATATATATATATATATATATATATATATATACTAGCAGGACCCGGGTCTCGTCATTGCCTAGATGATATAGTATCACACCACAGGGATTTAGGCTTAGGTTATTTTTTGCAACACGGATTTGCTGCAGAAGGTAAATAAGCATACATAAAGGAAAACTCTGGGCTGTTAAATATAAATAATTGCAAAAAATCAAAATTATTTAAACCCCGCATTAGCTTAAAAGAACGAAGTAAGAAGTTAACTGTCTTTTTTGGTATAAATATGTTAATTAATTGTTTGTTAACGAACACTGAGTATCCACGTTTGCGAAGCAAATAATGATCTATAAATAATGGCTTGCAGAATGTGGTAACGCAAATAGGTAACACGTTCGATTATGATGAAAATTATATCTCTTACTTTAGTGAGGGCGTAAACATAACCGTTCTCGTTTAGGGAATGATAAATCATTTTCGAAATCTCTGGAATAATTTAAAAAATGAAACTTCTTTTTTAACATCCCTCCCCCGTTGAATGGAGCAAATGAATAATTGTTTTTCTTCTGGTATAAATGTGTTAATTACTTTTGTAACAAAAAATGTTCATCCATTTTGCGAACAGATAATGATCCATAAATAATGTTTGCAAAATCTGGTAACGCAAATACGTCACAAATTTTACGACGAGGGAAATGTGATGCTCTAGTTTCCTGATGAAGTAAGAATAATCTCTTCGGCCAATCGTAGAAAAGATAAGATAGTAATGGAATTTTGAAAAATAAGTAAATATCAGATTTTCAATTAAGAAGAGAGAAATAGTCGTAAGTTTAATGAAAGATAAAAATCTAACGAAGAAGCGATAAACAACGCGACGTCTGAAATCTGTACTAAAAAAAACTTATGAAAGGAATAAATATTCTAGTAGTAAATGTATCCATTCTGTGTGAAACAAATAATTGTATACATTTTTGGGGGGGTCTTAAATCTTAACGGGATGTTTTGTTTCTCATGAATGTACATGGTAATAGCTGAATTTGTTTGTTAATTTAAGCACTTTGGAAGAAAAATCGTCCGCATTTCGAATTGTGATGATGAAAAATAAGATTGTATTTACGTGAGTTAAAACAAATTTTGTTTGTATGTAAGTGTTTAATTCAAATCAGTTTCTTAAATAAATAAATCAATTTAAATAATTACAACTATTAAGAAATAAACAAAGCACAAGGAATAAACAAAGATTATGTTAGTGTGATGTGATTGTTTATTAATAAAATAAGTTATTTATAAGTGAAAGGATATATGAAGTCAATAAGCAAAACAAATGATACAGATGGCGTTATTTTATGTGTCTGTTAAAAAATAAATTTAGTAAAGTTATAGTTAATCACATATATGTTGGGATGTGTGTGTGTTGAAAAGAAAATTATTCAAAGTTAATATGACTTTTTATTAATGAAATTTGTAATTAATAGAAAAAGAAAGTCTGTTCGAAGGAAGGCAACTTATTTGCGTAGATGTTTTTATTTTTAATTGATCATCTGTTCACCTATATTCCAGAATAGGTATACATACTATAAGAAAAAGTAAATAGTAACGATTGAACTATGTAATCCCGTATTTTTTTTAAATAGAGGACGATTATTAATTCTTTTTTTAGAAAGTCTATATATTATGTTTAAGATAATACAGAGGTTTAATGAAGATGTGTTTGAGGTTTTTCAAAAGAATGTCTTTTATATTAACTTCCTTAATATAAAGGACTCGGTTCAAAGAGTTACGTTTGAGGAGAAAATGAATAGCGAGTAATAGTATGTGCTACCTTCATTATGGAAGATGTGTTTTGGAGAAGCAGAAAAGTCAGATTAAATGTAATAATCTTTGTATGTAAAAGAAATCTAAGCATATGTTCGAGACATACACACTAAGAAGTGCTGTAGTTTTTTTCTGAAATTTGTAGCATAAAATAGATTTTTATATAAAGTATATAATTGATAAAAGTAAAAGATAAAACGACATTATTTTATTATATAGATATCAATATGTGGCTGCTATATATATATTCAAAGAGAGAGAAAGAGAATGAGAGCGAGACAGTAACCTAAACATATAAAATATACACAAAAGAAAATAACATGTAAAAGCGCTGTATGCAATTGGTTTCCCATTATCTACTAGAGATACCCATCAGTACATTTTTTAAACATTGTTATACTTATCAGTTAGATTTCGAATAATTTGATTTATTTATTAGATTATGTTTTATTAGATTTCCTTTTCAAATCTATCGGATCATCATTCAAAGTTTTTTTTATAACATATAACAAAAGATTTTGCTAAAATAAAATCATGAACGATCATTCGTAAGATGCGTCCATGATATCTGCATTATTTACTATGAAAATTACATTTTAAACTTAAGCGTGACAGACCAACAATAATGCAACTGAAAAGAAATTCTACTTACCAACATATATTAAATACTATCGTAAGCTTAAGCGTAAGAGTCCGACTAAAATGGTGTATAATATTTAAGCGTGACACACCAAATAAAATTCTACCTGAAACTGAATTGTTACAAAAGAAAGGAAAATGCTATTTCAAACTAACGCATAAGAGACCAACGAAAATGCTATTTCAAACTAACGCATAAGAGACCAACGAAAATGCTATTTTAAACTCAAGTATAAAATTCCGACTAAAATTTGCGTATCGAGGACCGGCCGACGGACATGAGATATTTGGACGCATCTTAAATAAGATCCATCCATCCAACTTATGCAGTTTTCGATGGAAATGCTGATTCAGGCTTAAGCGTTACAAATCGACTGACCGAGAGATCTAATGACGTCTGATATATTCCATATTGATTCGAGGCGTATATCAAAATAAGAACATCACACCAGATGTCACGTAATTTCATTGTATAAGTAGGCTTTCGTACACACACACACACACACACACACACACACACAAACACACACACACATACACACATATATATATATATATATATATATATATATATATATATATAGTTTGAATTACATACTAGACCCCATCCTCGAGTCTCTTCGGTCTCTCTGTACAAGGGTTTGTTAGGACAACCTTATATGAAGTTACCTCACCTTACAAATACACCCTGACCTAATATTCTAAATAACATAGTATTCGAAGGCCAAATAAAACGGCTATACAGTGGTTCGTACGAGAAATGCTGCACCTTCCTTAAGTGTTGTTACTTTCAAGTAACATCAATTAGTTAGATGCTCCACTAGACTAGATGAATTCTTGTCCTGGAATCCGGTAATACCAAGATACCACAATAAACATATAATATACCATAGTTAACTAGTCAATTAGGGGCAGGAAAATTAATATTCTTAACTTCTCTACTAATCCAACGTCTGAGAGGTAAGGGAGAACTTTAATAGAATATTCGAATACCTATGTTAGGATCAAGTGTTAGCCCCTCGGGAAGAGGCCCTTCATTTCTGTCAACTTCGACTGAAGTAAAATGAAACACAGAATATCTATATTATCGATCTATAATTGTACGAGTGTTCGCTAATGTGATGACACACCAGGGGTCAATTATCAGGGAATGCATTCAAAGAGGCTTTAAAATGGACCTTGACCCTTACAAAACACTTATCATTATAGGGTGATGCCCAAAAGTAAGTGGAATAATCCTGGGATATGAGTATCTCCTTTGCTATACCTCGGTGTAGTAGCCAATGAAAAGAAAGACTTTGAGCCGCTTTACATTATGTTCGACCAGCTTACTTTACTCATATCTCCATCAATTTTATCTTGGGCTACCAGATAAGGCTGTCTGAAGATACCGGCTCCTTGACTTAATATGCACCAATCATTGATGTTATTGTTTTTTTGCCGTAGAAAAACTTAATCATCTTCTGTAAAGCTATAGACAAAAACAATAATTTTCATCTAAAAAACTAAACCAAACACCATTAATAATTATTTGAAGATATAAAGAACTTAAAGCATAAACACTTTTACCAAAATGACCGGATTCGGCATTAAATAACGCCAAATGTCACGTAATATCACTGTATCAGCCGACTTACGTATATTTATATCTAACTCAATTCATGTAACTCTTGCAGCAACTTTATTAGATTTGCAAACATTTTTAGAACTCCGATTGCGACAGTAGACGCTGTGATGAGAATTGAATTTTGTTCAGATGATTGCCTGCCACTATCTTATTGAATGTGCTTCAGAATATCTCCATAGAGTTAAAATTAACATACAATTAAAAATTACATACAATTAAAAATGACATGGAATTAAAAATGACATGCAATTAAAAATGACATGCAATTAAAATTACATGCAATTAAAAATTACATGCAATTAAAAATTACATGCAATTAAAAATTACATGCAATTAAAAATTACATGCAATTAAAAATTACATACAATTAAAAATTACATACAATTAAAAATTACATGCAATTCAAAATTAAATGCAATAAAAAATTACATACAATTAAAAATTACATGCAATTAAAAATTACATGCAATTAAAAATTACATGCAATTAAAAATTACATGCAATTAAACATTACATGCTTTAATTGCATGTAATGTTTAATTGCATGTAATTTTACATGCAATTAAAAATTACATACAATTAAAAATTACATACAATTAAAAGTTACATACAATTAAAAATTACATGCAATTAAAATTACATGCAATTAAAAATTACATGCAATTAAACATTACATGCAATTAAAAATTACATGCAATTAAAAATTACATACAATTAAAAATTACATACAATTAAAAGTTACATACAATTAAAAATTACATGCAATTAAAAATTACATGCAATTAAAAATTACATGCAATAAAAAATTACATACAATTAAAAATTACATGCAATTAAAAATTACATGCAATTACAATTACATACAATTAAAACTTACATACAATTAAAAATTACATGCAATTTAAAATTGCACACAACTAAACATCTGATGACGTTGTTTAATTGCTTGCTTGCCACTTCATATGTACAAGAATAATCTAGATGCTAAGATAAAAAAAGCTAATTATAACAGAAGTCATGAGAAGAATCAAAACATGTAAATAATTAAAAGAGAGATAGAGGGAAAAGGAAGGAAGAGAAGGTATGTGTAATAGAGCGGGAAAGGGAGAGAGAAAGAGGGTGACAGAGAGAGACAGAATATTATAACATCCTAGGAATGTTTCATAAATATTTAGAAATTAAAAAAAGGTTTCTATAAATATTGAATTAATATTTATATGCGTGTATCAAATACTTACCTAACATATAACGTATTTTCTAGTAACATTAAAAAGCTATAGTCGGCATAAATGACTACACATGAGCAATGCGCATTTCGTATTTAGTGGGGCACGTACCCTGTAATGATGGTTAGATTTTCCGTCCAAATCTCGTTTGGTCGTTAATCCTGATTCTAAATGATATTCTCTTTGAATAATACCACTAGTCTCGCCCATTGTGAGACTTGGCTGAAGGAGTCAAGAACGGTGACTCGCTTTCTTTACTTGTTAAATAATATTTTAAATATTTTCTGGCCCATTTAAACTCCTATAATTCTGTCACTAATAAGACTGGTGAACAGCTTCTATTTCGATTGTAGACAGATTCTATTCAAATGGATTCTGTTTCATATTGTTTTATCAACAGTCATCTATTATTTAAAGACATAAAATAACCCTCAAAGTACTCCTTCTTGTTTTAGAAAAGTCCCTAATGATTTATAATAATATTTTATTCTAGTTCTAATGCCCAAATGTAATAATACTGAACAACCAGTAACACTAATATATGCATATCCTCTCAATGTTACTCCGAGTCATGTTCACGCGTTTTTTTTCTTCTAATAGTTCTTCTTTATCGTCATTCTTAATCTATCTTCTTTTCAGCTATGGGTGTTTCCTGTTATTTTTTATCTAACAAAGGTATGGACGACTAACTTCGGGTCATGTATCTAAATCACTATTTAATATTCCACGACTAGAATTTGCTGCCAATTAGTTTATTCTATATTATATGAGAGAAAAATGAGGTGTGGCTTCATCTGTGTGATAATTAACGGGATTTCTAAATATGGAACATAGATTTAGATATCTCTCTTCGCATTGGAAATTTATTCTAAAGAAAGATTTCAAAAACTAAATTCCACCCCAAAATTCGATTCACTTTATTCATATAATATTTTGAAAACTACTTACCTAATCATGATGAGTATACATTTAATGTGAATGATGTTAAAAATATAGACTGGACCAATTCAGAGATAATGGAACAAACGGTAAAATGGTTATAGAATGAACAACCAGGAAGGATTTTTAAAGTGAGCATTTATAATTTGTATATATATATACATAGAGTCGGACGAAAGGCTGCCTTGGGAACTTTAAGCTGTTTTATTTTTATTTATCTTTATTTTTTTATGTTAATATATATATATACATATATATATATATATATATATATATATATATATATATATAAAGAGAGAGAGAGAAAGAGAGAGAAGGAGATAAATTAAGACTAATATATACGGATAAGTAGTAAAACCACATATGTAAAATAAGAATCGGTTTAAGGTAACTAAAAGTCATACTATAATTGTCCGCAAGGCCTCGTGGCGCAACGGATATTTGTTTTAAGTAATAATATGTCTTCTCGACATTACAGGTCCAATTCTCAGAACGGACGATAGTAAGAATACAATTAAAAATTACTTAACACTTCTACCTGGTCATGGCTGATGGAACGAGAGAAAACTGGTTTAAATACAGGATTCATCCGAAATTCTCTACATATTCCTGAGTTCGACCAGACGCACCTGAAGAATATTTAAGGTTACATGGGCCGAAATTTTGCGAGAATAATATCAAAAGATAAGAACAGTCGTCTGAATAATCCAAATAATATAATTTGATCTGTATATACATCTCTTGGATTTTTTCTGAATGTTGACATTAGAATATTATTATAAACAAGATATAGCAAGAATCATCTATATAATAAGCCAGTTCGTATTCGTACGTACATTATCATTTTTCACACACATAAAAAAAATGAAATCCTTTGATCTAAGATGGTGATTAGTGATTCATCTGCTGTCGGTAAGTAAAAAAATTCGACTTTACTTATTTTAAAATAAATTGTTCAAAAATCAGATTATGCCGTCCTGTAGACTAAAACAGTACAATTTGAAGTAAATATATTAAGAAAGTCACATTCGTTTACATGATTTGAATAATGTTTAGCTGACAATTATCTTTACGCTAGACATTTTTATTTCAAAAGGAATATTATTCTTAACCGGGAATTATGCGGATTGGTGTAATAAACACGGTTCAATTTCTACGTGGTCCGCTAGTAATATATAAATAACAATAATTGCATGTATGTGTGTTGTTTAATTTGAAAAATGTTGGGAGTGAAATTACATGTGATTGAGAGTTTCAGTCACTTTCTAAGTAATACTTATGTTTTATTTAGGAAAGCGAGACTCATTAGCGACACAGGTAACTAAAATTATTCATATACTTATGTATATCTTTTAATGATTTAAAAGTTAGGACGTATGTGCTCCACAATATTTTTTTGTCTCAGATAATTTTTTAAAGTAGTATGTCATTATAACCAATACTGGATTTAGAAAAATAAGGATGCACCTATGTATCGATTAATGTCAATGCTGGTTTAGTAATAATAGATTGAAATATTATTAAGGAGAGATAGACAAACATTTTAAAAAAAATTCGGCCATTAGTATCCATAATTATACAAGCTTAGTTTTAATCAAGATATGCTTTTAAGTTATTATAAAGATAAAACAATATAAAATGGTATATCGTTGTCTAGACAAAATTAATTAAATGATAAAAATGTTTTACAGTCATTGAAAGTTGAGACGCCTTAAGCAAGTAAGTTTAATTATAATCATGTGTTACTACATACGGTTTACGTATAAACACGTATATCAGATATTACTCACATATGTACACAGACACAAATACATGATTCACCAAATATAGACTATGCCGGCGTATCAAAAAGACTATGTCGAGCTGATGTTATATCCGATAAATTATAGTTATTTAAACAATCATAATGTTACGATAAATATAAATACATAGAAACGCAACATCAAACATTGTATTTAATTAATCATATACAATAACTCGCGTGCAAGATGTATTGTGTTTTGGTATTATGTAACGGAACACATTGCTGAAACGAAGAATATGATAATTATAAGTTGTTTATCTTCTTTTATTGACTTACTTCAATTTTATTCTTGAGTTCTTATTCAGTAAATAATGTCGTGTGTTCGAATTAGAATATAATTAAAACGACATCTAAATATAGAATTATAAATATCCTGTTCACACTGTTCATATCAAATAATGGATTTCGGTGATGAGTTAGGAAAATGAATCTCTTTTTACTCGAGAGACTTCGGTTGCTGAAACGTTTGACATTACGAGGACTCAGGTTATTGCTTTTCTGATTACTGACCGAGAATATAAAAAGAGCTCGATTTCTCCGCCTGGAGCGGATTGTACACTAACATGTCTCAGTTTCATGTTAGTGTTGTTCGTATTTAACTGCCTTCCCAAGAGGTTCGGATTCGAAACAATTCTGAGCTAAATGTGGAAGGCAGCAATTAGTGGTCGCCATGTTAGTTTTGACAGTCCACTCTTTGATACCCACGGCGTGATTATAAAGATGCACCAAAACGTTGAAATTTCTGTTGTTGACTTCGAGTGCTAATTTTCTTTCTAATAGAAGGGTGACGTTTCTTTATTTAAAAAATATTTAGCTTAAAATAACAATCATTTTTACGGAAGAAGAAAGAGTCATTCCTTTTGACAGACATTGATGATTTCAAATAGGATAGTATTATTCACATTAAGTTTTAAACATTGATGTAGAAAGCACCGTGAAATTCATACGGGGACCCGCTTTATTTTTCGAACTACTATTCTCAGATTTGTAGCTATAGTCACAAAGGTCGGTCGATGTACCCCCTGACATTCGTCAGGTATATCTAAACAAACATGGGCACCTTGTAGTCTTATGTTGGAACTTGTATAGATTTTAATCCACGGAGAAAGCTATATTCATTCCGTCAGACATGACCGGGTAGAAGTGTTTATTAAGTCACTCGAAACTGATTTCTAATTACCGCCTCATCCGTTGTGCCACTTGTCCATGTGGATAATTAAGTGACACTTCTCCCAAGTCATGACGAGGGAACGAACACACTCTACACCTGTCGATTAAATAAAGGGTTCAGTTGGAAATTACGTATAGGTTTTATTTACTCCTCCCCAGGAGTTAGGCACAAGGCCAGTTTTATCTTACTCCCACACGTAAGATGTGACCCAAGATCGGGTCGAGAAAGTGGGGTTTGAAAAGCCAGCGCTCGAGAGGTGAGCACTCTGGCCATTTAAAAATTGCCTGGGCAGCCCCGTCGGCATTCCCCGGTAGGGGCGCCTCAGACAGTAAGCAATAAACTTACTCCTCCCCAAAGAGGGGAGGCAAAGCCTGGGAGGGTGGACCTCCTAGAACTGCACAGGACAGGCGTGCAGTATACGTATAGGTTCCTGAGTTTGACAGTAAGATTCCCAAGTTAAAAACATAACACTGAAGAAGTTGGAGGTTACATCGGCCAGTACGTTCTGAAAATGAAAACCAAAATGAGAATAGTAGTCCGAATAATCCAAATGATATTTAATAATTGGTTCACGTGGGGTAAACCATTTATTAAATGTCTTTCTGCGATTCTACTATTATATACCTAGTTTCATTTGAGCAATTATAATAAGTTTATAAAGCGTGAAAAGCCGTACGACAAAAAGACAAACATACTCCTTTGGAATATTTGTATTTCATTCCTAACCAGCATCAACCCTTGTAATGGTTTATGTAAATCTCTCCAGAAAATCGGTACGTTTTTTGGCGAAATATGTTAAACAAACGTAAACTTTGCTTTAAATGTCTCTGTTCTACGATTCTACTATCATACGTTTCGTTCCATTTCTGTAATTACAATAAGGTTGGGATTGTCCCATATAATATCAAAACCACATTTACTGCAAAGAAGCATTTAATCTTTGATACAAAACTATATATGTCGACTACATCTAATAGCAATATCTTCCGTTTAATTTATTTCTTCAATTTCCCCACAATCGATTTCCTCCTAATATAAAAGTTCAATTTGTCGATTGAGGACCATCGACCAGAAATAGCGGCCATCTACCAGGCATAAAGAATAATTGGTTTCTTTAATGAGCTTTGTCTCTCGGGGTTTACGCCATGTATGCAACCGCAACTGACTCAGCAGGGTCTGCATTCCGCCGCGAAGAAATAATTTAATTCGAAAATCAATCCGTTTGCAATTAGTCCTTTGAAGTCTGAATGTCTGCACGCTCTCCCTGTTTCTATGTTTTTCGTTTTGGTTAGTATAGTTTTTGCAACAATCGAATATAAGATGCACGATTCTCCCTTTTAGAATTAGTGAAAAATAGAAGTGCCAACACATGTTAATACTTCAACCTCTCTTGTCAAAACGTAGTTAACTCTTATCTAATTGAATTAGAAACTCTGATGGGAAAGATGTTGGTAAAATACGCGCATGTGCAAGTGTCATAGAAACAGTGTTCACAAACGATACGAATTGTACGTTTGAATGTTGCGATTCGATCTGAAAGTTAATTACTATGTGTGTTACCTGTTAATCCGTCTTCATGGAGGCCCAGTAATACCAATCTATATGTCTGTAACTATGCGTTTTTTGTGCTCGTTACCCAGTAAGGATAACCGATGATGACAATTGTGTTAATGTTATATATTCAGTTGTGACCATCTGACCCCCAGGTGTGGACCGAATAGCCATCTTGAACTTAACCCCTCGGCGGTAGAATATGTATCTGAAAGAGGAAAACAAAGACGACGCTACAATATTATATACTTTATTTATACATTCAGCAATTTCTACGGTCGAGTTATCGTCGAAGAATTGACTGTTATAGACGGTCTTTATTCAATTCATTTCTATGTTATTCTTACTTCATAACTTTTATCTACACCAAACAATAAATATTTCTACTGAAGCGGGAATAGATACTGTGATAAGAACCAGATTTATAGGAGACAATCGGGGTTGGTAGTTGGACAGGAATACGTGTTTTCACATTAAATTTAAATTTTATCATGTTGGTTCTGTGCGAGAAACGGGGAACGAGGACAGAATTCCAATGGCAAGCTGTCTGCGAGTTGAATATCTTCAGGTATTTAGGGACTTCTACGGTAGAGGGATGAGATTTTGCTGCCAGTCTGGTGAATTAGGGTATTTACCTTGTAGGGGTTACAAGTGCAATAAATGCATCGAAGCACACAGGGGTAAGAGCTTCGCAGACGGTATGGGATCTATTACGTTGCACCGTGTCAAAGATGCCCCTATGTGACAACAATACCCATGCACGTGGAATGGTGAATTTATTGATATATAAGATAATGGCAGGTGTAAGAAGTAATTTAGCTTAGTGGAGGGGTTCCACCTTGTTTTGGCAGACATAGCAGCAAATTCCATGTACTTATAAATGTTATTCATTACATCAGAAGCTCTAGTTTATATCTGTACAACACAAATGCCTGACACAAACTACAGCTGACATGAATCTATATCAAGAAACTCCCTACGCTTAACATATGCCCTATCCAAACAACTCCGACATCGGTATATTTATGAGCGGCATACTTTTAAGATAAGTTTTCGATCTTTCTATTAAATCATATTAAACATTGGTGTATTTCGATGATAAAATATATGTATAGACCTGCGAACGGACAACACTCGTCGTGAAACGCCAGATGATGAAACAAGTCTATATACTTACCTTGTATTCTTAAACCTGGCCTTATATAAAATGGACCTGATAAATAAAACGCTATATATAAATATATATAGTCATCCACATACAGACTGTTCCGCTGTTTCACAGCTCATCAGTGCGGCTAGACCAATTAGTGCCTCAAGCCAGGATAGAAACACAACCGTCGAGCTGACAGTCGGCGCTTCTAGCCCCTACGCTATCACGCGACACTGACTGCATGCAAGAAATATCTCAATGTTAGTAAACATTGCAAATGCCGCAGCTCGAATTAGTTTTACCTAATGAGCTATGCCTTAAAGCTAAATGGCAGTTGGCGATACCCTTACAAAATAAACTCTACCCGGGGGGAGCTTTATATAGTAATCCACATACAGACTGTTTCGCTGTTTCACAGCTCATCAGTGCGGCTAGACCAGTTAGTGCCTCAAGCCAAGATCGAAACGCAACCGTCGAGCTGAGAGTCGGCGCTTTTAATAACGTTAATTTAATCAACTAATAAATTTATATTTATATATTTTTATTTCTATAAAGTTAGATATATGTTTATATGTTTATATCTCTGTATGTACAGACTTATCTCCTTAACTCATTTACCAATCATGATTGTTTTTTCAAACATAAGCTCATGGACTAAGGTGTAATAATTTATATATATTCAGTTTAATTTAGTTTTAGCCAAACATGACAAGGAGGGTGGAGCCTTCGTAATAATTCAGATATCTCGTATTGTTATGGTAAATTTTTAAATAAGTTATTTAGGTAAAATGATATGAACAGAACTTCTATTCGAAAATCTAAATATTTCAGATTTGGATTAGAAACGTACACACCTATTAAGTTAAAGTCCTTAAATTTCAATTGCTTCTCAAGTTAAACTTTGCATTTTAGACATTTTCTAATATCAACATCACATCATAAGTGTTTATCAATATTAGAATAAGGCGTTTAGACATGATGCTCATTGGCAATATAACTTGCTGTTAATCTTCGTACGTATGCGTGAAATATGTGCAACACTTTTCTGCTCGAGGAAATAATTTTACCAATACTGGGACGGGTATTGTTCCACTTTTTTATAGATATATGCTGTGTTTGTATCTTGGTTACTTACAACTTGAATATAAAATACACGTATCAGATAAACACGTGATTAATGTTGTGACGTTATCTGAAGTAGTGTGCCCTACAATGCCGTCCACCACTTTCTGTTTAGTAGGTATAAATCGTTTCATATTTTACTCTTCTATGAATATGTGTTATCAATTTACTGTCTAACGTGTATTTTGTATGCATACGTATACATGTACTTTCTATGGATGACACATACTTCCAAATGTAATGACAGAAGATAATTAACTTTTCTCTCTATTTAGTTATTTTCAATTTTAAGCCCTAAAGTTGTCTTGGTGTTTATAAATCAGTTGTAATATCACGAAAAGTTAATCTTCCTTCCTGGAGATAAGGATCGGCCGTTTTGGTATTCCGATCTTGAAGAGCTGAATTATTTATTCATAGAAAATTGAGTTTTATAAGAAAAGTAAATGTCTTAGAATTAAGGAAACGCAACAGGATTTTCATGAGCAAAAAAATAAAAGAAGACAGAAACACACCCTTCTAAATATGGAAGTGCAGAATAAAAAAGAAATATCAGTATAAAGTAAAGAGTGGAACTTATCATCGCATAAAATAGGTACGACAAGACAGAATAATACATGAAAATGTTATGAAAGACGAATACGTAATTAACAGAAGAGACAGATCGATAATAAACTCGACGATAATGAGAAAAAGAAAATAGTATTTCGTTAAATAGCGTAATAAAATAGAAGAATGAGCTATAGAAAAACCGAGAGAGAATAAAATAATAATAAGATAATCGTTAACAAATCGCAGCAAAGAATCAAACGAAAATTATTTATAAGAATCATTAGACAACAGAAATTAAATATAATTAAGATGATAACAATTGGTTATAAATAGAAATGAAAACTTGTCCGAAAAGGGGAGAGGAATAAATACTAAAAATATATAATGGAAACACTTAAAATAAACCCGACAAATTTAAACAGAAGCTCGAGAAAGTCTGCAAGAATTATTTTGAAACGGATAGTTTAAAATGAAATATATCTGGAATATTGCGAAATGAAATAAAAAAAATAAAAATTTAGTACAATAAAATACAGAAGAAAGATCAAAGTAAGAAAAAAGTTAGAAATCTGTAAATATCGTTGCTAAAAAAGTCGAAAAGTAGTTGAAGCTACAGACATATAGTTTAACGGTTAGAAGTTTCATAATACACGCGATAATAAAGAGTTAGTAGGAGGTATTAAATATTCACGAAAGGAGTTGAGAAATAAATAGTTTATAGAATTAAAAATTAAGAAATTAAAAACACCGAAAAATACACGTTTAAAGTGTGTCATTTAATTTAGAAAAGTCAGGTAATTAGAAAATAAAGAATATGTCGTAACAAGAATTGTACGAGAATCGTCAAAAATGGGGAGTAAAAAGCTGACAACGTATCGGTTAACGCACGACTATTAAGAAAGAAAGAATCTTTAAAAGTAAATAATGGAAAATCGTTAAACAGGCCACGGAAAAAGTATAAAATAGTAAAAAATAAAAAAAGTCAATTTCAATTAAAACGAGGTAACAGCGAATAAATAATAAAATAAAGTATGCAAGAGAGATCTAGGATTAAATAGTTTTAATTTAAATTCAAGAAACGAATGACGGAAGGTAAATGCGTAGAGAATTCGTAAATTGAACCTCACACATTATTTCCTAAAGGTAAACAAAACGCAAGCAAATTCAAGACAACTCCATACTAATATTTCTGTATTTATGCATTTTTGAAAGTGTTTCCTCGTTCTCACAAGATAAGAGAAATAGCGAACAACAGAAGTGAGTAAGACAAAAAGAAAGGACACACAATACATAGTTTTTTGGGATAAAAAATAAAATATTATTATATAATATGTGTAGTCAAATCATCTTTTTTTCGAATTTTGTCATGAATAGTTTTATACCTAGAAAATCAATATAGCATTTTAGTTGACTTTCTGGTATCTAAATATTAGTAATGTCACCAGTATTATATTTAACTTATTTCATCAATATATGTCATCACATTACTGTTCAAGGTGTATTTTCTATGCGGACGTCTACATGTCATTTCTATGAATAACACGTGTTATTACTTTAATCTTAAATGAATATATTTTTTGTTCCTTAGACTTTTGTATCATTAAATACAAAAACTGTCATTGGATTTAATTTAATTTCCAGAAAACCTAGCTAGAATTTTTTTTATATGAGCGCCATCTTTAAAAAGACGTAACTGTGTATTCATCAATACAGACTTTGAAACAAAAATAATATTTTAAACAAAAAGTTTACAGTAAAACCTTTGTTCATCAACGTCTCGAAACGGGAACAATTCGAACAAATTTTTTTAGCCCAAATTACCCAGGTTTTCTGACAAAACTTTGATTCCCGAAAAACACCGAATCCCGTCTGATGAAACGTTAACAAATCAGTACAGGGTTTCTACTCTTGTGTTTTATAATTCAGATTTATTTGTAATGAATCTGGCTTTTTATTTTTTTATTTTTTTTTAAATTTTGAAATACTTGCTAACATTTTTAAAAATTATTACAAAATTCAAAATGGTCAAAATATATACTAAAATAAATTTTATTAATAAAAAGTTAACAGAAAATATGTGTTTTATGAAATAAGTTTGTGCATTATGGTAATTAGTGAAAACAATAATATAACTGATATTTAATAAGTTTGTATATACACTTATTAGATTCCTGAAATACTCTATATACAAAAATAAACTTCATTCCTCTATTTTACATTATTTTAATGGAAAAATATGATTCGGTTTCCGAACAATTCAGTTTTAGAACAGCTTTTTATAACGAATTAAAAAAAATAAAGAAAACAATTTTCAAGTAAAACAGTATGGGGTGACATCGGTTAGGTATCTATAGTAAATCCTGAATTAAAGAACCATAGCAATAGACAAATAGAAGTAAGAATATATTATTAAGCATCTTTAGAAAAAATAGAAAGTGTCAACAATATAATAGTCTAAGAGCAAGAAATATTTCTTAATATCAGCCAGTAAAACCAAGATAATTTCATGCAATTAATGCGTGTTTGGGCCTCGCTCACAGCTAATGAAATCCCCCCCACCCCCGAGGGAAAAATTAAACACAAGGTCGATTTTCAATGTAGTGGATATCCAGCCGCTAACGAAAAACCACTCTGAATTAAACAAAACAAAATATTGCCATTATCGAGAACGATTTCTCCTTCATTCTAGCCTTGTGCCACATCTTTATGTTTTTTATATTTTTTGTAAAAATTATTAAAGATAAATAAAGAGAAAGGTTTCTCCTTCATTGACTGAGTAAATAACACTTTTATCTTAGCCTGAAGTTCGCTAACTCATGGCTTATATGATAGCTACGTACGACTAGGTTATCTGGCGAAAATAAAGCTACAATCATTCTAAAAAATATACGTCGTTTCAAAGTACTCGTTCTGGACTGAGTCATTTCTTTTTGCTCCATCCTTTCTGGAAGCTGTATATCTCTGCGTAAAAAAAACACCCTGTGTCTAAATGTGTGATCATGGGGAGGCAAGTAAATAGGGGCACTACTAACAACACATAACGCTATACAATTCACACATGATGTTATATTTTTAAGTAAGTGCTACACAAAATACTGTTATGGGTTTAAGCTGTTTAGTAGTTTTAGCAAAAAACGAAACTTTGCGTGAAAAATATGAATACCATCTTTGATGTTGGATATTAATTAGAAAGTCATACAAGAAATAAAGTCTTCTAATGTTCATAAATTATACACTTTGCTTGGCTTTCAAAAGGTTTAGGAAAAACATTGAACACATTTAAATGTAGTGCAATACGACGTTTATGGCACATGGCACATCATATATTACTGAATAAGTATCGTGTCAACATATGAACCCAAGTGAATACTTAGTTTACAAATTACAGTTATTTAAGTGAAGGCACTTTTACTAGATTTTAAAACAACAAAAAATAAAGTTCGTATGCTAACAAAGCTTTGCTTTCCGACGATAAGAATGCTGTTCAAGCGAAAACATTGTTTAACATGTGTTATTCGGACTCTTCGTCGTCATGAATAACTGTTAAAATGTGCTATGATGACTTTAAACGCTGTCGTACAGACACAGATAATTCTGATAACTCAGCTCGCCCTGATTCGGCAGTTTTCCCGGAAAATATAATTAAAATAAACAGAACCATGTTGTCCGATAATAAATTGCAATTGTGTGATATAGCAGAGGAGTTTGAGATATTAGCAGACAGTGTATTCACAATTTTGTTTTAATATTTATTAATGATAAAGCTGCGTTAAAAGTATGTGCCGTGTTTACTAACAGTCGATCAACAATAATCACGCATCGACAATGATGAGCGTTCCTTGCACGTGTTTCAACGTAACACAAATGATATTTTCCTTGATATGTGACCGTAGATGAAGCATGGATTTACAACTTCACTGGGCAGTCAAATGGGCAGTTTGTCAAATTTACATCAGCACGTGAAAGGTTTGAAAAAGAAACCAAAAAAACGCAAACATTAGCAGGCAAGGTTTTTACCTCTGCGTTTTGGAATGCACAAGGTATTTTGTTCATCAATTACTTTTCAAAAAGGAAAAAAATACCATTAGCAGATGTTATATAGCATTATTTGTGCTTTTGCAGGAAATAAAAATCACTTTATGTTGCTTCCGCACCAACTCTATTCTCCAGAGCGGGATCCAGCAACTACTAGCTGTTTGCAGACCTCAAGAAAATGCGACAGAGAAATATATTTCGCTCCAATGAAGAAGGAATATCAAAAACATAGAGGCATTTTAGGACAAATGACACACCCTTTTTAAGACTGGAGCGAAGGTAGAACACTTCCCAGATAAAAATTGAAGTATGAAGTTAGTAAATAGTTACAAAGTAAAAGACACTTAATTTAACATAACTCTGGTACTTAAAACCAATTTTCGACATGAGCGTCTTTAGAAGTAACACCGACATCGATTTTCCTAAAAACAATTAATTTCACTAACTGTTTATAACATTGCCACTTTTGTAGACCCAAGAGATTTTTACAAACGCGAGGAAAACTTTCCAACTGTTTCGCATGTGATGGATATTTGACGAGTTTGAATGCAAAACGCATTTTACAAAATTGCAAAGCTATGGCTACAAAAATGTTGTATTTCAATTCAACATTCTACTAGCTCTCGAATCAAATTTTACATATGATATTTACATATATTTTTCTTTAATTAAAATAATCTTTAGTGAAGTATGGAATTGGTATATTTGTCCTATTATTATTTAGTTTCTCAATTAGAAATTAATAGATTTATCGCGTTTTGCATTGGAAGTCTTCGTTTACACATGAGTAAAGTGAAAAAGAAATCTCATATTTAAAAGCAAATGCAATAATCTTCTGAAGCTAACTGACATCACCTGGATATTATTATTTGTAAAGCAACTGTCATGTGAAAGGTTTCTACCATAGCAACATGTAGTTTACCATACTGAGTCCCTTTGCTGAGCTTTAACCATATTTCCACAATCCTCTGATAAGAGATATGGCAGCTTGGGGTCGGTATTTATTGGCGGATGCTTTTCCGAAACGAGCCGTGGTCATTTTTTGGTCCTTATCTTCAGTTAATACTACTGTTTGACGTTATCTTGACTTAGCTATACTTACCAGATGCTTTTCATAAAAAAAAATCGTTCACTTCGCATCTTTTGAGGAGGAAACTAAGCTTCTTAGACAATGTGAAATTCAGTCCACAAGGATTAACTGCCGACTATAAAGCAAATCGAACAACAAATGTCGGTATAAACAAGAATGAAAAATACAAGAAAAAACGATAGGTAAATACTTTTTTAAAGCAACCACTGAATACAGGTTTGAAAGGAAAGATAACTCGATGAAAAACCGAATAAAAGGGAAGTAACTATGTACAACACTAGAAACTAATACACGAGGAAAAGGAAGAGAAACACACAAGGGGATATAAGGTGAAGAAACGAGGAATACTATCAAAAATGTGACGTCAATAAAAAAAAGATTAACAGAATTCTAAGAAAGACATTTGGAATAAAATAATGATAATCAGAATCCTGAGAGAGAAGACAGCGGAAATAAAAGATACAGAAAAAGGCAAATAAATGTTAGCAGAAGAAAACTTCCACATAAAGAAAACGAGTTTGTAGCTATGCATAAAAGGGAAACACCCTGGTAAATAGACAATCAAACAAAAACAAATTGAAACAACCGATTTGGAATGGGACTCTTGAGATAATAACGACACGTGCGCACGGGTAAAGTTAAGAAGGAATCGATTTGGATGTGAGTTTTATCCTGGCAATAGAAGCAGTAACGTTTTTTCTTATTCAAAAGATTGCATTTAGATGTCTTTTTGAAAGAAGATATTAAGCAGAAGCTGACATGAAATAAAGGGATGCGGAAGTTAAAAGAGAATTAATTCTGACGCTGACTGTTTTCTTGGACAAAAATTCTCACTCGATCCCATAGACGTGACAAGAAACATTGATTTCAAAATAAATAGACGGTATTTTCGGAAAGTGTTAATACTAGATTTCTATTAAATAACATTGGATAAAATAATGAATGACATTTCGTTTTTATTTTGAAAATAGGTTAGTTAAAATGTATCGAGTTTGACGTTTTATTTACAGACAATCTACTACATGAATGACACGTCCTTGCATTTAAAAAAAGAGGCTCTATCCAGGCGTCAGCCCGCAACGGTTCAGTTTAATTTTTTTACCGTTGAACCAACGTCTCTATAAAGGATTTCACTATCTGTCATTCTTTCGCTCAAGTTTAAGAGTTACTGTTCGTTTCTAATAGTATTTCATCTTGAGACGTACAGATTATGTATTTATCTTATTTTAGATTTGCCAAAGTATTTCTAGAAATGAAACTGTAAGTCTGTCGTCTTGTCATGCTTAAATATAAAGTAGTATTTCCTTGATCTATAAATAATTTTGTGATATAACATTGCCTGTCAGAGCTTAAGTTTGAAATATCATAATGTTTCATTCATTTTTTTTCGATCTACAAAATTGGACGTGAAAGTTTCGTTGCTGTCTCGTTTTAGTTTAGAAAGGATTCTTTATCTGCGCGTAACAATTTATTTTGAATTCGAATGTTTATTGTAAAACGCGTGTCTTAAATAAATGCATATTAAGTATGACTGTCTCTGTCTTTTGAAATTATTTGATGAGTTTCGTTATTCCTACGCTAAAATAGGTTTTATCAAAGCTGAAATGGACAAGTTAACATTTGTGTTGTCTAAATACGAAATGCGTTCTAGAAATATCCAGATGTGAACCGGCATTTACCAATATTGAAATAGTCCGAAACTTGTTTTTCAGTTATCGATCTGAGATATGGTTTTGTTCAGTCCTAGGTGGTCCACCGTCTCACTGTTTACTTGCTCTCTTAAAAGCGGTTAGCTTATTACTAATCATCTGAGGCGATCCTACCGGGAAATGCCAACAGGGCTGTTCAGGCATTTTTGTAGTGTAGAGTCTGATTATCATAGTGCGCTGGTTTCTTAAAACCACCTGGTGATACCAGATCAGGCTGCCCTGTGGCTCCCTGAGACGAAATTCACCTACATTGACGTTTTTTGTTTTTCTTCTTTTTTTTTTTTTTGTAAAACTTAATTATGTTCTACAAAACCAAAAACAAAAACAACAGCCCCTCTCCCTTTCTCCCTCCCCTTTTTTATTTTATTTTTAGAACTTGAAGCATAAATCTTTTACTATGATGACAAGATTCGGCATTAAATAACCCAGAAAGGGTTGATATGCCGTAAAACAAAACTACCAAACCAAAAACGATGATTAAACATTTGAAGATATAAAGAACTTGAAGCATAAAAACTTTTACTATAATGACCAGATTCGGCATTAAATAACCCAAAAAGGGTTGATATGCCGTAAAACAAAATTACCAAACCAAAAACGATGATTAAACATTTGAAGATATAAAGAACTTGAAGCATAAAAACTTTTACTATAATGACCAGATTCGGCATTAAATAACCCAAAAAGGGTTGATATGCCGTAATTCAAAACTACCAAACCAAACCTTAAAACCACAACTGAACTTGTGTCTAATCCCCCGAAGAAGAGTTCAATAAATTAATAAATCCACTATTTTTAATTTTAAATGCAGCGTCCGTAAACTGGTATCATATTTAATAATTACAAAAGATCGGCTGTCTTTTCTGAGCTCAAGTTTTGCGCTCTATACTTTACATGTAAATCATATTAGTAATTTGACTGCATGTTACGAAGGCACGAGCACTTCCTGCTTTTGTGGTAGAGATATATAATCGATTAAGTTATGATTTATTCTCAAGATATTTGACATCCGCGTCATGCGGGATAACAACATATGGGGTTATAAAATCATAGTAATGGATATATATATATATATATATATATATACATATATATATACATATATATATACATATATATACATATATACATACATACATATATATATACATATACATATATATATACATATATATACATATATATACATATATATATATATGTATATATATATACATATATATATATATATTTATATATACGTATATATACATATATATATTCACATATATATGTATATATATATATATATTTATGAAAAAGGAAAACCAAAAAATGGATGTTTTTTATGTGTACATCAACGTTTCGTCTTTATTTATAAGACTTCATCAGGATGATAAAATAGAGAAAAAAATGTCATGCAAGTACAGATACATGTACGGTACACATATTGGGAGGAAACATAGAATGAAATAATGGCCACTGCTGGGTGGACGTCCGTATTTGTTGGAGAAATAGAAATGAATGTTGAAGAAAATGAGTGGGGAAAAAATGGAAGGATGGGGTGAGCAAGGACTACTGTGGCTGGTGGTAAGAGAAAAGGGTGGGGGATGAGCAGGGGTGAAGTGGATGGCAGAGAGGGAGTGGAGGAAGAGAGGGGGAGGGAGGTGTTTGACCAGATGGCTGCGGTCAAGATTGAAGGGGAAAAGTAAGTTGGAATGTTTGTGTATGGGGGGTGTATGCAGGGAAAGGAGGATGGGTAGAGAGGGAGGGGGGCTGTGATTTTGGTGGATGGGCGAAAGTTATGGTCTTAGAGAGCGTTTTGAGAAAATGAGGGAATTTAAGAAGGGGTATGGGAGAAAATAGTTGAGAGGGGGAGAGGGAGGATTTGTTGTGATAGGGTGTGAAATATTTGAAATATTTGGAAAAAGATAGCAATGAGTAAGGGATTGGAGGGGTGGAGGAGGGCGGTGATTGAAAGGGTGGGTATGGAATATTTGAAATATTTGGAACATGAGAAAGTTTATTTGGACTGCAGTATTCCAACTTACTTTTCCCCTTCAATCTTGACCGCAGCCATCTGGTCAAACACCTCCCTCCTCCCTCTTCCTCCACTCCCTCTCTGCCATCCACTTTACCCCTGCTCATCCCCCACCTCTTTCTCTTACCACCAGCCACAGTAGTCCTTGCTCACCCCATCCTTTCATTTTTTCCCCACTCATTTTCTTCAACATTCATTTCTATTTCTCCAACAAATACGGACGTCCACCCAGCAGTGGCCATTATTTCATTCTATTTTTCCTCCCAATATGTCTTCCCTACATGTATCTTTACTTGCATGACATTTTTTTCTCTATTTTATCATCCTGATGAAGTCTTATAAATAAAGACGAAACGTTGATGTACACATAAAAAACATCCCTTTTTTGGTTTTCCTTTTTCATTTTCCCATCACGTCGGATTACCTTCATCCTTCTCTTCCCATATATATTTATATATATATATATATATATATATATATATATATATATATATATATATATATATATATATATATATTCCGTTTTTCTTTCTTCATTGCCACACACCTAATTATGATTCACGATTTCTTCTGCTTCGTAACATAACACACCCTTCTAAAGAGTTTTAGTGCTCGTCACTTCAATGGAAAGTTTTTTTTTTAGTTTGAACACCTCAACTACTTGAAATGTATTTTCTTAGAACATTCCTGTTTCATATCCCAATTCGTTATTTTATACTAGAGCTTAGGCAATAACATTTGGCTCTGTCTTTATCTCCAACTGTCAGCAGAAGATGATGCGCCAATGAATTACAGCAATATTAATACGATTGTCCATTTACAATAATAAAAACTGCCGCGACTAACGCTAGCACAAAGTTACATTATCACACTTATGTACAATGATAGAAAAACCAAACCGACACATACACATGTATACTTAATTGTGTTCATGTCGGCGACCCTTTAATGATTTTCTCTGGTCATAGTAATGATTTGATTTTCTATAATATGCTTAAGTCACTACACTATAGAATAAATTTAGCGTTCCCAATTTAGATTGTTAACCGAAATCCATAGGTATTTTCCTGAATTTATGCCCTTTCGCACCTAACAGTAGGATGGTTTGGTACTTACAGATTGCATTTGAAATTGGATAAAATAAACAAATCCTTATTAGTAGCTGTTATCCCGATGATTGAATCGCGAACTGCATGAACACAAAATTGCAGATTTAAAGGCTCCATGTATAGTATTAGTCGGGAGTTGGGCAAGCAAATAACAGAAAAGTGTAACTTATTACTTCTATTCTGTTGTCTCATGTTACATTTTGTGCACAGTGTCTGCTTTTACGTCTTTCTTATAGGAAATAAATAGTAATATTTTTGTAATTTAATTGCTACTGCATGTATTATTTTGGGCGACTAATTTAAACTTGGAGATCCCAATTAACCAGCATTTTTTCTCCCAAAGCAGGTAGACCTGGTCCCGTGTGCCAACCCCCTTCCTCTGTCTTTTAGTCAGCATTAAACAGAAAATAATGCTTTGTCAGTAAGTATAGCATAACGTTGTTTAAGGTCTTTCAAAAAGGCACATTTCGTATCTCATCTTAAAATTTTCGAATCAGCCGCTATTTTCTAGCGCAAGCCTTCTTCTTAAACAGACAACATATTTTATCAGATCGCTTTTTGTTTCGGGGTATAGTGAATGGAAATTGTAATTTTGTCTCGAAACTAATGTTTTTTAAACGCTTGTAATTTGTACTGTTAGATTATTACATGAAGGAGTCGTCTTCCTCTAACATAAACACTTGGAATTCCCAAATAGTTATCGATCTTGTACTACCCAGGCTCACCGTGGCTGAACTTCGGCGAAGAAACCATAACTGATGTATATACGTCAATCAGATTAACTGTATCATAATCTGAACTAACATCCTCTCTCACTGTATGTTACTTGACACGCGCTTTTATTATATACGGCGTCCATCACTTGCTCCGTCGTTATCCTCTCTTTGTTAATAGCCAAATTTAATGATTAAATTCAATAAATTTGGACAAAAATAAAACAAGCATGGTTTAATTGCCATGTAGAGAAAGGGTGGTAGAAATTTAAACAGAAGAAGATACAGTAACCTAGCAGCTGTCCAAGTTAACTTTGAATTGCAACGTTGTTGGCGCATTTATTACATATCTTAGGAGTCTATTCTAAGGTTCAGTGATCCCGATTAAAAAGGCGGCCTTCTTTCGGTTGCATTGAAATCGGCAGTGAAATAGTTTTTTGTAGTGTCCACTTAGACTTTTTCTCTGGTGCAAGTATTTATAAAAGGTCCATAGGTATATCGTAATGACAGACTAGGAGATTGTAGGGCAAAATTCGATTACAACGTAATCGTAAGTGCTCAAGAGAGAAAAGATTCAGTTTCTTGAGTCGGCTTTCATTGGTCAGATCCTATTGACCCTGCACCATTCGAGTAGCCAGTATTTGAACTCTTTCTAGATGCTGGATATCATGTATTTAAAAAGGAGCAGAGGCCTGGACACTATGACATAAAAGTAGTCTGACGACGGAGACAAAGTGGGAGAAATATTTAAGGAGTGAGTTTGCACAAAGAACGTCAAATGATAAATATAATGCTCTTTGTTTTATTTGCAGCCTGAATACAATGTTTTGATAACTTGAAGCACGAGTCGACTGAAAGACTAATATATTTTGTCTCGTTCGCCGCTTTACCAGAGCTATGTCACTGCCAAGAGTAAGCGCCGAGTCATAAACGGAACCCACAGCAATATGACAGCATTTATTTACATTAAGGAATGAGTCCCATTCAATGGACCATTTCTTTACACGTAAAGACTAAACTTGAGATGTTCAATTTTGTTACTACGAGCTGCTAGTTCGACGTCATCTGCAAATAGGAGCACATTCCGACCAGTCCCTTCCGACATGTCCTTTATATAAAGTAAAAATAGAATAGGATCCAGCACGTAGCCTTGAGTTACACCACTGCAAGCAAGCATCCATATCAGATAACTGACTGCCATTTATCTTAAATCGTTTATGTATAATCACTAAGAAAAACTGTTATACACTTTAAAACCGATTCATGAAGACCATATGTGTTTAATTCATGTATAAGTAAGCGGTGAGTTTCTTTTTTATAGAAATCGCTCCAGACAATGCATAAAGCCACTTGATGTAAGAGGCTAAATATATACTACTTCAAGTTAAAAAAACGAGCCAACGATAAGTGTTATGGATAGCTTCTGACACAGAAAACAGCAATTCTCTCATCCCCCCCTTTGTCAGAATCATCGCTCATATAATAGGAGGACCAAAGAACAAAATAAAGAAAGCGAGAGTTACGAGGCTTCCGAAAGTAAACTAAAGGCCCATTTTCAATTCTCCTGCATAACCTCCATTGACGTAATCAAAGTCCTTGCAGTCCGCAACACCAATGTCAGCAGTATCTTCATGATCCATTATACTCGTAACCAATTCTTCCATCACAAGTAACTTTGTGAAACATAATACTTATTATAATACTTAAATTGTAAGACAAATGATATATCACTACGAGTTAGAATACGATTTACCCGGCATACCATGAGAAAAAGAGAAAAAGTGAAAATGAAAAAGAGATTTGGAAGTTATATTTGTTATTGTTAGGCCTATTTATTCCATATGTATACTTTTCTTGGTGTTATCGCCCTCGATATTGTTGAAATAATAAATAACTCGCTATTAATATGCCACTTTAAATTTTAATAAAAATAAAAATATGTACGCGTCCTATTTAAAGGATAAAGCCAACCCAATATACGTGAAGCTAAAAGTCCAATCAACCTCATCAATCATAACACATATTCCTAGTTCTATCGAACATAGACTTAGCAATAAAACTGGTAACAAAGAGGTATTTAAGAATTCAACAAACATTTACAAAACAGCTCTAGGTATAATAATAGTGGATATAGTAAGATCGAGATTAAATATTAGCATGCATGTACCACTCATTATACTAAAAAAACTAAAAAAAGAAGAAAGATAATCCCTATTTTGTTTACGCCACCAATTTACCACATGCCTTAACTAAACTTGGCAAGAAATTGCTTAATCCCAATCGACAACACTTCACGGAATATAACACCTTGCACAAAATATTCAATAAAAATAACTTACAACTGTATTACAGTTGTTGTTACCATTCAGAAAGCACATGTACACATAATGCTCAACGATAGTTGTAAAGGAAACATGAAATATATAAAAAGTTAAAACTATTGCGAAAATAACAATAACAATAACATTAATATAAACAATCATACACACGCTAAAAGACGTCAAATTTAACTCTAATAGCAATCGCACAAATAAAAAAAAGAAAGTCAATAATAAAGAGAAACACTGTAACTGTAGAACTCGTTCATTTTATCAACCACAAAATAACTGTTGAACCAAAGGCATCTTTTACCAAATAACAATACTTGTCAAAAACATGAATAACAAAAAATGCTACGTAGTAGAAACATTCTTAGATTCTATAAACGAGGTATCACAGGCATAAAATCGCGATCAATAACACAATACACCGATTAAAAACATCACTAAGACGCATTACTAGGAGCTCAATAAAATTAGACGCTCGATAATACAAGATTGAAAAATATTACGATGGCCTGTATATGTAATTTTTTAGACCACTGGTGGAATTTATGTTTGAATGTGAAGCTTGAAATGAAAAACTTTTAAGATCCAAAAAATTGACTACACTGCAGCAGCTAAAAAGAAAACAACTGTAGACATAAAATAACTAATAAATAAATAAAATAAGTACATGGATATATTAAAAACTAAACTTCATTAAATGTGAAGTAGCAGCGAATAAAAAAGTGTAGATTATAAATTATCCCCTAAACACACGTGCTAAAATAAGGTTACCTTATAATTTGACACACTTATAAAATATATGTGCAACACCGAAACAAAAGAAAAGAAAAAGATGGCAAGTAAAGCATCATCAGACATTTGTTTCAGTTGACCTTAGTGATATACACACGTGATATAGACATAACAATGCATTTAATTGCTTAGTTAGCGAGACTAAACACTACTTTGATAGATAACAATGAGACATCACAAAACGTCTGTCTAATTCGACTAATAGCTCCTTGAGGAGATTAAACATAAACCGCTATGTGTAGCTTTACTGCCAGGTATAGTTTGTCATACTACTACAACTACTAAACTATACTCATGTATTGAGCACTGAAAGTCTATATACACAATATTATATCACCTTATGATATTATATGATTATGATCATCTAAATGGATGCATGAACTTTTATTTTCATTTATAAGACCTATATTCATATCAGAACACATTTACGTAATGCAATAATCTATTAAAATATTTTCGCATGCAGTTTTTCACCTTAGCATTTTTTTGACAGGGCACCTTACAAAACACTGTCAATTCATTTGCATTTTTTTTATGTTGTTACCTTGAAAATACGACAATAATTAAGACAACACCTTGGTATATGTACAAGTATTTATTTACAGAAGAATATAAATAGTATAGTATAGAAGGTATTCGCCTAATACTGTGGCGATTTATACGATTTATAATATCTGGAAAAGTCTATCTATTCTCGAAATAATTTAGATAAACATAACACCAAAACCCCGCGTTTATACTTGCTCCGTATGGAGTCAATACATTTTTCCTTTTCCGATTAACTTCCATGAAGTCTGTATTTCTGTATCCTTTCAGATGTTCGTTTTTCAGGAACTACTTGTGGGATTAGTAATTTGAACGTGTCAAACATAACGTTTATCAATTCTTCCTTTATAGTCTTATCCTCTAAGCATCTGCATATCATTTTCTCATTTGATTCAAATGTATTTGTCGGTAAATATTGGCCTTTCACCATGTACAACATATTCTCAATTCTTTTATCGACAATCCCAATTTTCCAAAATTATGTGTTGCTCTTGAACCTTAGAAAAACACTTTTCTCCGAATTGCTCCGAGTTAAAAACGTCTTTTTTTAACATTTATTTTAGGTCCGGTTTCTTATGAGTCGATAACATGGCAAACATTGTTTTGATTCTTCTTGTCAAGCAATCTGAAATATTATTATTCAGGGTCATCCTATACACTTGTGGAAAATCCTGAATAACCTTCTCCGTAGGAGTACCCCTCGCTTTTTAGCGGCCTTTTAAAATTATTAAAACATTGTTCAGCCTGACCATGGCTTTTCGCATGATAAGGCGCGATAGCGATGTGCCCCACTAAAAACTATTGACAAAACATTTTGAATTCACTGGACATGAATTGACTACCACACACTCCATGACTCAGAAAAGTGCGAACAATTCATGCAAACACTTAATAATTGTGTCTACTTTTGTTTTTGTTACACTTAAGTAGCTCTGGTTATTTAGTGAAACTATGCACTTCCCCCAGGTAATAGAACGTATTTAATGGCCAAGTAGAGTTAATATGTATTCCAAACTACAGTCAGTCAGTTTTCCGCCATTTTATGGGAAGCGATTTTCTGCCCCCCCCCTTCGCATACTATTCTTCGTAATTTAAATGCCTGGATGACCGACATGAAACTCTCTTAGAATAAGTTTTAGCCATGCACTTGGAAAGGCCACCTGATGACTATACATCACTTAATAATCGCTAATTTAATATGTTTCCGAAATATGTGAGTTAATTTCTATTATACATTTTATTAATGTTTCTCAGAAAAGCATCGTTCATCTTTTTATTTTTAATTTTCTAATTGTCACTGGGTGCTCTCTTATGAGTGTGTTTTTTACCTGAGCATTTGTTTGTAGAGATGTATTTACCGTGTCATACACCGGTTTAACAGAGTTTAGTATTAATCAAGACAGTCCGTCCGCATGACTGATTTTTGAAGAGTGAAGATACACTATTTTGGAATTATAAAGTAAGACGATGATTTTTCTATCTTTTAATCTGGTCGATGTGTGTGCTGCAACCACTTTTTCGACCCATAAATCATTAGTACATGTTTATAGTCGGTTTGTAATAAAAATCGTCTCCTGTGCACGAAACGATGAAACTTTGTTACCGCGAAAATGATATCTAACGCTTCTTTTTTTTAATTAGCGAGTAGTTCTCTTCTGTTGGCAAAAGTGTACGAGACGCATACACAATAGCCTTCAGAGTACCGTTGCTATTTCTGTGTATAATACAAGCTACAATGCTGTATAGTACTGCCATCGGTAGCTACAACGATTTTGCGCTGTGTAGCATGATGCGTGAAAACTAATTCAGACTTGAGAATGTTCTTTTATTTTTCAAATGCCACCTGGTATTCTACTGTCGTGATCTAGTCTTTCATTATTCAATAGTTCGTTTCAAGACGCTCGTAGGTTCTGCATACTTGGGATATCTACATTGTAGTAATTCGCCAACCCAAAGAATTTTGAAATGACGACATGTTTTATGGTGCTTGCATATTCGATAGTTCACCTGTTAGCTCTGGTTCGGGTCTTCTCCCATTCTTCTTTTGTATTTGACCCAGATATTTTATTTTTTACATAACAAAGTCGAATTTATTTTCCTTTAATTTTAAACAGTTGTCTTGTATTATTATTATCAGTAGTAATATTAATTAAAGCTAATTTACGATAAAGGTAACATAATTTATCATAAGTTCCGTTTGATTATTTTTCTGGTTACGTTTTCGCACGCATATATTTACATAGAAGTAACAGCTTAGATTACATTGAAATACTAACTTTAGAAAATCAACTACCATTAGCAAAAGTGTTTCTGTAAATAATTAAATACATACGTTTACTATTTTAAAAAATGTTGTTGTTGCAGTTGTTTGTAATTATGCTGCTGATGATGATGATTATCATGATGGTAATCAGCACTTTAACAAAATAGAAATGTCTCATCTTTTTTATGAATCATCATTAAGTCATTCTTTTATTTTCTTCTATTATATAAAGGGGATTTGTCTGTGTGTAAGTGTGTTTTTATGACCGCAAAAGGTTTCCGTCACACACGACAGACGCCATCAAGTTGCTATTTTCTAAACCAGCGCAAACTCCGGCGTATACTCTCACAAATTCAGAAAAAATCATCATCTGATGATCAACTGGGCCGGTTTTCGTGAATTACACGTTATTATGTAGTAATTTGAAAATCAATGTAATATGTAGTAATTTTGGTGACTCATTTTTGCAAGTCATTCTTAAAATTCAACCGGAAATGACATCAGAGGGAATATGCGAGGACTTCAAAATTAATAGACGCTAATATTTTAATCTTCTAAACAAAAGTGTGTAGTGAGGCAAAGGTTTCTTAAACAACTGGCGACACATCTTCTCAACAATAGCATATAGCGACTCAATTTCGAGATTGTGCAGTGAGACAAGAGTTAATCAATCTCCAGTCACGCATAAGTGTGTGTAGTGAGTCAAGGGTTGCTTAATGGCCAGCTCAATCTTTATTTCTTTCTATCTTTCTTCTTTCTGTCCTTACACCTTTATTCCTTCCTTCTCAATTCCTTGCTTCATTCCCCAGTGCGGCCGCCTCAGGAAAAAGCCTGGGATGGTATTAGTATTAGCCGGCAAGTGCGACCCAGGCGAATGATATAAAGACTGGGAAAGTGTACACATTCATCGTGAGATAAAGCTTGGAAGGGATGTCAAAAGATGAGATAGTTGGCTATGTAATTATGATTTTTGATTACAAATCAAAGTACGAGGAACATATACTGCACTTTTGTCTAAGGAAGAAGGAAATACAAGATAGTGAATAATATTCTGATTTTTGATTACGGAGTATATGATTTAGACCGACAGGAGAGAAGTAGATATTACACTTTGGTCTCAGGAAAAATCTCGGGAAGAAATAAAAAAAATACTACACTTTGACTTATTTATTTGCAGAAAATATAAAAAATTAACATTCAAAACAAATTAGGCACAAAGCCATCAAAAGTGTGGGGAAAATAGGTGTTTTCGTTCATCTTTTGGTCTAAAGTAATAACATGGCTATCCTACTTTTAACTAGAATCATCTCAATCATTACAATACTAAATTTGCTCGTAGTTCTGTCATCAATAAATAAATAGGGTTATATACAGAAATTAATTACTGTATGATGGGGGAAGCAAAAACAGTTAGAAAGACCTTACTAACACTTTCTAAATATTAAACTGCCCACTGTTATCCGGTTAGTTCCAAACCCAAAACAAGAAGATATATCTCTAAATGGGAGTGGGATCTAAGTGGGAAATAACTAAAAAGTGGTTGATGAAGTTTAGAGAGTGGGTGGTGCTCTTCCAAGTTAAGTACAAGTTAATGGGAGGCTGAGGACACATAATTGAAAGTGGGGAGTGGGCATCTTGAAGGGTTACCGGTAAGGTGGGGTAACCTTTTCATTCGACTTGATAAAAGGCTAAACTTACCCAAATGTCTGGGGTCCGACCGGACCAGTAACTGTGCACGCCATGCTGAGGCCGGGAACACGTACGCATACTTGACTCTTTTTTGTACACACAAACTCGCTACTTGTATCGACCTTTTTTAAAAAACCGAGAAGTGTAATCTTTTCCTATCACATCTGATCTTGACCATCAGCTTGTGCTTGAAGAATGCGATCAGATCCTGATTAAAAAAAAGATCTAAACCCTGGTTATCTCTAAGACGCGACGTTCACACCACCATTCGCGCTACAGCCAAGATCGCGAGAAACACTATTAATCTTTTCCCATCCTACGACACTCAGAATCGGCACATACACGTGCGACAGCTTCAAATACATCTCGTAAGGCAGACCATAAAGTCCCGGCGATTTGTTACAGCCGACTTGCTTCAACGCAGCTAACACTTCACTCTCTGTAACGTTGCTTTTACAACCAGCTGTTCTAGCTGCATCGAGGCGGAGAGAGTCAGCCAAATAGTTGCCAGAATCCTGTAGCGGGAGGTTGGGCAGTTGGGTGTAGCGCTCTTCGAAATGCTCTCAGAATCCGTCGCAGATCTCTCGAGTCGACCCCAAGGCACGTCCATCTGAGTGTTTGACTTTTCAGATGTACCTCTGGTCTATCCGTAAATGAAAGCTTCTTGAAAAAAATGTGATGCTCTACCAACTGCCTACTGCAAACTTCACATCTTATTCTGTGCACTTCATTCTGCTCATTGAGCAACAACACTTCTCAATCAAAAGTGGACAGTTCTTATACTGATCAATTCACTCCCTATGTAAATTGACTACCAACGAGAGCAATCTAGCGGTTAGAGACTCCAAAAAGCCAATTTTCAAAAGGAGGGTTAACTCAATTGGCGACTAAACCACAGTACCTATCCGAACCACGCTTTAAAACGTCCTTACGATGATCTGGGTCACAGTTCACGGCTTCATTGGAAACTTTCCTTAGCCTAGCACTAATTACTTGGCCTTTGTAACGCTCGCTAGCCCCGCGTCTTAGGTCCTGCGTAGCAAGTTCTATGCTTACAGTGTTACCCTCAGCCACAACCCGGGTTAGTTTCTATTCGAAGTGCTTTTTCTATATTGGCCTTATCTAGTGCGAGACGCAGGGCGTATTTCACGGAAAAGCTTTTGATTTTAGTTTTTAAGCTAACCCACCAATTACTTCTAGTACCCCCCTCCATACACTAAAGTCTTCTGATAAGCTGCATTAGCTTTCCCCAGTGGTTTCGTATCTCCAGCAAAGAGGTATTAAACTTCTAGTACCCGCCTAGTTTAGGCTTGTTTCCTAACTCCAACTGTGCTATAACTAGTTTATGGTCCGACTTACCTAGGCATTTGAACGTAGGACACGATATAAAGTCTACATCGCTTCTTTCTATCCAACATTCTATCCAACTTATTATTCGAGTAGGAAGGCACACTATTTGTCCATGCCCAATTCTCCAGCCCGTATGATCGACACGAAACGTGCTACCAGATCGCATCTTTCCATCAGGTCAGCCAGGCTGGCTTCACATCTCTCCGTCTTTCTAGCTCCCCTCCTGACTTTGTCTATCTTAGGATCAAGAATAGCATTCCAATCTCTCATTAGAACTACACGCGTCGAACACAAAACAAACACGTCCAGATCCCGAAAAAGGGAGACCCTCTTTCAAGCAGTGCTGGATGCATGAACCGCAACGACCCGAAACACAAAATCCTTCACGGCAATATCGCCGCCGACGTCCAGGGGTAATGTTAGCTGTAAAGCACTATAGAGAGAAAGATTAACACAAAATGAGGGTCCTTCCCTTGCATTCTGATAAAAGTTCGCCCATAGAAGGGTCTTTGTATTTAAGGAGTTTTATTCCCAGTATGGCGCTCTCCGTGGCCTCCAGAATTTGGTCGACATAGTCCTTGCGACCGGTTGGAAGCCTTACGAATGTTGTCATGAAGGGGCCCTCCAGTAATTTGGTGACGTCTTCTATGTCTTTACATTCTATCTCGCTGAAGTCCAACAGAGGTATTACATTCTAGTTTTGTCGGAAGGATACATACGTACCGAAAGACAAGGGGTCAATTTTACAAACCTCCTTCCCCAATTTAAAAGGATGGATGTTTTCCTTCATTTTCCTTCTTGTTCGATTTGTTTTCGCTGAGAGGATTCGGAGCTGAGTGGTGTGTGCAAGTGTTTGTTTTGATGAATGCAATGTGTTAATCGTGTTGGTGTGGGGGCTGTTGAAGATGTTGGTGTGGGGGCTGTTGAAGGTGTTTGTGTGGGACCGGTGCTTGCAGAGTGGAGCAGGTATTTTTTTAATTGTTGTTCTTAGGATGGGATTCACAAAAAGATACTACACTTTGATCTTAGCCAAAAAGCCCGAAGACAAGGATATTATTTCTGAATTTTATGAAATTTAAACGAGAATTGCTAAGATATCAAACTCCTACAGGGTCGAGCGGCGAGAGGGTTGGGATTTTATAAAAACATAGTGAATTCATGAGTAATTAGATAAGTATAGCTGGGTGTAAACAGAGATTGTATAGTACTATTGTGGGGATGCCACAAACTCTTACAAGAGTTTTGGAGATGAATGAGGTTTTTCTTCTTGTTCTTGTTCTTGTTCTTGTTCTGGGTTATTTGATACGACATGTGCGTTAATATGAGTTCTTTTTATAGGGGTGACGCTAAATGAATGAGCATCATTTTGGTTCTTTGACAGGACAAAGGCGCATTAATATGAGTTCTTTTTTTATAATAGTAACGCTACATGAATGAACATGATTTAAGATTTTATTCAACAGGGACGCATTAATATGAGTTCATTTTTTTATAGTGACGCTACATGAATGCACATCATTTTTGTGATTTGATACAACAGAGGGCGCATTAATATGAGTACCATTTTATTATAGTGACGCTACATGAATGCACATCATTTTGGCTCTTTGATACGATAAAGTCGCATTAATATTACTGTTTTATAATAGTGACGCTACATGTATGAACAATATTTTGGTTCTTTGATATGACAGGGGCAAATTGATATTATTTTTTTATGATAGTGGCGTTACATGTATGAACATGATTTGCTTCTTTGATACGACAGGCGTGCATTAATATGAGTTCTCTTTTATGATAATGATGCTACATGTATGAACATAATTTTGTTTCTTTGATACGACAGGGGCGCATTAATATGACATTCTTTTTATGATAGTTACGCAACATGTATTAACATTATGTTGGTTGTTTGATACGACAGGGGCGCATTAATATGAGTGTTTTATGATAATGACGCTACATGAATGACCATGATTCTTTTTTTATATTACAGGGGCGCATTAATGAGTTATTTTATATAATAGTGACGCCACACCAATGAACATCATGTTGGTTGTTTGATACGACTGAGACGCATTAATATGAGTACTTTCATAATAGTGACGCTACCTAAATGAACATGATTTTGGTTCTTTGATACGACAAGGGCGAAATAATATGAGTATTTTTATAGTAGTTACCTTACATGAATCAACATGGTTTTGAGTCTTTGATAGGACGAAGGCGCATTAAAATTAGTTGTTTTTATAGTAGTTACGCTACATCAATTAACATAATTTTTGATAGGACGAGGGCGCATTAAAATTAGTTTTAAATCAATAAACATAAGTTTGGTTATTGATATGATACGGGCGCATAAATATATGAATTCGACGCTAGATAAATAAACATGATGTTTTTCTAAGATACGACAGATATGATTTACTTCTTATCTTTCCATATTTCTTCCCCCCTGCTACTACCATAACTTTACTTTTATTACTTCTTACCCTGTCACAACCATCCATTCTTGTTTATTTCCTTATTTCTCACCCACTAAATCACTTTTCTTGCTTCCTTTCTTATTTCCCCCAACTACCACCCTTTATTGCTTCTTGTCATATTTCACCCCCACTGCATCACTTTCTTTCTTCAATAATCAGCACCACCTTTTCTAAACTAACATGTGTAGTAAAGCAACTGTTGCTGATTCATCCACCACATCTTTTCTAACCAAGAGTGTGTAGTGACGCAACTGTTGCTGAATCACAGCTGCAGCTTTTATAATAAATAGTTTGTAATGAAGCAAGAGTTTCTCAATGAACTACCGCACCCTTTCTGAACAAAAGAGTGTCGTGAAGCAAATTTTGCCTAATCTTTAGCCTATCTTTTCTGAACAAGAGAGGGGGCAGCGAGAAGATTGTGCGGCAAGGAGGAGGGCGGTGGACTATCTGGTAAGGAGATGAGGGGCGACCAGGTAAGACACAGCTTTTGCCCCCGAGAAGAGAAAGACCATTACACTTTTGCCTGTACAGAGGCAGGGGAAACGGATGAACTGCGGGTAACCAGGTAACGGCTAAACAGTGTCTTTAGGGAGTCGGGGCACCTGGAAATACAGATTTTTTACGAAGAGAGGGGGTGAAGGGAGCAGGAAGATAGTGAGGCGATTGAGAGGGAATGTCCGAGGAAGAGACAAATAATTACACTTTTGTGTGCAGAAAGAGCGGGTAAAACGTGAGGAGACGGGTGGATGGGGACTATTGGTAACAGTAAGACAGAAAGGTTTAGAGTGGGGGGGCAGCAGGGAAACAAAGCTTTGCTTGTAGAGGGGGTAGAATTGGAACTTAGTGAGGCGAGGGACAGTAATTACATTTTGACTGCAGTAAGGTAGAGGAAAACGGGGGCGAAGAGCCCCGGGCAACGTTAAGACAGTGGGGTGAGATAGTGCGGCTATCAGGGAAGACAAACCTTTGCCTGCAAAAGGGGAGGGGGTGAGAGAGAGCGCGAAGATAGTGCGGCGAGGGAGAGGGTGCGTTTCCCAGGAAATAGAGAGATCATTGCACATTTTCCTGCAGAGAGAGAGAGAGAGAAAGAAAGAGAGAGAGAGAGGTAACCGGGAAGAGGAGAGCCCCGGGCAACGGCGGGTACCCCTGCAAGTCAGATATAAAGGCGAATAGCACAAAGTATTCAGTAATGCAACATTGTTTAATTTGACTAATCGACGTTCGATTCTGTTTCGTTTATTTATTTAATTATAAATCCAGTTTTAATGGGAAATTGAGTTATATTTTTATGCTTATACAAAATCAAATTCATCGACTGAAAATATCGAAAATACCACATGTAATGACGTTATTTTTTACTTAATGAATAAAATGGGGGCATGTTTATACACGGTAAATCTCCTCCACATTGGAATATATCCAATAACAAAATAACAATCATTTATTCGTTATTTTTTTTCCTAAATTACTAAAATGTGAACTGAAATCTATTTTTTTCTTTAACTGTAATAAAGACTACTACTTCATAAAGTGCTGCCAGGATGTCAGGTTATTTTGTTATATATATATATATATATATATATATATATATATATATATATATATATATATATATATAGTGTATTTAGGCAGCATATTTTCATCTAGGAAAACATTGAATAACACGGAGTGTATTTGCTTGATAATACTTTTTAGTTTTCTATTTTCCGAATGGTAATTTGGTGTTTCAGTCAAATTGTTGTATGTAAGTTGCGTGGGTTTCCTGTTCCATATGTTTATATATATATATATATATATATATATATATATATATATATATATATATATATATATACACGCTGTATGTGGACACATAGCTATCGGTATGTGACTATTGAAAAAACCCTCTGAATGACTGTCGCCAATAAGGTGGAAAACAGAGAAAGTTTCCATTCAGAAGTGATTAAAACCTTGAACATAAATGATTATATATATATATATATATATATATATATATATATATATATATATATATATATGTATATAATATTTTATATTGAATCAAATTTAATATAATATAATCTATCGTCATGATATAAAGCTCAATATATTGAATAGAGCATCTATTCTAGAGATGAAAGATGAGAATAAAACATTGTAAAGAGCAAATATTTATTAGAACATCAGAAGTTCAAGGCAAGGAGCTTCACATCCTTAATCCATGGATTTTCAAATACAAACTATTTTCATCAGACAGAAAGAAAAACCACCGACAATGTAATTGTAAATATTATCGTCAACATTAAACTTTGAAAACATTATGCACAAAAAACAGAAGATCAAGAGTTTTTTGTTGGGATGAGAACATAGAGTTAGTGTAGACACCGTAAAAAAACACATACATAATAAAACAGCTTTTATATTGGAAATAAATGTTCGAAAAAGAATACTCAAATTGTTTAGGAGTCCAAATGTTGTGAAAAAGCTGATTTTTAGACGGTTGTTGGTAAAGTTTAATTCATCATGTCTGTGCAGTAGTCCGATAGTGGAATTATCCGTTTCACAGGGTTCAGAATGAAGTTTGGCTCTATGGGTTCGATGTATATGAAAGTGTGCATTACGAAAACTTCCTGGTTGATCAGTGTTTCGACATGTTACAAAAATGATGCTTTTATAGCCGGTGTGGAGTGAAAGTTTTGCTTGTAGACGGTGGTGAAAATGGCTGTTTTTGTCTACTGGAACAGGAATATTAGCTGTTGGTGTTGGTAGTTGGGGGTCTGGGCAACAGATGCGGCAGGGATGTAGGGAATCAAAGAGAAGTGGACTGGTATGTATACATACTTACATATATGTATCGCCACATATACACACATATACATACATATATATGTATACAAAATATACGCATATATACAACTGTATATACATATACTCTTTACATTTTCTTTTTAAGTAGCTGAAGGAGATAAGGCTAAGGTATGAGTGCCGGAGGCTTAGGTTGTCAGCGTCAAGCTGTACGGTATTTATGTTTGGAGAAAGGGAGTTATTTATATTTTGCCGAGGTTTATATAGGGTGTGGCGGTAGATTAGAAAGATATGAAAGAATGTCAACGTTTTAGAGCCACATGGCTAAGCTAATTATTTAAACATTATCTTGAAAAATATATTTGTACAAGATCTATTTAAGAGACAGATTTATTTTTTAAAAATATTTTTTTTAAAAGAATTTATTTAAAAAAAATAAATTTGTTTAAAAAAAAATCATTTAAAAAGATAGATAGTATTTGGGGTCTGTATATTCTTGTTTATAATTTAGGTAGGTTTACTGAATGTAATTTCTGCGGTGTAATACGGTACACTCACGTTGACACACCGGTTCCCGTTAGATCACCGAAGTTAAGCGACGTCGAGCCTGGCCAGTATTAAATGGGTGACCATTTGGGACTACCAGGTGCTGTATGTGCTCTCTGTTTATCTCGGCATTGTTTCCAGTAGCCTTGAACTGCTTGCCATTGGAATCAAGCAGTGCCGACTCAAGAGAGGTGTTGCTAGGGATTGCGCAACCCTTGCTTCATAATTACACGCGCAGCCAGCCCCTTATAGGGGTATCCATAGTCTCTCTAGACTGAACGGAGGGCTTATATATATATTATTTAATAAAGTCAAATTATGGTCGTATTAATCGTTGATTTATGTATCAAAGATGTAAAAGATAGTTAAATGTTTTTGGAGTGGTTGATAGGTGAACATTGATATATACATCACACGCGCATGCAGGCGGATACATGCATATAGGGATGTCATTTCGTACATTCTCTGACATAGGCGCGTACGTATATACACACATTCAAACATATACACTGATACACACATACACAACACACACACACACACACACACATATATATATATATATATATATACATATATATATATATACATATACACGAACAAACTTCATTCTGGACCCTGTGAAACGGATAATCCTACTATCGGATTACTGCACTAACAAGATGAATTGGATTTTTTCAACAACGGTCTGCACACCGGAATTTTGAAGTCTATCACAAGACTCCAAACCTTAAAGAGGAAGGTTACGGTGGTTTAGTGGATAACGGAACACACTGTAGACTTGGGTGTTCCAAGTTCGAATCCAGTACAACTGTCACTTAGGGATTTTGGCAACCTTCTCCTGTAAGTACTCGATGTCTTTCCAGAAAGATTTCTAACACCATAATCATCTGATTCACACGAAAGCAGAAGAAGAAATGTTAAAGAAAAATAAACGCAGTTCGGTTCAAATATAGTAGAAGCACAACAAAACCTTGGTATAACTTCAAGCTCAAATAGACGAAAATAGTTCGGCTCACAGCAAAATCTCACTCCGACACTAACTTTCATCTTCTTCAGATTCTCTCTTTCCTTTTTTTCTTCCCTTTTTATTAGCGAATTCCCCTTCTTAGTTAATTCCGTTTAACCAATCAGAAAAAAAGACATAATTCGCTGGCTCTCTATTTGTTGTCAAGATGAATCCACGTATTACTGTGCAGCAACCAGTGGATTTCTTAGTTCGAGGACGCGAATTCGATTCTCACTAGAAAACTATGAAGTCAAAACTTATTTCCTTTTCCATCTGCAAGCCAGCAAAGGCGGACCCTTTACTGCGGGGATGAAGTAAGTCGGGACCATCTTTACAGCTCGATTCTGGCGCAAAATCATCACTTCCGTTACACCTTTCCCTGATCTCCGGATCACACAGATGACAATGCGGGCGCGGTCTTTTATTTCGGGTGCTCCTCCGAAGGTGGACTGATTGAACTTCCTCTTCCTCAGAAGAGCTCTTACTAGGTGAGTCGGAATCTGCTGACATACCACTGACATCCGAGGGATTATCTGGCGAACCTGACCTTAAGTAGACAGGCCTCTCACTGCCCTCAGAATTAGGAAGCGATCCTACATATAGGCGTAGATCCCTGACGTGACGAGGTGCTCCATCAATTCGCACCGACTGCTCACTGATCACATCGCTTACGCGTCCAGTTCCATATTTAGTCGCACACCTGCTGCGTGGGGTCTTAACCCATACCGACTCACCTATCTCAAATCTCCCTTCCATCACTTGCACTTCATCAATACCTTTTACCAGGATACGGTATCTATGCAAGATATCAGCCGGCGCCGTAGACGGTGAGAGATTGTCTTTCGGTGTAACATAATGCCAGTAGACAGCAGAGCAATTTTTCCTAGTCGCAATAGTTTTTACGTTTCTGTGACTGCGTCTCACGATACTATTACTTGACGGCACGTAAGCACATCGGAACCTTAAATACACGCGACAGCTACTTGCAAATTCCTTAAATTGTCGGCAAGTGAACGCAGTGTCATTATCTGTTAATATTTCGGTTGGTGGGCATCTTTCATGAAAAATGGTCTCTAGCTGACGAATGACACTAGTCGGATCTTGCCGTCGCAGTAGCCGCCATATTGCGAAACAAGAGGGACCACACTCGATGAGCGTCAAAAACTGACACCCGTCGTAGTGGGTTATGTCCATGGCCAATCTGCTCCAGTTTTTTTTGACACTCAGATCTCCTTTTTTTCTACTGAACCGGTGCAGGATTAATTGACCGGTAAGATTTGCAGGTTCTAACAACAGATTTAACGAGCCTCTTTGCCTACAGTGGGTCGACAGTCCTGACAACATATGTTCTTTAAACACCTGGGTCGCCACTCTGTCGATGGATGTTGGCAACTTGGTCTTCACTCAATCAGGCCACCGAAGTAACGCAACTCTCAAGATTCAGCTCTCCTTTCTTGTGCATATCCAACCATCTCTACAGAACTCTGGTGAGTCTATCAGCTTTGTGTTGGCACCAGAGTCACATCAATTGTCAACGTGTATTCTTCCGCCAGTGATCGTAATGTTCCCAAGCGTCGCCTCATCAGCATTTCACCAACCGCCTTCGTATTTAAGCGTGCCTTTATATATATATATATATATATATATATATATATATATATATATATATATATATATATATATATATATCAAAACAGCTAAAAAATCGTGGTCTAGTTACTAGTTTGACACGACAAATGTGTAAAAAAAGTTGTTCAAATAATCTAAATAATACACATTATCAATCCTTATTTTAAAGAGTCTGAAACATGATTAATGTTGATTTTAAAATTATTAATCGTGTTTTAATGTCGCTCACTTGTTGGGATAGAGCTATGCCACAGAGTTATATATGTAATCATCGTTATGTTATACTGGTATACGGTCAAACATACGTATATAGGAAGTAAGTAAATTTCTTCAAGTAAAAACATTCTAAGAGTAAAATATGTAGAAACATATTTCTAATTATGTCTACGGGTTAAAATGACTACTTGCTTGTAGAAAATCAAAATGAATAAATCAAATTCTTAACTACTTTAAGCATAGAAATCTACATTTATTTTCTATATCGTCTGTCGGAGCGATATTCTTCTTTCTTATTTTATTTAAGAGATGAATACACATTAAACAACAATGCAATATCATTCAGAAATATATTGAATGTAAAATTGACGTCTACCAATCCGTCATTCAATAAACGATATCTGATAAAATCAATCAATACAGGCGACCGATATCAATTGTCAATTGCATTTAACCATGGACGTTCCAACGAATACCTGAAGCCTAAATATACAAACTGTATATATGATTATTGTGAAACAGTTTGAAATGAAAATCTCCACAGAAAATAAAGAAAGCGAAGTATGTTCAGCCGACCTGCTGTTCGTAGATGACTGAAACTAAAAGGCTTCAATTTGAAAAATAGGAACATACGAATGAAAATCCATTAAAACTAAACATGGATACATTAGGAACGGTGATATTTTAATAAATAATCAATACACAAGAATGGTGGGAGACGATAGCGGGGAGACGGACCATGCGTTCTTATTAAACCAATGCGTATTTCCTTCATCTATTGTGTTCGCATCTTTCCTTTTCCATCAGTGTAATTTATTAAATGATATTCACATAAAGAATCCACTTGCAAGATTAATGATGCGTAGTACTGAGAAGAAAAGCTGTAATTGTAACTGACAAAGGAATAACTTCATATTGCATTAGATCTAATGGAAACAGCGACTTTAAATGCTATTAAGTGCCAACTTATGTACAAAATATATATATATATATATATATATATATATATATATATATATATATATATATATATATATATATATATATATATTTAGTGGTTCGGGGTAGTGAATATTTATTTCCAAATAAATGATTTATATATATATATATATATATATATATATATATATATATATATATATATATATATATATATATATATAATTATATATATATGTACATATATATAATGCGGGTCTATTTATAATCATATTTACAAGATATACGTAACTAACAAATATATATTTTAATGTTCCCGCTTATGGCAACTATGCATACGCTTGCTACGTCTGGTCACTCTGATAAACGGTGAAATATTGAAATAGCTTTTTGTAGATAACTTTATATATATATATATATATATATATATATATATATATATATATATGTGTATATATATATACTTTGTAATATAGCAGGAAAAATCCCAGAAGAGTGCCCGATTAATGGAGAATTAAAGTTAAAAATTAAAAATTAAGAGTGTAATATGTATTTATTTTGGTACAGACAAAACTAGTACAACATTCGTACCGTCGGTTTCAAGCACAGAAAGACTTAGTCATCCGGCTCTCTGAAGCTTCTGTTGTCATTTGTTTTGGAAATGTGAAGTCACGTGTCACTCTCGTTTGGACGCGTTATTTGCTTGGAGTATTATGTATGTTTGTTTAAATTTAGTGTAAGAAGGTTTAACTTTGTTTGAAAAAAAGGAGAAGGGTTAAAAGTAACATTTGAGATTTAAACCAAAGAAGATTTAAAGAGATATAAAAAATAAAAAAAATAAAAAAGGATTTCTTATAAATCTGATGAGCCAATATTATGGGTATCGTATATTGGGCCGTTACTGTTTTGTGGTTTATTGATGTGTCTTCTAAAAGAAATTAGGGAGAGAAAATGGTTTTAGCATTACAGAGGTATCAATAAAGACATTAATTAAATTCGCGTTTTAATCCCGAAGTAAAGGACTTTAAATCAATGCCAAAGGAATTTAAATAAAGATATAATCCGGGCGGTCTAAGGGAAGAACCCCTGCAGGGTTTTTGAATTATTTGTATTCGGGATTAACATTATTAACTAAGGTATACTGAATACTTATGGAGGTGATTAATTTGATATGCTAGTTAACACTGGTTTAGAGATAAGAGTGAGGATTGGGTCGGCAAGACTGGATTTGTTTGGGAGATATGGGAGATTAGCAATGTGACCGAGGAATGGTGGGGACTTACAATTGCGTCATTAAATACCGACTTCCACTCCAGAAAATTTTCCCAAATATCACACCTCATAAATATAAATTAAATTTTAAAATACAAACAAATACCTAAATCAACCCATACCTACACTACTTTTCAAGAGCAATATTTATAACTATCCCAAAAATATTTCAAGAGTCATGAAGAAGGTAACACCCCCATTTCATTATTATTACTCCCATAAGTACCCACCATTCCTCGGTCATGATTCTTCCGCGTCATATATGTACATATATATGAATATAAATAAATCTATATATACACACAGACATTTCATAGCGTGATCGATAAACGAGCTGGGTTACATTATCTGAGGTTCCCATTTCGACACTATCTTCAGTCATATTGAGGAGCTGTGAAGATATTAAACACCCGTGTATCCGGTAATAATTTGTTTAATCATTATAACAAGAATATTTTAACGTTCCACTGTGCGGGGTACGACAATGTAAGAGACCTAATTCGCCTCCCTCATAACAATCAAGGTGAATGTTTATCCTAGATAAGTTGAAGTAGTGTCTATGGTCCAAACATCGACAAAGTCAAAATTAATGTATATATATATATATATATATATATATATATATATATATATATATATATATATATATATATATATGAATATATATATATATATATATATATATATATATGAATATATATATATATATATAAATATGAATATATATATATAAATAAATATATATATATATACATATATATATGAATATATATATATATATATATATATATATATGAATATATATATATATAAATATGAATATATATATATATAAATAAATATATATATATATACATATATATATAAATATATATATACATATATATATATATATATATATATATATATATATATATATATATATATAGTACACGTATTTTATTAGTTTCTGTAAATGTAAATCCGTTGAAACTCCAGTGTTTATAAAAAGTGCTCAGTAACAAGTAGAGCTGTTGTTAAGTTTACATTTTTATTTATACAAACATTATTGGTTACATATCTGCATACATGGTTCGGTTGTATTATTCATAGAGAGTCAACCTCTTCAGACCAATACGGACAGATAAGTAAGATGAATTTGGAAAACTTTCCCTTTAAATAAATCTTTTTCGGAAATTATTTAGTTGTGTTTCCTATGAATTCAATTAGTCAACAATTTAGAATGCAGACGAGTTTTTGAAGTTATTTACAACTGAAGAAGATACTACATATAAACTAGTGGGAAATAGATTAGAAAAAGGTACATTGGATCAGATTTTTAAAAATTATGAATGCATAATAGGAGATGTAAGTTTGAAAGCACCGGTAGGTAAATCTGATCATACATGTATTAAAATCGACGTTAAAATGAAGGCATAATTTGATTATATAAACATATAACAGAGGAACTAGTCTAAGATTACAGAAAATTTTGTGTCAGAGAAAGGAGAAAATTTCGATTGGAATTATAGCTCGAAAACATCTGATGTTAATGAAATGTGGGAGGAATTAAATGGAAAGATAAAATCTATAATATAAAATGTTCAAGAAATTATTATAAAATTCTACAAACAAGGGGATCTATTAATAAAATTTCTTTGGGACAGTAATCTTCTATCTCGTAAAAAGAAAGAAAATGATAAAGTTTTGATGAAATTTTGAATTATACCAAGTATAATCAAAATTCCGTAAGTAAACAAAATGAATATGACTAGAAGTAAAAGAAATGTTGAAACACGAAAATAAGATTGTTAGAAATATTAAATACAACTGTAAACCATTGTTCAAATATGTTAAACTAAAATTCAAAAAAGCGTGAGTACAGTAAGAGATGATGAGACAGGGGATTTAACAGACACGCCAGTAGACACAGCTGGTGTACTAGCAAGTTTCTGTTTTGAATCTGTTCATTATTTTGAAGAATTTAGTCCACTACAGGAGAGTTGTTATGAGGAGAGTATAATAACAATTATTGATGAACTAAAAATAGAACATAAAGACATAAGACTATTACTATCCAAGTTGGATGTTAGTAAAAGTTTGGGACCTAATAACATTCATCCTAAAATATTGAAATATTTATCATCAAATGAAGGCTTTACCAATGCAATAACATATTTTTAAAGACATGTATAGAATATGAAGAGATTCCATATATTTGGAAAACAGCTATAGTAATACCGTTACTTAAAAAGGTTTGATACATTTAAAAAGTAATTACAGACCAGTTTCTCTTTCAAGTATTTTGTGTAAAGTATTTGAAAAAATAATTAGAAACAACATACAACATTTTCTAAAGGATGACATAAACTGTAACCAACATGGCTTTGTCCATGGTAAATCAACAATATCTAATATATGGGAAAGTATTGAAATTATAAATGAATATTTGATGGAGGAGGATAGTGCGCATATCATATATTTGGATTTTAGCAAACATTTGATACTGTATCTTATTATCGCTTACTAGTGAAAATGGAAATTGTTGGTATTACTGACAAAATATTAAATAGTGTGTGGGAGTTTTTGAACGATGGAATTATTAAGGTAACAATTATACTGAATCACAATACATACCCCCGGTGTTCCGGAGGGTTCAGTATTGGATCATTTGTTGTTTTTGATATTCATAAATTACTTAGCTAATGATATAAATTCAGAAATAGAACTGTTTGCTGATGATGTAAAACTACTTGAGAGACTTTTATCAGAATAAATAACACATATGGATCTAAATGAATGATCATATTGGGACGACATTTGGAAATTGAGATTTAACCTAGACAAATGTAAAGTACTACATGTAGGATCCAGGAATGTTGGAGTTGAATATGTACTAAACCACAGAGAAATTAAAGAAGTAGATGAAGAGTGTGATTTTTGAGTGGGGTTTGATAATACATTTAGGGCAAATAATCATATTTTGACTATTGTATCGAGGGCAAATATAATGATCGGGCGGGTGGTTAGAAATGTTATTTCGAGGAAGACAAATGTTGTGTTAAAGATATACTAAGCTCTAATAAGTACTCATATAGAATACTGCACCCAGGCCTGGGCTCCAGCAACTAGACATAGAAATTGGAATATAATATTGAAACTGGAAGGCGTGCAAAAAAGGGTGAAAAAACTAATACGTAAAGTAACGTGTGCAGTTACATGGAGAGATTGGACAAATTGGGAGATACTACTTTGCTGGAAAGAAGAATGTGAGGTGATATAATTGAGACTTTCAAGATAATTAATGACATTTCTAACTATGGTGGGCATTTTTTTAGTATTTTCCCTTGATCTAGAAGGTTATTGTAAAGGATATTTTCAAAAACAAGATCTGTTAACCAGTTAACTTGTTTTGCTCACAGAGTAATATGTTCTTGGAATAAGTTGCCAGATCGGATTAAGAACAACAATAGCGTACATCAGTTTAAGATGAGGTTGGATGAATTAAGAGAAAATGGTAGGATGGAGAAATTGAAGAGGGTCTTTTAGGAGTTGTCAAATGGTGTATTTAACAGAATTTGATCTTGATATCGATACTGTACAAATAGTTTTTTTAACAGTTGAATTGAAAAGATAGTTAAAGGGGATATGTCAGAGGAGGCATAACAAACAAATGATAATAATGATAATAACATATCTATATTATAATTGGGTTTCAAAGATTCGTTTTATCTCCTCCTGGCGGACAGAGAATAACTTTCCAACATTGTAAATAAGTTGTACTTTTTGGTGGATATTCGGAATTAATTCAACGTCGCTATTATATTCAAATCATGTGTTGCCTCAGCCTTGCTGACATGGTTTCACAACGGTTTGGACAGGTTTCTAGGTATTGTAACTGAGCAATTTCGAACTAGTATGATAACACAAAGCAACATTTATATTCCTTACTATATGGAAGATATAAAAAGACATTCCCCATTTCACATAAATAAGAGTCCCTATTGCGAAGTGTAAAATTGATTATTCATTTTAAATTCTGCTACTGTTCTTAGCGCGATCTTTTAATTTCAACAATAACAAATGGCTATGTTTTATAGATGTTATACTTTCTCTATCCCACGCTTATCGCTTTCTTTGATTTTTTTTTTGGGGGGGGGAATTTAAAAACAATGCTTTTCCAACGTTAGGTGACAAAGTATTTGCAACGTTGCGAGGTAATGTTGCATGCACGTTGCAAGGTGTGTATATAATGTATACGTTACATTACATACACGCTTCAGGCTATATAATAGTGGGACACAATATTGTATAAGCTTCATTGAACACAGTTAATTAAATAACTAGTTTACTTAAAGTTGAACGGATTTTCGTGGTCATGTTTTACTTATTTGTACTTAATTTCAAGTAACTTATCCACAGAGTTATAAAGGTACGTTACTGATTTCAGTGGGGTACCTACTCAAACTAATGTTTATATATACTAGTTTTTATGTAACACTCTGATGTTAGACTACCATATTAGAGTAGACGTTATTTATTCAGGGAGGATAGATTTTTGGACCTTATCAGCTAGAATCTCATTGGATGATTTGCTCCACTTTTCAAACTTTGAGTAGTGATAGCAAAACAATAGCACCTTATTTTGTGCAACAGTCCATGGTTGGGCTTTAAAGCCTCTTATGTTTCTTTTTTTGCTGCATTTAATGGAGATAGGGGCAGAACCTTTTGTCTCAAGGTCTGATGGCTGACTCTGGTTATCCTCTGTATTGGCTGGAACAGCGAGAAGGTTTACACCATTGCTTACATCTTCCCCCCTGGTGTATGAGCGGGTTTATGTGCCCTTATTATCGTGGGTGCGCGTCTGTCAATATTTATTTTTGTTTTTATTCATATGTTTTTATCATTCATTTCCTCATTGTCAACGGCTTCTAATTCATTATTCGAAGCTGACCTCTATGAGTAGAGGGGGTGCCCCCGTCCGCAATTCGGGAGACGTGCTGGATGGCTTGAGGAGACAGTACACTATTTGTTTTGAATATTTGGTCAGGGTTTACTTCAAGTAAAAGGTATCCTCATGTCAGAGTCTCTGACAAACCCCTGTACAGAGAGCCCGAATACACCCGAGGGTAGTGTCTAGTAGGCATTCAACTTATTGATGTCTCATAGGAGTTTAATTGTAATTACACTTAAAATTGAACAGTTGACTGATCGTAGTATATACACCAGTATATATAAATTATTAGCAAATATACGCACTCTCCTGTCGCATAATTGTACTAAGCTTTAATGATGATATAATAGTAAACCAACTGCATATACTTACCCCCCCCCCAAATTAATTGTGGTAATGGCGGAATGGATGATATTTTAAAAAAAGAATAGATAGTACACACCTGCCCCCAGTAAATGAGAAAATAATACTGAGAGAGTGCTATAATGAGAAACAAGCATATACTTTACTATCCCCTAAGGAAGAGTTAATGCCTGTGAGGAATGTATTATGACGAAGAAAAATATACTACACTACTCCCACAGGAGAAAATACAGCCTTACAGATGTATTCTCCCTCCCTTGCAAAAGAAGCGTAAATGATGGTATCATAATAAACAAACATATACTACACTTCACGCGAAAAGAAAATAGTAATGTATTGTACGATACAATACCCCCTCAAATCGAAGAGCTAATACCGGGAAGGATCCACCAATACAAAAAAGGAGGTCATGTCTGCGTTTAACGTATGATGAAAGCAGTACACATCCACCACCATCACAAAAAGAGAAGGTAGTTCCTGTGAAGATGATTCCATGACAACATAACATATAATACATTATTTTTTATTTTAAAAGAGAATCTAATACATAGAAGATGACCCCTACCTTGTAAAAAGTGAGGAGGTAAGTACTGGGAGGGCAGTCTTATGAAAAGAGACCGATACTACATTACCGCCACACATTTAATATAATACAATAATAGATTTAATCATGTTTCTCTTTTCATTTATTTCAAAATGCCTAGTCATAAAAACATATTTTAGAGTGATTGGCTTTTGGGCTGATATCAAAGTGTAGTATCTGTTATCCGCATCCCAGCAAAATCACGTTTTACTATCGCTTAAACCATTGCGTATATATAAATGTAATATAGCGATGCAAATTAGAAATGTATATTACAGTATATTGATTAGAAAATGTTTAAAAATAAATATGTTAATTAGGTTTACCTAAAGCTGGTTTTTGGGGTGTTTTCAAATTACTATATATATATATATATATATATATATATATATATATATATATATATACGGTATGGCAAAGTATTACGTCGTATCAGAGAATTAAATAAGTATAACCAGTTTTGATGTTCATATTGGAAGGAACGATGGAAAATACTTTCACGTTTATTTATTTAGATATGACATATGTACAAATTTCATAATTATTTTGAGTATATTCAGTGTCAAAGCATTATTATGGAATAAATGTTTTCCATTGTGTTCGCCTAGTTTCGTACCTGGCCAACGTTAAAGATATTCTACATGCACAAAAGCTATAATTATTGTTGGAAACTGCCAAGACTCATAAGGTAAGAGCTGTTCAGATTGCAAGCTCAACTTGTTCAGAATTTTACAAATTCGTTTCCAAACAAATATAACAGCAAGAGATGAACATAACTTACAAAGTCTGTTATGTTAAAATTGTACAAAGCATGAGTTTTATAATTGTTTCCGGATGCACAACACTTGAGTGATGTTATCAGTTATGATATGACAGCAGGATGCTAATTTGTAACACAATGCTAAACATGTAACAGAAACAATACTGTTCAATAAGATTTGAGATGATTAAAATTTCTATCCTTATCAAATGAACCAGACAATTTTCAAGAATTTATTAAACTCCTGAATTTTTTCCATGTTCGTAGCCGGAGTCTGAATAACATCATAAGAGCGTTATGATGCCAAAATGCATTAAAGTAAAACAACATCGTTATATCACGACACTTTTAGTAGCAATAGTGAATGATTTATTGCGTGCAACGTCATAAAACAGAGTAATAATACATTATATGCTTCACAGCGTTTATGCACTGCACGTGCGTAGAGGCTTTCTGGAAGTGAGGAAATGTTTTGCAGAGAACCAACCAAGGACTTTAGCGACTGCCACTCTAACCCCAAACAAAGTGCAATGTTATATAATTGGAATAAACAATCGGCGCAGATGAGCTATCACAGTTTTCATTCTATTCCATTGCGGAAGATGTACTGAAGAAGACATTTCGCTAGATGGGTTATCTGCTACATCAAACAACAACCTGAGGCTACGTGGGTTCCATCATATATACTCACTTCATAATAAAGACCAAATTATATGTATATAAATATATATATATATATATATATATATTATTTGTCGCTTCAAAAATCTAGGATGGGCTCTGTAGTGAGTAGTATCAACACAACTGTTATCATGGCTTCAATGCATGTTCCTTTCACTTATCGAACACTTTACTACGTCTGCCTTTAAATAGGAATAATCTCTCGCTGATATACCGGCTTGTTGATAATGACCGTGTAGGCTAAACCGCTGACATTAAGTTTTGATACATGACTCGTGTTCCGGGGTTTGAATCCGGCGACAGGTATGAATAATTTGTTGCTACACTGACGATTCACGTAAGGATAACATGTATACGTATGTATATAAACAAAAGTATTTATGATTATTTGTCGCCCCTAAAATCTAGGATGGGATCTGTAGTGAGTACTATCAACACATCAATGTATGTTCTTTTCACTGGTGTAACACCTTACGACGGCTGTATTAAAATGTGGTTTAATCTATTGCTGATTTACCGCGTTGTTGATAACGACCGTGTGGGATCAGACGTTGTAATGATCCGTCACGATGAAGCGTATACGTATGTATATGAAAACAAATATATGTGTCTTATATATATATATGTATATATATATATAAATATATATATATATAAATATATGTATATATATATATATAAATATATGTATATTTATATATATATATATATATATATGTATATATATATATATATATATATATATATATATATATATATATATATATATATATATATATACGGTATGCGTATGTAGATACAAACGGCGGTTGCAACTGGTAAGAGGAAGCGAGAAACTAATATGTTAGACAATCACCGTAGACTTATAACAACGCTTGATATGAATTAAAAAAAAACGTCGATTCTATAAGCAAAGTCAATATTATAATTAAAATATGAAAAATTCCATTTATGACTTAAACGTATGATTTTATATTCATATTTTAATAAATTATCTGGATAAATAGCGAGTACACACTATCGCGAAACATAATTGTTACCGCCATTTTTACGAGAGTATACGTTAAAATATATGTAGACATATTTATTTCATAATATTATTAATATATATACATATATATATATATATATATACATACATATATATATATATATATATATATATATATATAGTCATCCACATACAGATTGTTTCGCTGTTTCACAGCTCATACAAATATAAAGTAGTTGAAGCACTTTATCTGACAAATTTCTCGAGTAATTCAACGTCATTAGAACAAAAATTGATCAAAAACAGCATTACAACTAATAGAATATATCATACCAATTAATAGACCGGTCGTTGATTACTCTATTAGTCAGCATTTAGCATATACTCTATGTTGTGTTATTTCATATATAAAGTTTAGACATTTTACTCCGTGTACCTGTGTGAAAAATAGAGAAATAACCACTGCATCACAGGCTACTAAACTCACGATTATATTACGCTTATTTACTCGAGCGTGTTATAAGACTTTTGTAGTTATTTTCTCAAGCTAACACTACATATTACTTTTTGCCCACCATCTTATACTGCCCCAAAATACTCCATAGATATGGTTGCAAAACTTTTCCCACGAACACTTTAGTACAAACACTCTCCCCATCGACACCGGGAACTAATAAACAACGTTTACTTTTCAAAAACGTCTCTGTTAATATTTAATATATGTTTTCTATTCATTTACTACATAAGACAAACCTTTACGCACACATTTACTGGACGCTCATTCTAATTCCGCTGTTTTCGAAAATATCAGATTACGTTATGTCTACCTATTACGTATATAGTTATACGCATTCCAGTTTTAAGAGCATGCAATTAACAAACATAGTTCCTTAAAGTTTTTCATTATTAAACATGGCGGCTACAATTTCTTCAGCGACTCGACTTCAATATATGCCAAGATACTCGACAAGCCGTAAAGTTTACATTTTCTGAATCCTATACTTTCAAATGCATAATATCTAAATATTGGAAAATAAACATCGATTTAATCGTATAGAAATTACCCAAAACGTGTGACGGATGGACCTAAATTTGGACACTTCTGGCAGTTCGTACAATAAAACGCATGCAAGCTACAGGCTTAGTAAAAGTGATCTATTTTTCAAATGATGTTCTACTGGCGTTCGTGGTCATGAGGTTATCGACATATATCCAAGACCGAGATGTTTAGCGTTTTATCCTAGTCGATTCACGCAATTGTTCTTACATTGTTAACATTTTTCCTACGAGGGAGGTAGGCGAACAGAGGACTATGAGCCGGATTTTTTAAATTTAACGTTATTATGAGTAATTTGAAAAGAAATCAATGTAATATGTAGTACTTTAACTAATGTGAATATCATCATTACTTTTCGAACACAACAGCTTTATTACTGCTCTGCAGTATTCCAAATTATATTTGTGTTTTTTCAATAGTGCTCAGGAGGCATACTCATTTTTCTGCGTTATTTCCTTTTACAAAAAAAAAAGATTTCTATACAAAGATAACAGGGGATTGGTTTTAATAACGCTCTGTAGGGCTCTTTAATTTTAAGTGCCCATTATCATAGAAAAAGCAAGTATTTAATACAAACTAAAACATTTGCGGAAATACAAGTATCATGGAATTGGCAAGAAGACTCCTACAACCGCGTCTGATTCTACCTTTCTCCCTTTCTTTCTTATCTGCTCCTTCAACAATAATCGATACTTATTCTAAACATTAAAGTTGTCTGGTGTTATCTATTTGAGTTTTGTCGGATGTTGACACATTTTCATTCGTTCTTTTATATTTTGTCCAGAGATCGCAAGGGGACGCATCCAGTCAGTTCATTATAAAATAAGTGCTGTGTCCATATGAAATGTTGATTTTGTCTGGAAAAAAATTAAGATGGCTAAATCTATACAAACACTTTTGTCTCTTTTGATATTCCTTTTAAACGTTTTTGTTTTACATGCATGCACAAAAAATGTGTCCCAATAAATATATTCATTAAAACATATAAATTCTAAACGGCTCCTGTTTTCCTCACTGATATTTCGTTTCTTAGTTTTACTATTTTGAGGGATAATTATATTTTTCTTACAAACTATTGAGTATATTAGTCATTGCAATCGGGTTTTATGAATTATATATATATATATATATATATATATATATATATATATATATATATATATATATATATATATATATATATATATATATATATATTTATTTTGGTACATAAAAATTAGTACAACATTTGTACCGTCGATTTCAAGCACGGATGTCTTAGCCATCCGGCTCTCTTCAGCTTCTGTTGTCATCTGGTTTGGAAATGTAAAGTCACATGACACTCTCGTTGGGACGCGTTATTTGCTCAGTGTGTTGTGTATGTTTATTTGAATCTAAATTTAGTGTAATGAAACTGTTGAGATTTAAAACCGGAGGAGATTTGGAGAGATATAATAATATAAGATAAAAGGGAATAAAAATAAAATTAAAATAAAATTAAAATTAAAATAAAATTTTAAATTAAAACATAAAAAAACAAAAGATAAAAATAAAGAAATAAAAAATAAAACAAATAAAATAGTGTATATGTAACTCCTGTGAACCAATTTGATGGTGTGCGTTCCTAAAGGAAAAAAATATTTTCAAATAATTGGACTTGTAAAATAAAATTATCTATGCTTTTTTCTGTAAATTACATTTAGAATATCTTTTTTTATTTGCTTGTAAGCAATATAAATAAAACTCGTATTAATAATATAGATAAACATAAAAATACACATATTGTCATTTGCGTAAATACTTCGTATTCTATCATGCTTTGACAATCCTTAAGTTACTTATGGTTAAACTTATTACAGAACGTTAACAATTGACCTGAACATATGTGATATATTTAACAAATATTGTTATCACTTTTGTATGCATATTTTTCTCATCTTGTTTTTTGTTTATAACAATACAGTGTGATTTTAGGCTGGGGATGTGGGTCTGCTTAGGCAACACAATATGACTGAGCGGGGCTGATTTCAAAGGGATTGTTTAAAGGGGGTCTGGTATATTACCAATTCTTATTATTAGATACTTTTATGAAAATTCTGTCTGTAAAATACAATTAAGCTGCTTCTAATGATGATAACATATTTCAATAAGCGTTTCCGAATTTAAAATCGCCAACGACTTCCTGGAACATTGCAGATAACGTTCTCTCTTTCTCTCTCTCTCTCTCTCTCTCTCTCTCTCTCTATATATATATATATATATATATATATATATATATATATATATATATATATATGTACATATAATTTGGTCTTTTAAAAAAAAAATAATTCCTCAAACTTTTTTGTTAATTTGCATTTGATACCTGAGAATGATTTGATGAAGAATCGAATACATTCGTGAACCCTGTGAAACCTATGAAACATTTTTAAAATTTTTATATTTTAATACAAAAAATACATAAAAAACATTAGAAAGAATTAAAAAGTTATAATTAGACAGATAAATCCTGTTTTTGTAAACAATGCTTGCATATACATATATGTGTGTGTACATATATGTATATAGATATATATATATATATGTACATATATATACATATATATGTGTACATATACACATATATATATACACATGTATGTGTACATATATATGTGTACATATATATATATATGTATGTATATATATATATATATATATATATATACATGCATATATATATATATATGTGTTAAAAAACAAACAAACGGAAAACAGATTAAAATGCAGATTAAAACGAAACTGGTCAACTCTCTTGCTTTTGTTTTTCTCCTGCATTTTTATCTGTTTTTCGTTTGTCTTTTTTCACACATTTTTCTACCACGGTATTTAATTTTCATGACTTATCGTGCACCTTACCCTATATATATATATATATATATATATATATATATATATATATATATATATATATATATATATATATATATATATATATATATTTATATATATATATATATATATATATATATATATATATGTATATAGTAAGTAATACAAATATATCTATGACAATTAGGATACACTAAGGCTTCCACATTTCATCACCGCGTAAGGAATCTTCAGGTTAAACTGCATTGAATTCATGTTACAAGGTGTTTATATATATACACGCCGTGTTTAATCTTGCTAGCTACCCAATTCTCTACTTTGTTCGTTCCCCCACGGGTTAATATTTCCATTACACAACAGCAGGACTTCTCACACACAAATGTTCGACTAATAATTACTTTTTATTTTTGTATCACTTTGCATATGGGGGATTCACCATATTTGTTATTGTTTCGAATTAATAGATGATCTTATTTTAACACATACGTGCTTGGAATACATCTTCTATTTCGAGAGGTATGGTTTAGTTTAGTTATTTATTCAATTATATTCATTTCATTATTTTTTGTATGTATTGTTATCCTAAAGTAAAAATTTATACTGTGTAAAATATTTTTTGTAATAAAACTTCTACATTTTAATTATTTTGGGGGTCTCTTAATTTAAGAATTTTAAATATCTAATTAAGACAAAATCTACACAGGTCAACTTAATTTCTACATGTTAGGGCCTGTTTTACTATTTTCCATTCTATAATTCGAGAGCGTCCGCTTTCTCTGAGCTCACAGTTATAGGTCGCTAGTGCTATTTTTATTCTGAAATTTTTGCTACAATTTAATGTGCTTTTGAGGTCGTAATATATGGTTTCAAATCTAGGGAGATCATATCCACATAGTACTTCTTGTTATTCTTTAATTGGCAAATACCGTCAAGTCAAGGAAAAAGAGTGAACTGGAATTGTTGAGGTGTTCTATCGTGAATTGTATGTAGGAGTCTGTGTTGTTATGCAGCTCAAATATTCAACATCTTTAACTTCTACCTTAACATCACCGAAGACAGCTCTATACACACCGACTTCTATAGGAAACCTGGCTGCAAAAAACCTCTTTATACACTTTTAGTCTGCCCTGCCCATAAAAGCTAAATAGGTTATGTTCATGATGAAATAACCCGCATAAAAAAACAAATGCTCTTCTGCTGCTGAGAAAATAACACCCACTAAAAACTTCCATCAAACCCCCCAAACTAATGGCTACCCTAGCCACCATAGCCACATAAATAATTCCAAAACACGCAAACACCGCACCCTTTCCAACACTTGTTTCATAAAACTCCCTTTTTTAGTGATAAAATCACCACCTCCATCCGCAAGGCTATACACAAAGAAAACCATTGACATCCAACTAACCCACACTGGCACTTCCTAACGCCAACATCTATCTAAGAAACATACTAGCACACACCCAAACCCTGCTCCCTGACAGATTGCCCCATCCCCAACACTAATCTATGCCACCGCACCAGCTGTGTATACGAACTACAGTGCACCAAATGCAACAAATTCTAACTAAGAAACACAACGAGCCCGCTACACCTACGCTTCATAGAACATATGAACGCCCGTATATCCTCTTTCCAAAACCACACCACATCATGCCCTACTACTCAACGTGACATTCACGTCTTTATCATTGTGTCTGTCAGAAATATTGGGAACCTACAAATCACAGAATCGGTCCTCATCTCCAGATGAAACCCCTTACTTAATGAGCGTCACGAGCTCCACTCACGTTTCCTTCTATAATAATCTACCCTCTTACCCACTGACTAACTTTCGTATCTAAAACTCATTATATTCCATTTCCACCATTTCACTCCCCTCTCAATTGCATCATTACTTACCTCCTATATTAAGCCATCGACTACTACTACAACCACACACCAAAACAATCGAGTAGACCCCTCCCCATATGAACATACATCTCAACACACATTCAGGAACAGAAAAATAACAACCCTTATCAACCAAAAACCATAATCGACCTATACTTACAGCCCACCAAAATAAATTACCTCATAACCTGGCATAAGTAATTAATTTAAATACATATACAATGTATACAAATAACATAAACATATAGAAAACAATCGATATAATAAATAAATAAAACAAATAAATAAATAAACATAATAAATAAATTAAATAAATAAATAAACATAATAAATAAATTAAATAAATAAACATTAAATACAGAAATTAATTTAAATACATATACAATGTATACACATAACGTAAACATATAGAAAAAAATCAATATAATAAATAAATGAATAAAATAAATAAATAAATATAATAAATAAATGAAATAAATAAATATAATAAATGAATTAAATAAATACATATATAAATAAATAAACATTAAATACAGAAATAAAAACAAGAAGAGAAAATAAAGAATAATTAAATAAACAATAATACACATTTTTAGATATAAATAATAACTTATTACACAGACTTCTATTGACTGTATATTGACTTCATATTAAATAAAAAAAATACGAAAATAAAACACACAGAAACAAATAAAAAAATATTATCTAAACTAACAGTTAATTCATCATCAATACGTATCATTTATCTAATATTACGCACATCATTTTGTAACACTACATTTATATACAAAACATAATTTTAAAATTTATTCATTTCTATTCTCTGTGAGGCTGGTTTGTCCCTACCAAATTCTCTGACATCTATTTTGGTAGATTCTCTACCCAGACGGAGTTTTCCTTTGGTGTTTATTATTTTTGACAAAAAGGAAGTTTTCATTTCCCGAAATATTAAAACAATGAATTTTTATAATCATCTAGACAACACAAAAACAGCTAACACTACATGTTATGTAAGATTTTAAGAAAAAATAAATAGTAAGTCCCATTATTTTTGTTCCTTTCAGCTTACAACCTACCCGGAACTTTGTATTACTCTCAGCCTTTTTAAAACATACTATATATATATATATATATATATATATATATATATATATATATATAGCATAATATAAAATGAAGTAATAACATAAGGTGCGAATCAAATTTTATTAGAATTCAATGTTCAGCCAAAGTACCTTAAAGTCTTTAACTCATGAGTTTTCAAAAAGAATTCTTCTTCTGGGTTGATATATTTGATGTTTTATATACTTTTATGTATTTATATATATATTTATATATATATTCTTATATATTTTAAAAGTTTAATTTTATTATCTGCAGTAATGTCATTGCGGTAATTGTCCTCTGACGAGAAGAATTTTCTTTGAAAACTCATGAGTTAAGGACTTAAAGGTACTTTGCATTAACATTGAATTCTAACAACATTTGATTCGCACCTTATTTTATTACTTCATTTTATATCATGCTATTAATGCTCTATCTAGTATATTTAGCTTCAGTTTTATCCGGATGTTCACTAATTAAATATATTAGTTGCCTCTTATATCTTTTGTTGGTTTAACTTTATATATATATATATATATATATATATATTAAGATAATTACTACATTATTTAAATTAAAGTAATTTTAAATTATGACATGGATTTACTGTCATTTTTCTGTACATTAAATGCATCATCGTTTTGTTGAACCTTTTTTTTTTTTTAAAGTAATGTTTCTAAGAGATGATCCATCAATAGATGGCATTACGGTTCTGTAATTATTATTAGCAAGAATTTATCAAAATTACATTTAAAATTGTATATATCTCGTTCTTTTATATCAATGCATGCTTTTTAACATTTTTAAAAAATATTTCACTATAAGAATGTTTACATCTCTCTTTATATATGTATACATGTATATATAATTTGTTAATGTATTCACATATAATATCATAAGGAAATATAATATATTATGTATCGATTTTCAGCATTTACTTCAACAGCGCTCAATTCGCGAAAAGATCTAGGTAGTAAGTTATGTACATATGTTTCTGGCAATTAAGCTATATAGAGGCGCCCGGGTTCTATCCCAAATGGTAACTGTCACGCGAATGTCCATAGAATCGGTGTTCTTGCGTGTTTTTATATATCCACGTATTGTTTAGTCTGGCTAGCTAACCAATCATATTTTTTGTTATTCTTTCCCTCCGTGTTAATCTTTTCGTTAGCTGAATTGCAGGCCTTCTCTCAAACAAATGTTCGGCTGACTTTAACTTGCCATCTTATTTTGTTTTTTTGTTAAAGAGTGACACACTCCGGTTGCATTTATATGTGCCCTTATATTACCACGTTAGTTTTTAGGAATAGTTTTATTTCTTGTTTCCTTATTTGTTGCTATGTCAGGTGTTGATTTATTTTTGTTTTTAATTCATTATATTATTTAACAAACAATATTTGTCATGCACTTTCATATTAAGTTAAGTGTATTCTCTGTATGCAGTTGTTTGCTATTTCGCATCTACAGTTTAATAGGTTTGAGGATCTTTAAATTTTAAAATTTCAAACCTCTCATTCAAACATAATGTACACGGTCCGTCTAAATTCTTATATATACAAGCCTGTTGTACTCTTTTCCACTCGATTGTTGACGAGCGTCAGCTTTCTATAAATTCTCAATAATATGTCGCTAGGGCTGTTTTTATTCGGCGTTTTTAGTTATTGATGGGATTTATGGTTGCAATATCTGGTGTTACTTTGTAACATCTTATTTGATCCCAGCAGTGTTTTGAGTATATAATGCAATGTATTTTCTTAACCGCCACTATCTTCAATGTTAGGTTAACTACTTGTCGATTTATACTCTACTAAAGTCTTTTGGCTTTCTAATTACCTATCTATCTATCTATCTATCTATCTATCTATATATATGTGTGTATATATGTATATATATATATATACATATGAAAAATAAAGTGATGGAGTGTATAGTATATATAGTTTTCAATTTTATTAACTCATTAAGTGTTCAAACAAGGAATACACATACAAACAGATCTTTAAAACATGGCTTTTCAATGAAGACGCTCTTATAGTAAAGAAGTCTGCCAAATAATACTTGAATATTAATTATTTATCTTTTCAAGATCTTCACCTTTAATAATTAATTAATATTCAATTATAATTATAATTATTATTATTTGTTTGTTATGCCTCATTGGGCATCTCCCCTTAAACTATCCTCTCAATTCAACTGTTTAAAAAAATAAAATAAATTGAAGTGTTAGTATAGTATCGATATCCAGAAAAATTCTGTCAAATATTTCATTTGACAACTCCAAAAAGTTCCATTCAATTTTTCCCTCCTTCCACTTTCTCTAAATTTATGCAACCTCCTCTTAAGCTGACCCCCGTTATAGCTGTTCTTAATCCGATTTGGCAACTTATTCCAAAAACATATTACTCTGTCAGAAAAACAAATGGACTAGTTAGCATATCTAGTTTTTAAAAACTGCATTGACAATAACCTTCCAGATCTAAGAGAAATATTTTACAGATGCCTACCATAATTAGAAATGTCGTTAATTATCTTGAAAGTCTCAATCATATCACCTCTCATACTTCTCTCCAGCAAAGTAGTCTATCCTAATTTGTCCAATCTCTCCCTGTATTGATTTACTCCTCTCCAGGAGTTAGGCACAAGGCCAGTTTTTATCTTACTCCCACAAGTAAGATGTGACCCAAGGTCGGGAAAGTGGAGTTTAAAAATTGCCTGGGCAGCCCCGTCGGCTCCCCGGTAGAGGCGCCTCAGGCAGTAAGCAATAAACTTACTCCTCTCCAAAGAGGGGAGGCAAAGCCTGGGGTAACTGCACATTTTTACTTTACTTATTACTTTTGCCACCCTTCTTTGTACGGCTTCCAGTTTCAATATTACATTCCAATTTACATGTCTAGTCACTGTAGCCAATGCCTGGGTGCAGTATTCTATATGAAGTCTTATTAGAGGTGTATATATCCTAAACACAACATTTGTCTCCCTCGCAATACTATTATTGTTCAGACCTTATGACGATAAGAGCGTTATCTTTGGAAAGCCATGATATACAGTAATTTTGTACTTGTATCCTTTATTAAAATACTTGATGAGTTCATAAACGTCTAAGCTATACAAATGTTATACACGTAATTACCTTATTATCTCTCTCTCTCTCTCTCTCTATATATATATATATATATATATATGTTCGATCCACTATATTGTGCGTATCTCGATAGGATCTAATATAATTCTCGATCGTTGTATCATCCATATATATATATATATATATATATATATATATATACACTAGCCTCATCATTTATATTTTTTATATTTCGGTTTATGCATATATGTTTCTATGTCTTTTCAACTTGCCCTTATTCTCTCTCTCTTTCTATAAATAAATATACACACATATTATAGGAAAACTTATTATGCAACAATTTTTGTTCTAAGAATTTATTTCCAAAATGCTTAATATATAAATAGAGACTTGTAGTACTATAAAAACAAAAATACATATAATAATGGCATGTAAGTTATAGAGAAACGTTTTTGTTTAAATTCAGGGTAGAAATCTACAAGACACCTCAACATTCTCCAACCTGTTTAACAGGCAATTACTTCATGTTACATTCACTTACGACTGAAAGCTATTAGTTTCTATTACACACACAAACAATTCACACCAATATCCTTTCATTACCATCGGTTCGTTAAGTTTAACTTAAGGCTATTAGTTTTTATTACCTTTACGGACCGTTCAGATCAATTTCCTCCGACACACATAGCATACAGCATTCTTACAGATGCTTGCTAATACGTTTAGCTTTCATTCTCAAGCAGGTCAATCAGCCTTTATTTCTGTCACTAACTTTAGTTATTTCTCGGTTAGTCTTTACTGACAGCACCGAAGTAAGAATCTACGAAGCGCTAGTGCAGACGACTCGTTTTTATAGTAGTTACAATGAGAGTGTAAACGTTAAACGGCTGGAAACTTCCGATCACCACTGCATGCTTGCATCCTCGATGTCTAATGGCAGCACTTCGTCTTGAACAATTCAGTAGAGTTTTGCTGCATAATTAACTTCCTCTGACAAGTCATCATCACGAGACGTCTACGTCGACTGTGTCATGCTTTCTGCCGTCAACTGGGAGAGTTATTCTCCGAATCTATGGTCCTATGAGTAAGCAATGTGGTTGATAACGACAAGTCTGTCGTATGACGATTAAAGCTGCCCTGAAACGGATCCTGGGTCAGTGTGTGTAGGGAGTTCGCCGTGTGAACAGCGAGTTTCTATTGATCACCCAATTGTTGATTTCAAATCGCAAGGTTTGGTTGTCATGCGGGAAGGAAGCAATAGCGAGAATGAATTGATTAATAGCAATAGATTAGCAATAGAATAGCAATATTAATGATTAATAGCTATAGAATAGCAATAGAATAGCAATAGCGAGAATGAATTGATTAATAGCAATAGAATAGCAATAGAATATCAATATAAATGATTAATAGCAATAGAATAGCAATATTAATGATTAATAGCAATAGAATAGCAATAGAATAGCAATATTAATGATTAATAGCAATACAATAGCAATAGAATAGCAATATTAATGATTAATAGCAATAGAATAGCAATAGCGAGAATGAATGTATCCGATTCAACCAACGCCGGATGGATGCGGCTTCAAGTACAAGTACAAGTAGTTTCAGTTCCTTTCATTCTGTCTAATGTATTTCTATGTGGCTAGATGTTATTCGCAATGATATTCACTTTTAGTTCACCCGTGATTGAGCAGCGTTATCTGATTATTGTACTTTGTTTTCTATTTATTTTACTCTTAGGACCGTGTTTGAAATCCACACACCACCTCTTATAGATTGTTTCCGACGAGGCAGGATCCGAAAAAAACTTCTCAACTAATTATTGGCTTGGACATCATTTCTCAAATCAGAATGCAATGCTTTATCAACACACACAATTAAGATTCCACATTTTATCGTAAATTTTCAACAGTAGCACCACTTAAATTACGGAGATTTGTAATCTAATAATATGATTGGACTCAAATCTAAACATTGCTATTTGAATGTTAGTACTTTATTGATCACATATGTATTTTATATTAGTACTCAAATTTATATATTAGTTTCTTGACATATTGAGTGGTGGATATGAGAATGCTTTGAACGCAATCTCTCTTTCGTTTCTTCAGAAAGAAATTCGTATATTTAACATACAACTTTATAGACAGGGTCAATAAGTTAATCATAAGTAACGCCCATCTTTAGAATGTATTGTACTGTAAATTGAACATCTCTTTGTGCAACGATCGAAACAAGATGAGGGTTTCGTTTGACACTTCATTATTACATTTAGCTTTTGATCTAAGAATAGAGAGACACAGTTTGTAATGGGGTTTGTTCTATCACCTCGGTCATTACCTAAACATAGACAGGTGTTTTCAATTCACTTACATTTTTCAACATCTCTGTTGTAAGTAACAGAAAAAAAAGATGGCGAATACACTGTATACTCTCAAGTAAGTTTACACATTAAGTCCACTCATAACGGTATCTACACCCCATGAATACATGTAGAAGCACATGATTATGTCATTTTTTACATTAACAATATATCATTTACTTTACTGATGTATGTACTTTGCCTTAACTAAACTTACTAGATTGTCTCGATTTCAACTCCACATTTCTTTGGCCACCTGGTCTATGACCTTAGAAGTATTAAACAATGCATCAAAATGTTTATATATAAATACGTAAATACATATTCATATAGTCGTTATTTCTATGTTTCGACGCATTTATGTATGAATAGGATTCCGTTGTATGTAATACTAAGGGAGATACTACCATATATATTCAAATGGGTGGCACCATCAGCAATTGGCACGACGTGTTAATATTGTTTTTAATACACATAGGAGGACAGTTTTTAAATATGTTCTTTTATTAACTTTAGTATATTCTGTATACTAGTTTGTTAAAACTCTCTTCGTTGAATGTCATATGTCGTGAAAACGACTCGACACAAATATGGAAAATGTAACATATGTTATCTCCAATATAATAAAAGTGTGTTAGTCGTATTTCTTTCTGAAAACAGTTGTCTTAAATATAGTGAGTTTTATTCCTTAGAAGTTACATCTTCGTTAACAAACCCGATCAAGTTTGACACAAACCAAATCAAATTTTTTTAGGCATCGAGTTTTAAGCATAGTGTGCTATTATAAGCGAGTCTCTGAACAGAATTGGTCGTTGTCTATTATGACGCAATCGAATAAAATGAGTCTCCATTCTCATATATGTATATGTATTTTCCGATTTAAATTATTTTCGAATTATATCACAAAGGTATTAAAATCGTTTACAGCTGTTTCAAGACGAGGTTTGTTGTTAATCATTCAATTCAACATTAACCATATATATATATATATATATATATATATATATATATATATATATATATATATATATATATATATATACAGGGTGGGCCAAAATAAGGGTCCTATCTTTAAATTGTAATAACTTGAATTTGAATAACTTCCACAAAATAAAAGTTAAACTCACCAAACTTTATATGTGTGTAGACTGACCCTTCCGAGATTATTTGAAATAAACAAAACAAATTTTAGCCGAAAAACACTTCTTAAAACTTACAAAAACTAAAGTATTGTTTTTTAAAACTGTTTTGAGTTTTTTAAGCAAAAATAATGTTTTCTAAATGAGGGTACGTTCCTTAGGGCTAATACGGCTCATGCTTGCTTCGGAAGGGGTCCTTTACTTATTCTAAAAAAAAAAATCAAAAAAAATCAATAAATAAAAAAGTTATGAATTTTTAAAAATAGGACCCTTATTTTTGCCCACCCTGTATATGTATATATATATATATATATATATATATATAGTTTGTTATGTTGGGTAAGGAGAAATCAAATGATGCTCTATTATTCTATAAGAGCCTTCATTTTAAATTATGATGTTAATAAAGTTTAGATCTAATGGTATCGAAGTGTTCGCGATTAAAATGGAGCCAGGCAGAACATTTCCGGGTGTAATCCGTCGTATCGCTCGTCAGCCATGTAGGACCTGTTTAAGGTATCTCCCTTTTACAGATAAAACATGACAGCTGAACTATACGATGCTAGGTTCCGTTTTTGTGACGGGACCTTGGATACAATGTAAAATCATTATATATATATATATATATATATATATATATATATATATATATATATATATATAAGTACTGTGTGGTAGGGCAGGAAAAACCAGCAGAGTGCTCGATTAATTAAGAAATCCGAGATTTCGGAGGATTAAGAGCGTAAATATTTATTTATAAAATACAGAAATTCAATGTAACATCAGTACCGTCGGTTTCAAAGCGGGAGGTTGATCCCGATTATCGTCAGCTGATAAACATATTCAGGAATGGTGGGACTTATTCGGTCACGTCTGGGATCACGTAGGACGTGATTTGTGTAAAATGGGGGGGGGGGTTACATATGTGTGCATGAGGGGTTAAATTTAGATTCTAATATTTAAATTATTAATGTATATAGAATTGTTATTAATTAAAATAAAGCAGAAGAAAAAGTTTTTTTGTAATATATATCAAAAAAAGTGTAAGAAATTCTGTAGGGTAGGAGTCGGGGTTTGGGGGCCAGGAAGTATAGGGGAAAGACGAAGTAGAGATGCAGGGTAAGACACCGAGGGGAGGGGGGAGAGAAGGGAGGGTCTAGGTGTGGTAAACATTGATAGCCGTTGGTTCTAAGGCTCGGCACCACCGCTAACTTTTCGACCCCGTATCGTAGCATAAAGTGTAAGAGTGGGGAAGAAGGGAATAATATTACTGTTAAAATAATAGTCAAAATAATAATATATATATATATATATATATATATATATATATATATATATATATATATGATATCATAATACGCGCTGTAAATCGGTTTGATTGTATATATGTAAAAATGGCTATTTCTTTTGGGTGTAAAATTAAACTGAATAATTCAGCATATATTCAAGCTAACAACATCATCAGCAACTAGCACGGAATATTAATAATGATTGTCATGCAAACAAGAACACCACTGGTTCTAATTTGAATTAACTTATAACGGTTGTAGTTAAGTTGTGAATTAAAGGTTGGACAGTAAAGCGGGGTTTTCTTTTTTTTACACAATGTTTACACAATATATGTTTTGCGTAAGTAGATTAACTTCTATACTTAATTATTCATGAGTATTTTGTAGCGTTCGGATATGTATTTTCTATGGAATTTCATGAGACAAGGTGTAGGTAAGCGGGAAGCAAGAACAGCATTTTTTGACGGCATAGGCACACAAGTAATAAAATATGATATAATTACGATTAAAGAGACGGCTGCATTTAAATAAATAAACTTATCTGCCATTGCATCAACAAATAAGCTTTATATATGCTATATAAATCTGGACGGACACTCTCCGTCTCGATGGCTTGTAACCCTTGCCGTCTGTGTTAGTTTCCTTAAGCCATAAAATACATTTCCATTATTCACAGATGCGTTTTATGAGATACATTAGTAGAAATATTGTATTCTCTTTGATGAAACTTTTGAAGCAAATGGGTTTTTGACAACTTTGATCCAATATGGCCGACTGGTCATGAATGATTCATAGAATACGAGTTATATTTTATTTCGTATTTCCATCGCTAAGTTACATTACAATCGAGAGAGTTTCATTTTAAATATTTAATACATGTTAAAAGAGTGTTAAGTTGTTTGTATTATAAACCGGCTGATTGTGACATGAGCCTAAATATTTTCATATTTAGATTTATAATATTACTAGCACACCTATGCGTAAAAATGACGACGTATTATTTTAGTTTTTTTGTAAATTAAATACAACTTTACTAGAAAAACTATTAGTCCTTTGTACTAATAATTCAGTTGCTGACTGATACTTGCATGCTCTTGAATATATCCTCAATTACCTCCTTAGTCTCAGATCAAAAATAATTCATTTATATTTATATAGATATATTTAACTAGAGACATTACTCGTATTATTCTAGTAGAGGCTAGCAGCATTCATGAATGGACGTTACCTAGGAGAATTCAATAACCCTCCTAAACTCATGCTCCCATGTGTTTTCCACATATACACATTTTTACACGATTCAATTGCAATGTTTTAATTATTAAATAAGTATATTATAGCACAGATTTAAACGTTCGTATTACATTACTTCGAAAAAGCATACCCGCAGGAATATTCTCATGTAAAGGGAAGTAATTTTAAATAATTGTGTTTATACATAAACCGTGGAAATTCGATAGAAATAAACATGTCTTTAAATTAAGTGCATTTACTAATTATTATTAAAGAGGAAATCAGGAATATGAGTAGTTTAGTAAAATGAAGAAGAGAGAATAAAAATAGAAAAAGAAACAGCAGCAACAAGAGAGAGAAGAAGCAGAAAGATGTTCACTCGTGTAAAATGGAACAATAGCTTTATTTACAATACACCTCCGGGGATGTAATAGAATAAAGAGTCACCCCGAACGTTTACTGTTGCTTCTGTTCTCATGATTTGTCTCTGCACAAAAGTGATGTTAGAGTTCAGCTCGTTTTATAATGTGGGGAAAATCCGACTTCCCAGAAAGATACAGTCTGTATTGAGACAAAATATAGCAACATTGACTTTCAATATCGCCTAAATATTTATTTTAAGATTAAGTTCGTGTTATCAGCAATATAATTATGGGACAATATATAACCCACAAATATGAAACTCTATTATCTGCGATTCAACTAATTTTGTATTGTTCTACTTGCGTATGGCAATAATGAAGGTTTTAAGGGATGCTTTCATGGTCTTTATAAGACAGCCCAATGTCGTTGTGAATAGTAGTGCCAGAGATGGTAAATTGTTTAACGAAAATACACATACCCTTAATAAACTCTAATACAAACATTCAGAAATAACGAAGACAAAAACGCTGCACGTCTACTAAGCCAAGCAGAACCGTTAGGTTTCTATTTCTAGTTGAAAGCACCATTAAAATCGATTTAACCCAAAATAGTACGGTATCCGTTTGTCGGGACTCCCTCACAGACGGATTCCTATCAGTCGACAGATAATGAACCAATCTCGTCTTTCTAATATTATATAAGAGTGACACAAACGTGTTGTTTTTCTTTATATCATCTTTTTCTGTCATAGTTGACAAATAAGTCATTTAAAATGTTATTTTTGTAAAAGAATGACTGAATAAAAGAACGTACAGTAGATGGTTTACAACATTCAGAGATAGATCATTCGTTCTTGAAATGATCAGAGCGTCCAGGGCGTCCAGTGCGTTCAGTTGATATTAATTACACGTTCATTGAATCATTTTCAGCATCATCTATTCGTGGTTGTGTCACATATCTTCCCGACTCTCTCATTCCATCTCATGCTTTCCTCCATCACGCCTGATAGGTCGGCATAGGTGCATTAGGAATATTATGCTAGTTGCTTGGTGTGTGTTCTCTGCTGTCTCTTATTTTCTGGCATACACAAAATGGCATCGCTGATGATTTCGTCCTAAGCCCCTGAGCGGTGTCCAACAATCCGGTTCTTCTCACTCTGATCAAATCTGTGATCAGAGGAAGGTGTGTGTAAAGTTACTCTCTCGTGGGGTGATGTCTTCAGAAAATGATAAGAGCGGCTATCAGCATTCTGGTGTGCGCACTATCACATTGACTATCTGATCCGTAGGTGAATGTCCAGATGCAATTTTCATATACAAGAACTGATGTAACAATGACCTCAAAGAAAGTACGTTTAATCTTAATAGGAAGACATCGCTTTTTAGTAACTGCTGGTGTTCTTCAGGGTATACTATATCTCCATAAATTTTATTATCTGTCTTGAATACCACTTCCTTATGTCAATCGACAAGTTGAAAGCAAATTGCTTGACATTGATACCTGTAGGAAGCAAGAAAGAATCCTGCATATGAAAATACTGGCTCATGTTTTTCTCATGACCTTGTAATTTTATGCTGACACAATTAAACAAGCAGAAGCTACAGTGTATTTAAGAGACGGCAAATTGCAGTGTACGTTTTGTTAACAGAAACAGAACACACCACATTCTCTTAACCACACATGAAAATATTTGTACACTAAGTAGGACTTTTCAAAAATGTCGCCGAAATTACCTATCTTGGTAGTAAAGTTGCAAAGCAAAATTCAACGGATAGTTAACTAAATGTGCGAATTAGGAAGAACTGGACTGGACTGGACAAACTGAAAGCGATCTGCAACTGAACCAGTTAAATTATGACTATACATGTCGAATATGTTATGAGGAAATCTACCTTAATTTAGCGCATGCGTATTGGCATCATTACCGCCGTACTAATTTTTAAAAAGAATGGCAAGTGGGATTATCATGTATATATTATTAGTAAAAAATAGGCTGCTGTTTTCTTTCAATAAATTCTCTAATAATATAGAGTAATACCTCCCAAGAGCAAAAATCCATTTTATTTTTGTTGAATTTAATTTTAAGAAATAAGTTTATATCGGTGGACTTATGTGAAAAACAAAAAAATATATATCTAAATCGTGGACAATAATGTCATAATGACGGTTCAAACTTCAGGAGGACTCCTTAACATACAGCACCGTGAAATAACTGATAACATTATGACAACTAACGCTCTCTCAGCTGCCTAAATATGTCATAGCTGCGTTTTTTCCAGCTTTTAAAAGTCGGTCAGTGGCCACTCATGGAAATCAGTTGGATACGAATGTAAATCTGTAAGAAATATAAAACTCCTAAATCTGGGCATAAGTTTTTGCTTTCAGGCAAACACTCACTCGATACGCAAATCGAAGACGGTACAATCCTGTCTATATTGTCACAATTACTATAGAACTGGACTCATTACATTCTGAGGGGATTACAAGCAACGACCTAATCGGCCTCAGATCGACTCTGCTGTTGTGTATTCTACATTCGCTGAATCGTCCCGCTACGCTGTTGCTGTTTAATTTAATATATACCGATATTTGTTACGGTTTAATGATTTTTTTCCTGATTTCCTTAGAATTGAAATTCTTCATTTTTATAGTCCAAATCACTTACAAACCAAACGAAACTTCCATGAAAAAAACTTTCTTTCCAAAAACTAATTATCTGTAGAATACAATACTCGTGACTGCCTGACTGATGATCGTTTTCAAGTCCACTGTTAACAAAAAATTACCGAATCGTCCTTAAAACAAACACATTCTGTCTATTGTACCCATTATTTCTAATCTTGTTATTGTATTATTCATCATCCAACATACAATATCGTTTACCCTAATCCTCGAGTGGCTTTTGGTTCTGGTAAATAATGACCCAATTGTTTATAAAAAAATACAATAGGCTACATCTATGGAAACTTTTTGACAGGGAAATTTACGAAAATAACATCCCCTCAAATATGAAAGTGTTTTTGTATTTCTCGGAGTATTGTCTTTTCTAAATTACAGCAGATGACCCTTCCAGCTTTCTCAAAGTGGATTGCTCATTTATGTTCAGTGATGTTTTTGATTATTTGTATATATTGATGTTTCTTACGTACGTACTGCCAATGAACGTATATAAAAAGTAATATGTTTTATGCTTATTGTAGCTAAGAGTTAAAGTTTTCGAAATAAAATATACATACAAAGAAAAAGTTTTTAAAAAGAAAGAAAAAACTGAAAGAGATTAACGAAGAATGGCTTTTTGCTTTTATTATAGATAGAATAGGATTGTCAGAAACCAGCGTCTGGTTGAGATCGTTCGAATTGTTCAGACACTCGAGAAACCAATCCCGACCATATGATCCACATCCGTGCGCTTTTAGAACCAGTCCTTGCTTATGATATTGTTAAACGTGAATGGTTTTACATCTCACTTCCAGGCACACGCTGCCTCGTTGTATATGCTGTTTTCTCCACCTCTTCTACTGTAACTCTCTCTCTCTCTCTCTCTCTCTCTCTCTCTCTGTATTCCTCTGCGTCTACCTTTCTTTTACTGGCATTTGCCCACGTTCACCATCCCTGTTGTTTGTTTCAGATGTTTATTTGCGATTTACAAAACAAAAAGTTTAAATGCTGCACCGATCAGGCGTTTTTATTTTTAATCTGGGAACTGACACTTTTATCGATATACAATTATAAAAATAAACGAACACACCCAAAATGCTCACTGATTCTAATGCAATAAAAAAACAAAAATATATATGAATAGATGGAACCTTCAGGAACACATGCGCTTCTTGATTTTAAGTGTGCATGAAAATACATTCCTCATACATGTACTCGTATACCACATGTATATATACACACACACACACACACACACACACATATATATATATATACTAGCTATATATATAATATATATATATATATATGTATACTAACTATAATATATATATATATATATATGTTAAAATATATACCAGGTGTATATATATATATGTATATGTATATATAAATATATACATTTATATATATATATATATATATATATATAATATATATATATATGTATATATATATATATATATATATATATATAGAGAGAGAGAGAGAGAGAGAGAGAAAGAGAGAGAGAGACGGATGTATATACACTATATATATATATATATATATATATATATATACTATCATTCGTTTATCCTTTAATTGAGTATATGTATACTGCTTTTGTTTCTTTCGAATTAAAAGGAAAAAAAAGAAATATTCTATTCGAAGAGATCAATACAACACTGAAACAAGTGTTATGGAGAAAATAATTCCAGCAACATGATATATGTTACTAAACACAAACACATTTGTATGTGTGATTTTTGTGTCTGTTGTGTGGATGTGTTGCAAATATATATGCATGTGCCAGCAGGTTTCGAATAGACACACACACAGACGTCATCTTATATATATATATATATATATATATATATATAAATATTTATACATACATATACATATATATATGTACATATATTATATATATATACATATATATATAATATACATATATATATATGGATATATATATAATATATATATATATTATATATATATTATATATATATATATATATATATATATATATATAGAGAGAGAGAGAGAGAGAGAGAGAGACAGGGAGAGAGAGAGATAGTGCAAGAGAGCGTGAAAGAGATTGAGGTACATACCGCAATACAGGCATCACGTAGTAAATATACAAAAATCTAAGATATTTTCTACTTGCATTTTATTATATCAAGAAAAGCGAAAACTGCATTCTTTGTTTTCATTACGAAAAGCAACGCGGAGCAGGATCTAAACAGTACTCTCGAGGTCGCCAGACACGCACGCTATCTTTCATTTTATGATGTTCTTATATATATATATATATATATATATATATATATATATATATATATATATATATATATGTTGTATCAAAAAAGGCATGACAACTGCTCGCCTGAAGAAGCGTATGGATGTACACAAAGGTAATATTTCAAAAGGCAACCAGGTCAACACAGTGAAGAAAATTGATTTGATATGTCACTTTTTCTTCAACCTATGTAAATCAGCTGTTGGTTTGAAGAGCCACCTACGTAACCATGGGTGATTAATGGGGAAGCCTGGCAGCAGATATGGTGATGGCCAAGATGGCAATGATTTATGAAGACAAGCAATCCAGATATTAGCTTTAGAAAAGTGACATACACCATAAATCTTCATAGTTATTCGTTAAATATCAACTTATGCTGGACTTTAAAAAAAAAATGGAAATTGCTCATGACAAAGCATGAAGCCACGTGATGTAAGGAGCTAAAGAAAACACTACTTCACGGTCAAAAACTACCCAACAGTAGGTGTTTAATGGATAGTTTCAGGCCCAGAAAACAGCAATTCTTCCTCATTTGCAAAAACATCGCTCAAGGAATCTGACAAGTAAATAACAAAATAAGGGGGGGGGGAGTTGCGAGGCTGCCGAAAGTAAACCTAAGGTCACATTTATATCTCCTTAAACGCTTAGGTAGGATCTTTGGTCAAAGATTCAAAACACTCCCAGATTATACTTATCTTTTAATTTTTCTCTCGGGATTGTTTTCAGTCGTCTGCCCATTAGATTTACGTAGTCGTCGCTGAAATTAATGTCTTATTAGACATCAGTGCTTCAGTAAACGCTCTAAGACGCACAGGCACTATACCAAAATTAATGCCATCATTAAATACCATTATTCATTTTAGTCATTAATAATTCTAGAACCTGTATTTATTTCCATTAGTTATATCTAATATGAATCGTAAATAATTAGGCAACTCTTATATAAATAAGAACATGCAACTTAAAGAATTTATCAAATTAAGTCCTTATTTTTATTTCTGGGTAAAATGACTTAGAAATGGTTGTAAAATAACATATATATATATATATATATATATATATATATATATATATATATATGCATATACATATTATATGATTTTAAAAGCTGCGAATGTAACATGTTTTAAATTGTGTAACCAAATTATGTTTATAATCTTAACATTTTAATCACAGATAAATAGGTATATATATTTTTTTTATTGGGCACTATTTTATAAACACAGTAAAGATTGTTCGGATGTTTTACCCTGTGGATATAAACTTCACCTAGATTACTATATATATATATATATATATATATACATATATATATATATATACATATATATATATATATATACATATATATATATATATATAAATATATATATATATATATATATATATATATATATATATATATATATATATATATATATATATATATATAGTAAGCTATGAACATATATTTATGGAAATTAAGCTAAACAGAGGCTCCCGCGTTTCATCGCCGAGGGAATCTAAAGGCTAAAATTTTAGCCTTTAACCTGAAGATTCCCCCGGGGATGAAAGGCGGGAGCCTCTGTGTAGCTTAATTGCCATAAATATATTTGTATAGCTTACTACCTAGCTCTACTTAGTATCGAGCACTGTTGAAGTAAATACTGAAAATTGCTACATAAAAAAAATATATCTCCTTATTAAATTTTATATGGATACATGAAATAGTAATATATATATATATATATATATATATATAAATATACATATATAACCATCATCCATCGATGCCATGAACAAGTAATATCAATGTCTATGAATTAGTACAATTTAATTTACTTATGAATCACAAACAATGTTTAATTATTTCATAAATAATTTTATGGAATATACATTTACTTATAAATAGTATTTAAGTTTTTTGAATGTCATATAAACTAAGTCTCAGACATGTATGAGCTGATTCTTTTGCTTATATGACAGTATATATACATGTATGCATGCGTATACCCATATTATTGTGTTCGTATGCTTTCATAAATGCGGCTGTGATCGTGCGGGTGTTAGATGTTTATAATGAAATAGTTTCACTTAACGGACCGGAAATGTCTGACTTAGTAAAAAAAATGTTCACTTAACTTTAGATAAGCAAATGTCTCAACACGAAAGAGATGCATATAACAACACATAATAAAATTGGATATCCAATTTCGACTTAAAATGAATTGGAGAATTTAATTATTATGTTTTGGAGTTGAAGTCTTAACACGATCCCATTTAAATGAATATATTCCATATTCGTTTTGTATTTGATAAACATCCTATTGGATTTTATCATTATATAAAATGTGAAAGCAAACAGTAAGAATATGTTACTATTTACATAGGAAAAAGTACTATTGTCTGAAATATCAATTGCTTTGAGACCGCTCAATTATTATTATTATTATTATTATTATTATTATTATTATTATTATTATTATTATTATTATGATTATTATGATTATTATTATAATATTGTTCTCTATTTTTTATTGAGCACTATTACGATTTACTATTCAGACGGCTCTGAAAGGCGTATCATAATTCCAGCCAGCTTTTGCTTACCGATTGTTTTCTTCTCTCTCGCTCTCTCTCTCACTCTTACTCTCTCTATATATATATCTATCTCTTTCTCTCTCTCTCTCTCTCTCTCTCTCTCTCTCTCTCTATATATATATATATATATATATATATCTATATATATATATATATATATATATCTATATATATATATATATATATATATATATATATATATGAAAATTTAAAAATATGTTATATCATTCGAGACGATTTTCACTAGAATTAATTTCCATTACAAAATAAGTTCAATATTCAATATTTAAGTTTTTAAATCGTCATTCTGAATACTTTTCTAAAGCCTCGTCTGAATAGATTATCGCCTAGATAGTGTATGATTATTGTATGATTGTCATTTCTCTGTACATTGAGGGGTTCACGTGGTAACTGAGATTTGTTCGAGTATGCTCTGATATTTTTACAGATTTCTTTAGCACCGAAATAGATATAAAATCACATTATATAATTGTAATATATATATATATATATATATATATATATATATATATATATATATATATATATATATATATATAATGAAATATTAAAAGAAAAGGAAAAGTGTACGTATGTAGATAAAAAATAAAATATTTATAATTAATTATTCGTCGCCCCTAAAAGACAGCTGCGCTCTGTAGCGAGTATTATAAACAGCAATCATCGTGGCTTCAGTGCAATGTTCTTTTCAAAAGTCGAACTCTGTACGACAGCTGCCTTAAAATAGAATGCATCTCTCGCTGACTTACAGAGATGTTGAAAAGGGCATGTGAACAAAGACGTTAGAATTTGAGTTTGAATTATAACTCATGTACCGGGGTTCGAGTCCACCGACTGGTGTGTATAATTATTCTCTACATTGACGATTCCCATAAAAAGGATGAAACGTCTATGTATGTAAATAAAACACCCAAATGTTATATATATATATATATATATATATATATATATATATAACCTCTTTGTAATATAGCAGGAAAAATCTCAGCAGAGTGCTCGATTAATTGAGAATTAAAATTAAGAATTAAACATTAAGCGCGTAATATTGATTTAGTTTGGTACAGAAAAATTAGTACAACGGATGGCTAAGTTTTTCTGTGCCAATATATATATATATATATATATATATATATATATATATATATATATATATATATATATATTTTGGGCCAAAATAAGGGTCCTATCTTTAAATTTGAATAACTTGAATTTGAATAACTTCCACAAAATAAAAGTTAAACTTACCAAACTTTATGTGTGTGTAGACTGACCCTTCCGACATTTTTTGAAATAAACAAAACAAATTTTAGCCGAAAAACACTTCTTAAAACTTACAAAAACTAAAGTATTGTTTTTTACGCTGTTTTGAGTTTTTTAAGCAAAAATAATGTTTTCTAAATGAGGGTACGTTCCTTAGGGCTAATACGGCTCATGCTTGCTTCGGAAGGAGTCCTTTACTTATTCTAAAAAAAAAAAAAAAAAAAATCAATAAATAAAAAAGTCATGAATTTTTAAAAATAGGACCCTTATTTTTGCCCACCCTGTATATATATATATATAAATTAATATTAACTTTATTTTATATTCCTATAAAACCTTTCAGAAATTGAAGTTGAGCTTTCTTCGGGGATAGAAGTACAGACTGTCACGTTCCGACAACGTTCGTTAAACACTCTTGGATGTCTACCGTCTGTGCCGTCTTAGTTTAGGTATAACTATAACTATATTCCGTTTTTTACGTGCTGATTTCTCGTGGCCGTGTTGTTAGAACCTTTGCTTGCGGACTCTAAAGTACTTCTGTTTCTGGGTTCTGATCTTAAGACTGTCTGAAATTATTATCTCCTACACTGATGATAGAAAAAGCTGGAAACGCCGGCGTATGTCAGTAAATAATTTAATATTTTTTAAAATAAATATTGTTATAATCCCTTTTAATAAATTAAAGTTGAGCTCTGTTCTGAGAGTTAAACTGTCACGTAGCTATATGTCATGTTCCAACAACTTCTGTTGAACACTTTCGATACGTCTACTGTCTGTGAGTGTCTGGTTAAAGCATATACAGGACTTTATTCTCTTTCTTTACGTGGTAATTTTTCGTTGCCATATTGTTAGAACGCCAACATGCGGAGTCTAGGTTAATTCTGGAACTTGGTTTGAATCTTGCGACCGTGTCAAATTATCATCTCCTACACTGAAGATAGAAAAAGCTTGACACGCCGACGTATGTTTGGAAAAAAATATTTAATATTTACTTAAATAAATATTATATATATGGGACTAGAGACAAGGGATATATATATATATATATATATATATATATATATATATATATATATATACAATTGATATTATTCATATATATATATATATATATATATATATATATATAGTTTTGAAAGGTTCATACTTTTTTTTATTTTTATTACTTTTTTTTAAGCATCCGAATGAAATTTAGTAAAAAAGAAGTGTGGTAAATTAACTACCATCAAAGCTGGTAATAGATGCAATATTTATTTTATTTAAAAGAAAAGAAAAAATCGAACCGATTCTTTTTTTTCTTTTTTTCTCTATAAACTGCCATATTTTTTTTATAGTTTATAGTTATACATATATTTCGCTAATAATAAAAGAAAAAAAAGAAAAAAAAAGAAAAAAAAGAAAAAAGAGAAAAAAATGAGAAAAAAAAAGAAGAAAAAGAAAAAAAACGAAAAAAAAAACGACATCTCACTCGCCGGCTCACACCAACTGAAGCTGGTTTCCCAATTACATCGGAATTTAAAACACACTAATGAGGCTAATATTATTAGCGAAATATATGTATAACTATAAACTATTAAAAAAAATATATAACAGTTTATAGAGAAAAAAAGAAAAAAAAAGGATCGGTTCGATTTTGTCTTTTCTTTTAAATAAAATAAATATTGCATCTATTACCAGCTTTGATGGTAGTTAATTTACAATACTTCCCTTTTACTAAATATATATATATATATATATATATATATATATATATATATATCGCATGCTTATTTTACGATTGTCAGCATGGAATAAGGTAACCGTATCGTCGCACGAACAATTTGAACCCTGGATGGAAGTGTTATGAACCGTGGCCTCGTTACCCTTCTGACCAATGCGACGATCAAGTTTTGAAATACGCCTTGGATAATTTCAATTGAAACACATTTACTGTGGTTCTAAAGAGAGTTCTGTCTCCCAAAAGGGATAATTATGAAACGTGGCTGATTTATGAATCAGCAATTTATTATCCCTAGGAACGGCTCAAATTTCTCTCTCCCTCTCTTTCCCTCTCGATATATATATATATATATATATATATATATATATATATATATATATATATATATATATATATATACACTAGTAGAGACACGGGGACTACCCAGGAACATTCTATCAATTTTATATACTGACTCTAGACGGTTTAATACCAAATAAGTTGGTAACCTTTATTTATTTTTCAGATATGTATTGTAACATAGTCTCATCTAATACTAATCAATATAGATACTCTGACATATCTAACGAACGTAAACAGTTTACTGAACAATTTCATTCCTTGAACGCTTTATATAATACAAGGTTTGTTTTCTATGTATGCGCTTGTAATAACACTCCAACACTAGTACAGTGTATTTTGTGATACCTATTCTTTTTCTGCGTAGTCTTTCGTTTGCGCTGAACATATTTATTTACATGTATTTACGTGAATTTTCGCTGATCATATTAATTTATATGAATTTCCTCTTAAATAAAGAGAAGTAAAATCGTCAGGTCTCTATGTTGGCTATTAAAGTAACCTTTGTCTATTATAACGCTCAGACCTTTCCTCTGAGCCTTTCGGCGTTTATATTTGTTTGGTGTCATTTTCAATTGTTTGGTTGGTGTATGTTGCTGTATTGTTATACCCGAAGCTCTATCATATGGATAGTGTTAATGTTTCTTATATGTAGAAATACCACTGCTCATCAGCATTGTACATGGCAGATGTTTACAATAATATGCTAATAAGTAATTCTAATGGCATATTACTGTAAAGCCACACGTTTCTGGACCTATATCTATATATAGTACATAATTCTGAAATCCTGCAATCGATCTTCAAAACACATTTATAATTTCAATTAATCATCAATTAACAATCAATTGAACGTACACTTTTACTTCGTCTAAGCTGCATCACTGAACGCAACTCACAAACTCGGTATCTTATCCCTGTATTTACATAACTACTAAGAAAAGTCTCATGTGCACATATGAGATTGAGATTGTGCCTAGTTAAATCATCTTGAATTTATTATTAAGTAGAAATATGCATTTTAGTAATGGGAGGAAACAATGGTTTGAAATCAATGTTTTTTTCAAAGCAAATTCAGAACATTTATCAAACAAATATATTTAAAAAAAGAGGGTGAAAAAACAGAGTATAGTACAGAAATGTAAACAGCGTTATAGTATGTGTACAATGGAGGATTAATCTTAGGGACTGATCAAATCTAGTCCTAATAAACAAGCCCTTTGTTTACAAAGGGAGGGACGTTAGAGACAACCGTGGACCGTCTCCAAGATGTTTAGATAGTATAGTGAGTGAGCCTGACTGAGAATGGTGAAGGAGTCTATGCTTAAATTCCTAGCGGGTTTTTAAGTAAATAGTCTGTAATGGAAGATCCGTATGTGTTATTTTGAACGTCTCTTGACCGGAAGGTTCCCTTCCTAATTTTACTGAGATTGTGTTATTAAGCTCTACTATCCAATCTTAACGTCATCCTACCAACGTAGTTCGCACTGCAACTAAATTTAAAATGATAAATTATATTATTTTTATAGAAAGGACGCCAATAAAGGTTTTGTAGATAACACAACACGCACATTCGAAGCAAAATGGCAATTTCCAACTGCTGAGCTGATTTGCTTGGCGAATTTCTCACTTACTGTGCCTAACCGGTAAACGAATGTAAATCGGACATTTAGTTACCGTATTTGGTTATATTTCGGAAAAAAAGTATCTATTTTCATTTTTATAACTGTCCTAATTACATCAAGAGCATAGCCGTTATTGGACAAAGTATTAGTTATAGTTTTAATTTCTTCGTCCAATTTTGATTTTGAAAACAATCATAAGAGCTCTGTGTGTTAATGTGCAAATCAAGTTAACGTTTCGTTACTTTTTTTTTAATCCCTCGTTTTTATTAAACCCCTGGATACAGAGAGAGTGAAACCGGTCGGCTGACTTTTTTTCTTGATTAAATTTTAATCATGAACAATAGAAATTGTCTTCTCTTCATGCTTGCAATGATATATATATATATATATATATATATATATATATATATATATATATATATATATATATATATATATATATATATATATATATATATATATATATATATATATATATATAAGACGTAATAAGTAGTAACACTACACATCGAAAACAAGAATAAGTTAAAGGCTCCACAATTTACATTAGAATTGTCAACATAGATAAAGGGCTTAGTAATATCCAGTTGTAAGTTATAGTTACTAAGACTTCTACGACGGAACGAGAGCTATCACCCCTTACAAGCTATCATAGTTGATTAAATAAAAGGTTTGGTTCGAAATTCCGTACAGATTTACGGGTTAGCGAAGATACAGATGAAAAAGGATGGTGGTAACAATAATATCCAAAATGGTAACAGTAGTCCGAAATATCCGAAACTCAAATAGTACAAGACGTCTAGACGTCGGCTATCTTAGTTACATCTGCACATTTACGGCCGGACGACTTCTTCTGTGTAATCACTTAAGTGTTTGTTGGCATATTTTCACAAATACTGACAACTATGTTCTTTAAATTATTCTCAATTAGACTGAGAAAATCCGGCATTTATCTCGACATCTGCAGCTTTAAATTGATGTATTTCTAGATTAGCTGTAACACAAAGAGCTTACCATCGCATAATGATGTGTCTTGGCGATGGAGATGTTTTTGGAGAAACGACATCATGTTTTATAACGTTCTGACAGCTTTCTAGACATACCTTTGCGTGTAGCATGATGAATAATCAGATCATTAAATATTTAAAAAAAATCAATATGCTAATGAACTAAACTATTCTAATTTTACAGAAAATCTCACACATGTTGTAAGTAATCTCTAACTTTTACGCCTGGCCCGGTCATTTTAAAGCAAGTTTCCACCTAAATTAATCTTTATTTTTACATTTTTCTGGATACCGCTTTCTTAATCTTTCTACAATCACTCGTATTGGGTTTGATACAACTGCATATCGTGGAGGGACCATCATTACTAACTTTGACAACTTTTGTAGTCAAACCTAGATTTCTATTGCGCTAAAAGCTCATTGAAAATAGCTGTCAGTATTCAATCTATCGATTAACAAGATGCGATCATTTCCTGAAATTCAATTCAAAAAAATTGATGTACCAATCAAATGGATCTACCAAAAAGTTGCCGTCTACAAAGCATATTTATTCAGTCGAAAAATAATTTTAAAATAAAATGTAACATAAATTATTTGAGCAAGAATTAAATGACACCAACATAGGTTGGTATGCCGTTAAACAAAACAAGCAAACCTCGATTTCACACCGTCATATTTATTACTTACTGTAAGAGCTAATTAAAGCAAACTGAATTTCATCGGTGAAGAACATAGTTGTCGAACTTGCATCGATCCAAATGATGTGTTGTTTGCAAGGATCACGGTTTCATGTCAACGCGGAGACATTATCTACCGATACACTTTGATTTAACATTTTTCGCTTACGTGTCACAGAACGACTGAGGCTTTGTCAAAACTGTCTACTTTGGGAAGTTTTGTATTCATAACGTCCACGAAGGAGTGATGTTTTAAGTCGAACTTTTCGCTTTGCTTGATTCTGTATAGCCTAGCTTATAAATCGCTTGACCAATCGTCACAAACTTGGTTTAATATATCGATCATGGAATTACGCACAACTAATATACTTTTGAGATATCCATGTTAGGACCTTGACTTTTATTTAGTCAAGGTCACAGATAATATAACACTTTTGTTGATAACTTCGCCATGTTCATAACTATTGTCCGTATTAAAGCCAATGAAGTCCCACGTCCTATACGATCGTAACCTTGAAAAATGCAGTCAGTTGCGAAATCTTAATAGAATTTTAGTTTCAGATAATTCTATTATATAATAGTAACAACCATGCAAACTTTAAGCCTGATTAGATAAGTAGTTTAAATTTTCACGAATATATATATATATATATATATATATATATATATATATATATATGAAGGGTTGGAATGCAAAACGCGATAAACGCCATTTAAAAAATAACGAAACTGTCTCTACAAAGAGTGTTGCATTTCAACACTCGACGAAACCCTAAAAGTATGTGTTACATGATATGATACCGAAATAATTTCTGTTTGATTTCAATAAAAATAAGCTCTCATTCGAAGTCACAATTTTAACGAATCGGATTTATCGCGTTTTGCGTTCGAACTCTTCATATATATAGTCTAAATAAGCTTTGAGTCATTAAAAAAAAAGAAAAAAAGTAAAATGCAGTTTAAATTCCTAGAGAAACTAACTAAATCAAAGATATTGCAGACTTAACATTTGTTGCAAAATTTATAAATAAAAAAATAAGTAAATAAAAAAATAAAAAGGGGGGGTTAAGTATCTAAGAGTGAAACAAAAACAGGAGACCTTAAGCGTCTAATATTAACACGGGAATCATCAGCTGTTTACCATGTACTGTTTCGGAGATTGAATAACAGGACAGGTATAATATTCATGGCTCTCCAATGGTACTGATTAAACAACCATTTCCCCAATAATCAAGTGTCGAAATAATTCAGCTTAAAATTCACTAATATATACATAAATAAATAATAATAATAATAATAATAAAATAATAATATATTACCCTTAAGACTACCATATGATAGTATAATTTGCATATCAAATTACATTAATTATAACAATAATAATAATAATAATAATACTATCTAAACACTACACCCAAGAACCATTCTGCAACATGGTAGCTAGCAATAAAATTATATAGGAATTAAAGTTGCATTAAAAAATAAATAAATAAAAATAAAGCTTAAGTGCCTTAGGTACCAGAAAGGTAATAAGATAAGAGGAAGGAAACTTAGCCATACAGATCTAAATATCCAATAGATAGTCTAAATAAGTTTTGAGTCATTTTAAACAAAAAAAAGACAGTAAAATGCAGTTTAAATTCCTAGAGAAACTAACTAAATCCAATATATTGCAGACTTAACATTCGTTGAAAAATTAATAAATAAAAAAATAAGTAAATAAAAAAAATAAAAAGGGGGGTAAAGTATCTAAGAGTGAAACAAAAACAGGAGACCTTAAGCGTCTAATATTAACACGGGGATCATCAGCTGTTTACCATGTAACTGTTTTAAAAACAGGACAGTCATAATATTCATGGCTCTCCAATGGTGCTTATTGAACTACCATTTTCCCAATAATCAAGTGTCGAAATAATTCAGCTTATATATATATATATATATATATATATATATATATATATATATATATATATATATATATATATATATGGGTTAATTCCTCTTTGGTCTGCTACATTTTGAACCCATTGCATTTTATCGTGATGTATTCATCGGTGAACTTTTTCTTATATATTCCTTCTTTTTATTTAGACATTTTCGGCATTTTTTTCTAAAATTTATCTTTCATACTTACTTTACAGCTTTTAAATTATGACTTTTGGCATTAATTGTGGAAACTTATATATTTGTATCCATCTGGTGATAATACTCTATTCTGTTAAAGGTCATTGCTGAAGGAAAGATTAATAAATATTCTTTAATTGAATATACGTTGTTTGTAACAACTGAAGACATAATAGACTTTTTATTTTCACAACCTTTATTTATCTTCTTTCATTTGATCTCTCTCTTTCTCTCTCTTTTTCTCTCTCCTTCTCTCTCTCTCTCTCTCTCTCTCTCTCTCTCTCTCTATATATATATATATATATGTAATAATGTACATATAATATACATACATATACGTATATTCTTCCCACTTACAGTAGCTGGTCGAATGACTCAGTTAGTAGAGCATAGGACTATACTATTTATTAATCTTCTCTTTTTGCGTGTGTTTGAAGCATATGGTCATACGATAATTTACCGCTTTTGCACACAATCCTTTCCATTATGGTTTTACTCTAAAAGATACTACACGCTGCATTGGTTGGGCAGTAAGGATCAGATCAGATAGTGTTGCAAGATATGGCCCTTTTCTCCACATTCACAGATTATTGGGTCAGTTTTGTTAACCCATCTAATCACAGCAACCTTTGATCGTCCATGTCTGTTCTCACACTGGAGCCAGACTGCCACTGAACTGGGAGGTAGGGCCATAAAATTGGGAGTTAGTAAGGGGGCAGTCTCTAGCCGTCTGGTTAACAGTCGTAGTCTTATCCGTTACTGAGATGTTCTTAAGTGTTGGATATGGCTGAGGAAGTTTCTCCCTGACTTCAGTCGTAGGACTGTTGGTTCACTTTCGATGAAAGAATTTGTGTTTATCACTGATATACTATAGCTATATGGAAATTCTAATATATCAAATTTTAATTGAAGTATATCCATAGACAGTATAAAACAAGAGTTCCTGAATTTCTAATACATGTGCATTATTTTCTTGGAATCAAAAGCATGTAATTGATTTTGATCAAAATAAAAATAACGATTCTAGACCTTAAGTTTAGTATCATTATATTTTTATTTTACTCTTCGTAAGGGGACACACAACTGTTCTGTGCGGATAATTAATTTTACCCGTGCAACAACGCATATGCATCCAGTATCTACATAACTTAATGTATGAGTATATGTTTATATTTTTGTATATACATGATTCACTCTTAAACTAATCAATTGATCATTATGAATGTTTGGACATAGCTGATAGGCGTTAGAGGTCGTAATGTAAGCTATATTTCGTTTAATTTATTACTATGCAATACAGGTAAGAAGGACGTGGGACATCTTTGTGAAACTTTTGATGCCTTTAAATTTTGTGAAAATGTTTATCATATGTATACGATCTCAATTAATTAATACCCCCCAAATATATGTTAGTATCGGAGTGTACTATATTTGCTTTATCAACGAAAAAGTATCTCTACTTCGAGGAGTTGTCAAATTTAGATAGTGTCGCAGAGCTACATGGCAAGCCTACAAGAAAATGATTTGGTAGTAAATTTGATATAACAATGTTTTTCATTGTCGGAGATACATTCTCCCAATAGAAATTTAAACTTTTATAGAGCATTGTTTTTTTTCAACGTTTTTCAGCACTAAAAAAGATATTCAAAACTACAAGGATTATTTATTAGTATTGTCTGAATTTCTTTAATTTTATTCATGCGTCAACAAAATATTTAGGCAATTGATTCTTAATTTAGAATTTGCTTAATGTTTTATTATATCGTTAAAGAATATGTTTCCGGTTGAAGCGGTTAGTTGTGAGCGGTTTAATAGATGTTTATCATTGCTATCTTATTTAGTTTTCGCATTTATAATTTATGATGCATAAGTTGATATTGGTACTTATTTTCATAAGTAGAAGTCGTGATTACATTTTGGTTAGAGTCAATGAGTTAACTTAAACTAGCGATACATCTTTTTATCGGAATTCAGGAATGTAAAAACAAACGCAGAAATCCTACCACTAACTATCACTACACAGTAATCCAACAATGGGCCACTGTTGTAAATAATAACTTTTACTATTCATATAGAACAACTATCCAAACAAAGTATCTCTGTATATAAAAATCTATTTTATCTCTGACAACACAGAATTACATTTACTTATCCGACTACGAACTTACTTAATATCTAAAAGAATTCATTAACTTTGGACCTAATTGCCATCTATTTGCTCGATTCTACAATCAGAATAAAAGTAGCCGAAATCGAATAATCATTTAAAAACATTTTAAATCTAGTAAATGAATAAAATATTACAAGACATTTTAAATTAAAGCTCTACTCAAAGTTCAATCCATAAACACACATATATGAAGAAAACAAAGATCCCCTACAATGTTAAGTTTTAAAATGCTGTAAATGAACTCGCAACGCACCTAAATATTTTCATTCAAAAAGTTATTAAACAAACATATACGTAGTATGTAACAAATCTGACTATTTTACTGATTACAAACTATTTTGGACGAAATTAAAAACAATAAACCAACCACCACTAATAAACTAAAGACATGAGTAAACATACTTATTACAACTAAGAATGCCGAAAATGATAACGATAAACTCCCCGGAATTATTGATAATTATAAACCTCGTTACTTATACAATACTGTAAAAATCCATAAACTTAATTCTCTTCTCCACCTTGTAATTTATCAAGGTAGTACCCATGTATACAAATTAACTAACCCAATTAATGAAATAATAACTACTTATTTACCAAGTAAACACAGTGTAAAGTTAAAGTAATGGTTGTTACTTGGCTAGGCACTTACACGTTTTGTGACTAGTTTCGTAATCAACGTTATTGATTTTAAGATGTTCAGTTTTTATGTAAAGTGCTTAGGATAAATAACTTGAATGTGTCTATATTGAGAACAGTAAATTAACTAATAACCTATAATTTAAGAAATAAATACAGTGTCAATTCCACCCATGAATCTATAAAATAAAACAACCGCTTCACTTGATGTTAAACGCTTATTTATTATTGTAACTGTATACGAAGCAATTGATATTATATTTGATAACATGCACAAGAAACTATCTGTTTCACACTTGAAATTCATTCTAATATAATTGAAATAATTAAAAGTTATTATTAACCTGCACAACTAAAGTGTCTTTCTATGACATCATGGGATCGTTCTTCGTCTACCGACTTCAGCAAGTTTTACATTGCCAATCTAGAAAGAAAAATACACATAATTAATCATATGAAGGTAGTTTGGTTTGGTAGTTTTGTTTTACGGCATATCAACTCTTTTTGGGTTATTTAATGCCGAATCTGGTCTTGTTTTCTTCTCTTTTTTGTTTCTTTCCCCTTTTAATATCTGTTTCTATTTAACCCATAGTTGGGACCCTAACAGGTACTACCACTCCGGGTCAGGGTGGACCTGGGAGCAATGGTAATTAAGAGGAGGCTCCACATTCCCCAAAGTCCGTAAGCCGGATCTCACCATCGGATGTAGTTTAAGGTCATATCCAGGACCGGGAGTAGGGTAGGAAAAATAAAAATAAAAAAGGGGAGGGAGAAAGGGAGAGGGGCTGTTGTTTTTGTTTTTGGTTTTGTAGAACATAATTAAGTTTTACAAACAAAAAAAAAAAAAAAAAAAAAAACCTCAATGTAGGTGAATTTCGTCTCAGGGAGCCACAGGGCAGCCTGATCTGGTATCACCAGACTCATATGAAGGAAAGTGCAAGTTAGTATAACTAGTTTGTGAACATCAACTCATATCTCTATAAGATGATTTGCTAATCGGTTGGTCGGTTGATTTTATGTTTGAAATAAATACAATTGTTAAATGTATACTTGCTGGAGTCGACTAGACCCAGAAAGTAATGAAGCGGATAAATAATGAAGAACCTGAACTAATAGGAATTATTACGTTTCTTGAGATATTAATCACAACCAATTCTATTAATGGATTTGAAATAAAGGAACACTAAATTATCTTTTATTTTAGACAACACTAAATACAATGAATTATTTGGATGAAGATTTTCAAATGCACAAAAATATCTGTTGTCCAGGTTTCTTTTGCAAAAAATGTAAAGAAATATTGCTATTGAAATTTGAAAACAAACTAATTTGTTTATCTTCAAATTTCAATGACAGCATATTGCTATCAGCCGAGAGAACGCCACATCTATTATAACATCATTCCGCAGTGTTTAACTCTTGCAAAAGGAAACAAATAACCTCTTCATCAGGTAGAAGTTACTTGATAGAGACTTATTTTCACAAGCTTTATTTTATTGTGAATTAAAACATAATATGTTTCATGTACTTTAATTACGAATGAAATGTAGTAAAATTATATTTCCACGAGAAACAATCTGCTCAAGGTTTTGTAAAATAGAAGAGAAAATATTTGTCGTAAAATTTCAATCACACCACATACAATATATATTTTTGAATGGCTATTAACCTGCCTCCAGGCGCTTGTGCAAATATACCAAGATGGCGTTTCAATATTTATTTAATAATAGTATTACGTTTGTAATATGAAACGACTGGTCCGACAGGAATGAATGGGAAATATTTTATTACATTCTATGTAAAAAAATATGCTAATTAAATTAAAACCGGAAGAACAGACTACATCTTCAGGAACGAGCAAAAGTGAGAGAGTGTATTGGCGTCAGTTTTCTTCGCGAAATAACAATTAATCAAGGTTTAGAAGAATGGGGTAAATTTGTAAAGAAACAATTAATTTCTTTCATATATATAAATGGGTAACATACGGTAGAAGGTATGCGTTATTTATTCCAATACGACAAATTTCTCATTTACTTGACTCACCACGAGGGCAGAGCTAAACACAAGGTCGGTTTTCTGCCTCAGTCTTAGGAGACAGAACAAAACGTAGTGTCAGAACATATACTATACTGTGCCCCTTGCCGAGAGATGCATCTTAAAAAATGTTTAAGTTGATTAACAGTCATTCTTAGGGTACCCTGATTGTTGCAATCAAGACATAGACGAACAAAGTAACTATTTGTTACGTTTCACGCATGAAAATGAACGGTTCTAAAATATATTTGGGAAGGAATTCTTTATAATAAAGATTACACGAACCGCAAGAGTCAAAAACTTATAATTAATCGGATAAGTATCTGAAGAGTCTTTGTCATAAAAACGACAATAACAATGATCAAAGTCTGTGCTTGTTTAAAGTGGGAAAATGAATGATTTACTTGATTAATGTGTGTAAGTTGCGATAACAAAGCCTGATTCTTTCCATTTACACAAAGAAAAGAAAATTGATGTAATCTCCAGTAGACGATTGGCCTCAGTTGTAAGAGTCATGGTAAAGCAAGCTTGGTTGGTTCCGTTGATTTTCTCAGTATTATTATAAGAGGTAAATGGTTGTGATGAAATATTGATGAGAATTTAGTAGAAGAATTCTAGTTTGGTCGCTGTTGTAGACTTTGGCTCACTGACCAAGCGGCCTTCCTGAAGGGCCTGGATTTATTTTGAAAACTATGCACCCAGATTCTATGTCGCGATTGGCTATACCCAGGTTTTACTATCAAATGAAAACTGCATTTCCAAAAATATGTATTATTTAAACCAATCACATAAACAGTTTTACCAATATCAAAAGCTACGCAGAATTCTGCTCTATATTCTAATATTCTCCATATATTCATATGTGTGCCCCTTTATTATTATTTAAACGAAAACAAAAATATTTTTTATTGAATCAACGAATTATATATCTAACAAATATTGGTACAATATATTGTGTTCTCGCTCACATATATGTCTCAACTTTAGGGATTATAATAACTTATAATAACGAGTTTCGTAAATGTGCATGCATATTCAAGCTCGTCTATCTAGCCTTCACTCTAGGTTAGGCCATATGACTTCTGACGTCATAATGTAATGTCTAAGTTTTAATGAGTTAAAAAAACTTTACCTTTCTAAGAAATAGTAATTTTTAAAAATAGATTTACATTTTATTATGAATATATAATGGTATTTTAGAAACTGTTTACCTTACAACAGGATTTCAATTTAAAGACTGTTTCAGCTTTTGTTCTGAAAGTATTTTCGATTAAGTGAAATCAAGTAATAACCTCCATATATTGTATATAATGATAGTAATATATTTTTCATTACCAAACAAAATTTAGCGTCTAGAAATCAAGCTGTTTACTTGATAGTCTGTGAATGAAAGTGAATTTACGCAGTTCATATTTACGATCGTTTTCAGTTGCTATCACCGTAGTTTGTTATCTATGTTTGTCTATATGGATTATAATGTGTATCAATACAGCGCTTCTCCTGTGGCTCTAGATATCATATATATATATATATATATATATATATATATATATATAGCGAAAGAGAGAGAGAGAGAGAGAGAGAGAGAGAGAGAGAGACATAGAGAAGGACCAGCATTCAGATGCATTGTACACTGTGGTAACGAACTTTAAATGTCTTCATATTGTTGTTAAGCTATACCGTTTCATGTCCTGTATAGCGTGAGATTATGCCGATAACTATCGCTAAATTCAAACACACGAAGTAAATTCGTAAAGCTACAAAAAGCATAGTCATCGTCAAGATAACCTTGGTAAAGGCAATCCGTATAATTTTGAAAATAAAATGCACACCGATAGATACTCTTCTATCTAATCTCATAATAACCCTATCCTTTTTCACAGTTTTCATTTTTTTAGCGATAGGGATATTTAGTATACATATGCATGAAGAAGAGGAAGTTGGAGAAGGCGGAATGCAGATGATATAACATGAAAGAAGATAAGAAAACAAATGAGCGTATGAAGAGGCGATGAATGAAACGCACCTATACTAAATATATGTATTAGTTATTATTTAAAATTATTTAGAGTCACATTACTTGTACCACGGGGAATAAATGTAAACTCTAATAACAATACTAATGATACTACTACTACTACTACTACTACTACTACTACTACTACTACTACTACTACTACTAATAATAATAATAATAATAGAAAGCTGTTGTAAGCTTTCTTAGCATGGATTAACTACAAGAAAGGTTACGACAGAATCCCTCAAGCATGGATAATTGAATGGTTAAAAATATACAAAATAACCGGCAAGATTATTAATCTTATTAAGAAAGCAATGGAAACATGGAGACTAGAACTGGCAGCCGGAGGACAACACCTGACTGAGATAAAAATACAGAGAGGCATTTTCCAAGAGGACTCCCTATCATCACTACTGTTTATTATAGCAATAATGCAACACAACTACATGTGATGCTGGATACAAGTTTACAGACAGATAAGAAAGAATAAACAACCTCACGTATATAGACGACCTGAAACTATTTGCAACAAACAGAAAGGGACTGGAAAAACTGATAAATGTGACCAGAATTCACAGGCAATACATTCAAATGAAAAAGTGTTTGCTGCTAGAGATGAAAAAGGGGAACACTGAGACGATAGAAATGTCCAACCAAGTGGAGATGATGGTGTAGGTGAACAGTAGAGCTATAAATATTTTGGAGTTCTGGGGGAAGACACCATCAAGTCAACAGAAATGAAAGATAAGATTGGAAACAATATTTGCGAAAAACAAGAAAACTCTAAAAACGAAATTTTATAGCAGAAATCTAGTAAACGGAATACACACCTGGTCAGTATGATTAATAAGATAATCTGGGACATTAATATGCTGGATTAAAGAAGAACTCCAGTACTTTGACCAGAGGACTGGGAGGTGACGGTGGTTTAGTGGATATCGACACGGACTGAAAACCATGGACGTTCCAAGTTCGAATCCAGTCGGTTTCACTGTACCACTTTCACTTAGTGATGTTGGCAACCTTCTCGTGGTCCTTCATGTAAGTACCCGATGTCTTTCCAGAAAGATTTCTTACTAGAAAAACATCGGGGAAACTAATGCCAACACCAGAATCATCTGATTCACACGAACGAAGAAGAAGAACCAGAGGACTAAAAGATTAATGTACTACACACTACATCCAAAAGACGATACTGACATACTATACAGGAAAAGACACGAAGGGGGGAAGAAGACTGGTAAGTATAGTAGACCGTTTGGATGACACAAAAAGAGCTGGAGAAATACATAACACAGAATACGTCAAGCCTAATCACTACATCAACAAACAACTCAAGAAACATTGAAACAAGAAACAAAAAGGCAAGAAAAAAAGTCGAATGACGCTTCATAAGAGTGCGAATAAAAGAAACGCGCGAAAGTAATTGGACATCACTAAGAAAAGGACAGTTGAACTAAGAAACGGAATCTTTACTGACGGCTGAACAGAACAATGCGATTATGACAAACTATTTAAAGCTAAAATGGATACACCCAAGGTAAACAGTAAATGCAGACTGTGTGAACAAACGGACGAAACAGTAAATCATATTATAAGTGAATGCAGCAAATCGGTCCCAAAAGAATACAATAACAGACATTATTGTGTGATGAAAGAAAGACACAACATCCTCTGAGATATGGATGTACAAACAGATACAATCGTACAAGCCAAGAGACCGGATATCATAATGGTTGACAAGAAGGTAAAATCCTGCCAAATCGTAGACTTTGTCATTACAGCAGATCACAGAGTGAAAATCATGGGGGCCGAAAAATTAAGCAAATACACGGATATTGTCAGAGAACTGAAAGGTTTAGGGAGCATGAAGAAAACAAATATAATACCAATAATCGTAGGAGAATTAAGTACAGAATTTCTCTCAGTTGTTCTCCAGGTGTTTTGGCACCTGGAGAACAACTGGGAGGAATTGGCATCAAAAGGATCACTGAAACCATACACATGGCGGCAATGATCGAAACAGCTGCAATCTTAAAGATAATCCTCGAATGCGGAAACAAACCCGCATAAGCTACGAATGCTAAGCAGTCACATTGAAGTTACAATATTAAGAAAACAAAGCCACAGGAAGATCACCACTGCACAAACCAAGAAACAGAAACTGCAAAAAATATCATAAGCTGGCTCTCGGCTGACATCACACAAAATTGTAGTAGGCGGTCAAAGAGGAGGACAAAACCGAGGAGCAATATCACAAACAATACCATGACTGGGATAGTTCGGAGAGTCCTTGGACATCAGGGAGGCTTATTGCCACAACAATCCCAAGGCAGATCAATGTTCGTTGCCAGTGAGAAATCAATTGTAGGCGATTGTGGTTGAAATAAGGTGGATATTACTAGACACACGGGTAGGTTTGTTGTCACTCAAACCCCAGGGAACACCACTGGTTTTTATTGGTGATCAATCACCGACGATGACTTGTTAACTCCTAGGGAACAGAAATATTATTATTATTATTATTATTATTATTATTATTATTATTATTATTATTATTATTATTATTATTATTATTATTATTATTATTATTATTATTATTAATAATAATAATAATAATAATAATAATAATAATAATAATAATAATAATAATAATAATATCCGAACTAGGTTCATCAAACATTACATTGACAAAATACAGAATCACCGATATGCCGATTGTGTAATGAAAGGTGATAAACCTTAGCGTATATTGTATCTGAATGCCCAATACTAGCACAACATCAGTAAAAAAAAATTGAGGAACGACAAAGTCGCTCAGGTACTACACTGCAATATATGCGAACATTTTGAATTGGACCACAATGAGAAGTCGTATGAGCATAAGCCAGAAGTGGTACAGAGGAACGGCTATGCCAAACTTCTTAGGGGCATGCGCATATACACTGATCAGGTTCTTGAACATTCAACACCAGACTTAATTTTTCTAAACAAAAACAAAAGCACTTGCTTACTCATTGATATATCCTGCCCCTTCGATACCAGAGTGCAGGAGATCAAAACACGACAAAATAAATAAATAGCAAGATCTAAAATGGGAATTAGACAATGGAAATGTAAAGAAGTGAACGTGATTCCCGTTGTAATTGGAACGTTTGGGACCATAACAAAAAACCACCATAACTCGCTTAAACAGATGTACAGGACAATTTATTTTACAATTTGGCAAAAGTCTGTCTTGTTAGGAACAGCGAACGTGTAACGATATAGCTTGACTCTCTAAGGTCAAAAGAATTGATTAGTGTTGAAAAAAGAAAACTCTACCTACAAACATCCAACAATTGACACTATGATGAAATAATAATAATAATAGTAATAATAATGATAATAATAATAATAATAATAATAATAATAATAATAATAATAATAATAATAGGAAACTATAACAAATAAATGATTCAACATAAAAATATATCAAGTATTAATTACACACCCTTTTCGGCAAATTTTGCTATTTACATTAACAAACAGATTCGACTTACGCCAGTTATTACCAGTGATTACTTACGTATAAGATTCGGTAGCTTTCAGGCGATGATTCCATAGGATAAAATTGTGTTTTAAGAGGATGTAAAGCTTACAAAGTATTTATACAAATATCAGTGTTTTTTCCGTGGGTCTATGGAATGAAGTAATTAGGGAAACATGGATGTGATTCCATTGCATTAACTTGCGCTTAAGCAGGTTCGAAGTTCGTAAAAAAATTAGAAAATAGACAAAATCTTGTCTCCATTTTTTTTCTTTTGCGGGGGAACTTGAAACACTTAAGATAAAAAAAAGTATCTTAAAAATATTAACTAATTCGAAGGCGGCTCTGTATACCATGTGCTTGTGGAGTTGAATTTCTCGATGGACTCTTATGGGAGACTATTAACACACCTTATTAAACCTATACATTGAGTAACATAGTAGGGTACGCTGACCAGAATGTCATTGAAAAAATTATTTCAAATTATAGTTGTGGTTTTACGGCGCTCAATGCCATAAGGATTAGGTGAGAGTGATAACGACTTGATTTAAGCCATTTACTAAGACCCTAGACCATCGGTATCATTCCGACATGGAATTTATCTAAAACAACTTTTGCTCTTAGCAATTAATAGAAACAAAGAGAGATTTCTACAGCTTATCTCTAAACCAAATGCTCTAATCTAAAATAATGACAATATATTTTAATCAAGATAGAGCCTAGCATACCCATCGGATAGAATTTTAAACGCATTCATGTAATATTGCCGAAAAAGATTTTTATTAATATTCTAACTATATAAAGTGGACTGTTCTCTGCCTGTAACTTTGACTAGAGTAAGAAAATAACCACATGTACCATAGGCTACGGACATCATGACATCATGCACCTACTTCACTCGATCGAGTTTCGAGAAAACGTCAATTAATATCATCCTCAAACATTAAATACTATTATTAGACCCCTAGGTCTGACTCTCCCTACAAACGTAATATAGTAGTGTAGCATCCTCACTTATTAATATACACCTACCACGCAACTCTTACACATCGTAGATAATATTAAAAAAGGAACTGATATTGGTTACACCGATGATTTTTTCAACTTTACATCATCTAAAAATATTACTTTTAACATAGGTATCATAAACGGATTAAGCTTATGTAAAGCTTACACGAATAACAGAATATCAGGTTTGCGTCTAAAAATTACTTACTTTTTCATATAAATATATTCAAATTCTGGAATTTCAGAATCAATAAACACGATTCAAAATGACATCATTGATCCACTACTCCAAAGTTCGACACAATTTTACTTCCAATTATGGATTTTTTAAGTATGAATCAATATCACAATTTACCATTTCGGACATACAACTATCACTACCCACATTCATTACAATTTTAAGGCTATAACACTATTTCTGAACACATAACATCGTCATAGCGAGCCTAGCCTTCGATTTCATTGTTCACAATACTTGTACAGTAGAACGTAATGTCGCTTTCTTAGTGACGCAGTCAGATACAATTACTAGCTAAACATTATTCCGAATATGATAAACTCTACGTTCACTTTGATGGAGAGATAACCGGCTAGAATTCCCATCTCAGCATTACTGTTACTGTTCACTATTCACGACTCTTTTACGCTACATAAGTAACGTCTTCATACACAAAAATAACTATAAAATTATTTTACCAAATCAGTCACTTCCTCATCATCAGTAAAATGTTTCGCTTCTATCCATCTATAAGAAGTTTACGTTTACACGAGGACATAATAAAGCGTAATGATTCCGACCGCAATACAGTCAAGCTAAGTACCTTTCTAACAATTTTAATATTGTTTCAAAAATAGTAATTAGGTTAATTTACATTACTAAATAATACCCTTACATAACATTATTACGGCTTTGCTCTTTATAACAATACGTACTCATACGTCATGTTATATACTTTTCGAACAAGTTTAATATTACTAAACAAATAGTAATTAGCATTATTTGCATCAACAAATATTACAAAGTACACCACATTCTTACGGCTTCTTCTTTTCATAAAATATGTTATAAATTTTGCTAGCATTTCACGTACGATACGGACATTTCTTCCTTTCCACTTATACATGCCTTTTATTCATTCTATTCTGCAATGCTACTTGCATCAGTCCTTTCTCGGCACTCTCGCAATTTACAGACAGTGCTGCAATGATACCGTTACTCTTTACATACCAATTCTTAATATAGTGAGGAGGGCACGGTGCGGGTCCGTAAACTGCAGATGTATCATTTATCTCCTCCAACAGTGAAGGAGAAACCCTTTAATACTTCGCCAATGTTCTTTTTGACCCAATCTGTCTGCCCACTTTTCACAAGATAATAGATTTTCCTTAATTAAATATGTTAACTATTTTGTACTTTCACCGAACAATTTAATAAACATTAAATTTCGCAAAAAATAGATTTCAACTAAGAAATCCTATATAAATAATAAAATAAATTGACAGGGTCCGTAAACTGCAGAAATATATATATCTTTCCTCGAATAATAGATGACCATACATCTTCACACAAAAGGTAGCACTTTGGATTCGGACAATACTTACAATTATTACGGTCTAAAAAGCTTTCTCCTTCACTGACCCAGCAGATAAAAGATAACTTCTGCAGTTTTCGGAGCAGGGCCGTGCTATTTTCAGATATGCTTTTCAGGTTAAGTTCAATTTCTTTTATTTTTTTTATATTTCTCTCGGGCAGCGCCGGCCAGCGGGTCTTGCTAGTATACTATATTTTCAAGTTCTATTAAACTTCGTAGATACACCATTGACTGTACTTGCTGACACGATGGCACCGTGCCCGCCGTGTATGTGTCAACGTTGGCTTGCGAGTTAATATCACAAGATAAATAAAAGCAAACTAGTACTTACTATTAAACACTTGGATAAATATTTCATATTAAAACTCTGTTGACATTACTTTTCCTTCGTACCTTGTTTGTTCCCAACAACCAGCAGTACTGGGACATCGTTTTTTTTTCTTCATACTGTGATTCCAACACGATCGTCTTATAAGCCGTCAAACACCGTTGTAAACATGAGCCATTAGCTGTGGCAGCAGAGTCACATACACCCACATATATTTATATATATATATATATATATATATACATATATTTGATACGTTTTACCTGGTCACTCACGTGTTACACATGATTGACAGTATATTCTCGTACTGCATTTTCTCCGTGCTATAGCAAAAAATATCAACTGTTTTTGTTTCCTTCACACAAACTTAAACTCCGGTGATTCCCTAGCTTTTAAGCGACTTTAAACCATGATAACTTAAAGACCAGTGGTGCAGTTGGACAGGGGGATAATTCACAGCATTACTTCGGAAGCAAATACCTTACTTCCTATTCTTAAGATACAGAGATAGTCAGAGATTATAGTTCCAGACACCCCAAGATATACTTTGACGATCATATACAAGACTTCATTAATAACCATAAAATTAGACTTATTTGCTAGATCTTACATAAGTGTAGTAAGAAAAATCATATTAAATATGAATAATCCTAACAATTAGAGAGAAAATGTTATAATCCCTATGGATCTTTTCTAATCAAGTATCTAATTGGTTAAGCAACTTAAAATATAAGCAACATTTTACATTTCCAGCTTTGGGCAAATACCTCTACTACTAATCTATTACACCTATATTATTTAATATGCCACTGATTATAGCTAACAATAAACTCTGACGTCACTTTAACCAGAATAGCTCTTATTCTTTTGGGTCAGACAATCAATAGTACACTTTGACGGAAGATTCTGGGCTAAGAGAGATACCCTAACTACTTAATGTTTTGATTGTTCAACGGACTTACACGTAACAGAACTGTTTGGATTGTTCTTGCTGGATGAAATCTATCAACATTACAAAGATGACATCTCATTAGAAGATCGCCTTTAGAGAGACGATGCTCACATATCTATTTGATCAACTAGTATAGTTTACAATAAAAAACTGCATGATCTACTTAGAAACGTTTTCTTACAAAATACATTTGATATAAATAGATACGTAGTAAATCTCCTAGATTTAACTCTAAACCTTTTGACTAAAAGATGACCCATGCCATAAACCTAAGTAAATATTATATTACGCCAATAAGGACTCTAATTATTCTCGATCTATCATTAATTCAATAGCTAATGTAGCTAGACGAATATTTTCAACCATATTTCGGTTGAATAAATGGTGTTCCACCGATGATGAGACTTTAGTTCCTGGAAATACCCGAAAGAACACCACATTTTGGTTTGACTTTGAACTATTAACTTTCACATTGCTACAACTTATTAAAACATTAATCTTATTTGTACGTGACTTATTTTAATGTCCCTATCCTCGTCGTTAGAACCTGCAATATATGTCCCGTCTACTCATATAGTGTGTTGATATTTGACATAAAAAATTATACGTTCTTTAAATCAAAGATCTATGTGCAGTTGTTTTTCATATTTTAATTTGTTTACTTATTGATGTGATTCTTTGTACAAATGCGCTTTTATCTGATTTCTATGTATATTTACTTTAAGATTTTGTGCATTTTGTTTTCTTGTTGTTCTCGGTTAATCAACTCATTTCGATATAAATATGTTTCTTGTATTTTAGCTAATTATATAAAATAATTATTTTATTCATCATTATTTTAATTTAATTATAATTTAATTGAATTTGATTTATATACAGATTATCTTTGTATCATTAATGTATATTATTTTAGGTATTTTAATGAAATTCTATCATTGTATATTATAGTAATTTATTACAATTTATTAGTAATGTCATCATTTTTATTATCATTATTGGTTAAAGAGCTATCCATGTTTATTACTATTATGTTTATGGATTATTACTAGTATTGTTACTTTATTCCTTGGTTCGGTTTGTTTTGATTCTCTAAACAATTACATATTAATAATGATTGATTTCCTTTATCTTTTACTTTAAATTTAATATTTTGTTATCATTTTTATTTTATTTTATTTTAAATATGGTATTATTATTATTATTATTATTATTATTATTATGATTATGATTATTATTATTATTATTATTATTATTATTATTATTATTATTATTATTATTATTATTATTATTATTATTATTATTATTATCATTATTATTTCATAGTAGTCTCAACGTTTTTATGTTTTCTTTTTCCAATACCAAGTCAATTCCTTTGACCTTATACATTCAAGATATACTGTTACACTTTCGCTCTTCCCAACAGGTGAGACTTTTTTCAGAATTGGAAAATAAAAGTCTTGTCAATTAGTTTTAGCCATTTATGGTGGCTTTTCGTTATGGTTCCAAGCGTTCCAATTACAACAGGAATCACTTTTACTTTTTAAATTTCCATTTTAGATCTTGATATTTATTTATTTCATCGTGTTTTGTTCTCCTACACTCTGGTATCGATGGGGCAGGCTATACCAATGAGTCAACAAGTTCTCTGGTCTTTGTTTAGAAAGATTAAGTCTGGTTTTTAATGGTCAAGGACCTTATCAGTCTGTATGCGCATGTCCCAAAGAAGTTTATCATTGTCGTTCTTTTGTACCACTTCTGGTTTATGCTCATACAACTTCTAATTGTGGTCTAATTCATAAGGTGTGTATATATTATGAGAATATAAAAGTGTGATTTTGTTTATTATTTTAAATTTAATCCTAATTTATTGTTCATAGAATGAGAAAGGAGTTGACGAAAATAGAGACAGATATATTAAACTATTGATTTATTTATGTGTTGTTGCATTTATATATTTATTATTTATAATATTATTCATTTTTTATTAAATTATTCACAAGCACATACGCACATGCACACGCAATATACATACACATATATATATATATATATATATATATATATATATATATATATATATATACATCTATACAGATACATGCATACTTAAAATTAATGTTTGAAAAATAAAAACGTGAATTATAAAATTAGAAAGAGAAAAAATATGAATGTATTTGTATTTATCAAAAGTATTTCAGTGATAGTTTATTTATTATTATTACTGATCTTTTCATACATGTGAGTTAACATACATATTTGTACGTACGCATATACAATCAAATAACATCATACATATATGAAAATAATTTATTGAATTTACTTAAATTTCATTTAGACATTAAGCGAGACGTATGAAAAGAATGTGGTATAGCGTACCTAGCCTGGATCTGAATTAAATTTTTGTTTAGATAAAATGAGTCTGCTTATTGAAGAAGATGAATTATAGAAACCATGACGTTGTTTTATAGTGTCAGAATTTTGAATAAGTGCTGCTGCAAGAAGTCTTCGTCGAGATTTATTTGAAATGATTTCAATAGTTTTAGCCTGTTTAAAATTTAACAAACGATCGTGTTGTACTGCGTGGGTTATAAGTGCGTTAATTGAGTTGCTACATTTTATGTCTCTTTTGTGTTCACAATGGTTCTTTTTTAGTTCCTGTTGAGTCTTAAGAAAAGGCTTGGTGAACACTAAAAACGCACTCAATTGTCCTTGAATTTGACTTGCTATAAGAATATATTGAACATCGTTCAAGTAAATACTGAACTAATCCATATGTAAGTAATATATTGTTCTATAACAGAAATCCCCTTAAGACGAATCATGTTATAACCCAAATTCCCACGCCTTTAATCATTCGGCCACTATAAAGAATCTGATAAATCAGTGATATTCAAAACCTGTTATAGTCAGCTTTCACATACAGTTTTCAACTACTGAAGGAAAATGGATTAAAGCTACGATGACGGTTGCGTTAATACTACTCACTACAATGCCCAGCATTGATTGGGGGCGACACATAAGTATAAATATTTGTTTTTATCTACATACGTATACCTTTAATCCTTTCGGGAATCGTCAGTGTGGAGATATTTATCAATACATGTCACAGGATTCGAAACCCCGGAACACGAGTCATGTTATAACCCAAATGCCGACGCTTTAACTCATTCGGCTACTATGAACAATCTGATAAATCAGCGAGCGTTTAAACTTGTTATACGCAGCCGTCGCGATGAATATATCTTATATATAGCTAACTATATTATATACTAGCTGGACCCGTCCACCGGCGTTGCCCGGGAAAAATTAAAAGAATTAATAAAACTTTGTCAACATCCGACAGAACGTACAAATTTAATGTTTAGAATTCTTGTCGGTTTGGAATTGTTGAAGTGTGAAAGAAGGAAGAAAGGAATGACTGAAGGAAGGAAACGAGGTTGTAGGAGTCTTTCGTGGCCCAGTATTTCCCAAACACCCGCTCTATCTATGGTAATGAGCACTTTTAAAATTAAAGAGGCCTACAGAGCACTATTAAATCCAATCCCTCTTCTGCTATCTTTGCATAGACATTCCATTTTTTGTGAGGAAAGAAAAACGAAAAATGAGTATGCCTCCTGAGCACTACTGATACACACAAATATAATTAAAGAGGGCTGCAGAGAACTAATAAACCATGTGTGTTCGAAGAGAAATGATGATATTTACTATAGTTAAAGTACTACCTATTACATTGATTTCTTTTCAAAAAACATCCGGCCCATGATCCTGTAAAAAAAATGGGTGCGTCGACTGGGGTCGAACCCTAAAGTTCTCGGTCTAAGATTTACGACGATAACCATATAGCCACAAAAGCGATTCAAACATCTATTCAAAATAGGTCAGTAAAACTAAGCATGTAGCGGGCATGCGTTTTATATTACGATCCGAAAGGCGACCAAATGTTGGGTCCACCAGTCACACGTGTTTGTCATTTCTATACGACAAAATAAATGTTTTTTTTTCAATTTTTGGATATTATGCGTGTGAAAGGTGTGGGATTAATGAATTTGTCAACTTTATGCAAGTCTGTCTCGTAGCGTGGCGTATATTGACTTAATTCGGAAGTCGAGTCGCTGAAGAAATTGTAGCCGCCATGTTGAGTAATGAAACACTGCAAGGAACTATGTTCGTTAATTGCATTCTCTAAAACCGGAATGAGTATAAATTTATAGTAATAGGTAGAAATAACGTAATCTGATATTCTCGAGCTTCCATTTAATGTGTGCGTAATATTTTGTATTATGTAGTAAATTAATAGCAGACAAATCGTAAATATTAAGGAACACTTTTTTGAAAAGTAGACGTTGTTTATTAGTTCCCGGTGTCGATGGGGAGAGTGTCAGTACTGAAGTGTTAGGGGGAAAATTTTTTGCTACCACCTATATTGAGTATGTTTTGAGGAAAATCGAAGATGGTGAGTTAAAACTAATACGTAGTGTTAGCTCGAGAAGAAGAATAACAAATTTACTAAAACACGCTCGAGTAAATAAGTGTAATATAGTGGTGAGTTTAGTAGTAGCCTATGATGCATGTGCTTATTTTCCTATTCTTCAAAAATGTACAGGGGAAAATTGTATTAACTTTATATTATATATATATATATATAAATATATATTCATCTCTAAATAATATAGTCGCATAGATACACGCAAATATATGTATACGTGTGTGTATTGATATATATGTACGCACACAGATTTATCTTTTAATCTAACGTGGCGTCTGCTGCCAAAATGTGAGAAAGACGCAACAAAATCTCCCAAAATAAATTTAATCGGAAGCTGATGAACATCGATCATTTTGTTTTTCTTCCAGTATATTTTTACCGCCTTTTCAGTTTGCATCTCTCTGTCTCTCTCCCAGTCGACGCCCAATTTCACCGAACGCTGACGGCCCTTTCCGCTGGTACCCATTCAACATTGGTTTCCACATCGCCCCGTTGCACCCTATCTCCATCACCGCCCATCGCTGTCTGTCTGTCTGTCTATCCGGTCGTCATTGTTTCCATTTATAAAATTTTGCCAGCGTCCTTGCATTCTGTGCAATGGCCGTTCCATCTACACTGTCCTGCTAAAACGCTTTTTTTTCTTCTTGCTTCCCGCTTAATGATTCGGATGTAGAGAACAAGAGCCATTTCCTCATCTTATAATCGGATCTCCAGTTTCTTGTATATATATATATATATATAAATATATATATATATATATATATATATATATATATATATATATATATATATATATATATATATATATATATATATATATATATAAGCTGTATTTACCCGCCGTTGCCGCGTGATGATAAAATAGAGTATTAAATATATAGAAAAAAAATAAATTGATAGATGTGTTTTATACCCGGGCTACATTCACATACTAAAAGCATACTGAATCCTTAATCAATCAAATGATAGACCGCAACTCGTTGATGCAACACTTCTTTCTATAACTTAAACAACATTAAATATTAAAATGTATTTACTTACAGACAACGTTGTTTTTGATATATATATATATATATATATATATATATATATATATATATATAGTTTTATATAATTATTTCCACAATAAAAAAACGCCTCAGCCCACAACCTATGAAATAAACAAACAGAAAGTCCGAGACTCGAGTTTCGCTCTCCTTTTGGCTCATCAGTAGAACACATCCGAACTCAGGATTCGAAACCTGAATATATATATATATATATATATATATATATATATATATATATATATATTGTGTGTGTATGTGTGCGCAATAAGTTTAGATGCTAAATTAGGTTGAAAAGATGGTTGAGGGTTTTGATTAGAAGTTCGCCGCCTATGTTCAAATTTTAGCAATAAGTATTTTCGTTTTTTGGACTTTTGCCTATTTTTACATTTCTCATTCCTTTTGTTATTTCATTTGTCAATATTGGATGAAATCCTTCAAGTGCTTCGTTGTATACCAGACAATCATTTCTATTGTAATATTCATATAAATTTACAAAATGTTGGAGATTTTTTCTCTATCTTAAATAGTATTCCATTACTATGCTATTGTTGGGAACACCAATAAAGTGCTCGATCATAGGTTCTACATTAGCTAATACATAGTATTTTATTATAACAACTATACATTGCAGTGTCTGTAACGTGTAATTGGGTTTCATCGGTCCGGACATATCGGTTCTAGAGTAGAAACTCTTTTATATTTTAAGGCTACATTGTCAGCATCGTTTAGTAAGCGAAGATGTATTAAGTAAGGTATGCGTATATGTCGCTTTCTCTCTATATATATGTGTGTAAATGGTCCAATGCTAAACTAATTAACCAATCATTATGATTTTTGTAAAATAGATACTAGGTATAAAAAAGTAGGAATGTTTGCTATATTTGGTTTAATTACTTTCATGCAAATAGAGTTAAAAGAAGGCGGAAATCCTTAGTGAGAATTAAGGTACCTTTGATATTTTGTACAATTTTAACAATAAGTTTAAAATATCAAATATTTTTCCGTGATATCAGTTTTTTGGTGTAATTATAAAGAGTGTTTAGGGGGCATAATATGAGCAACAGCTCATTTTAGGTTTACATTAAATGTTATCTACTGTCATTAAGTAAAATTCCTTGAATTTGAATTTCTTCTTAGGATCCGTTTACGCTTAAACCTTTAATATGAGACATTTTAAAGAAACAAAATTACGTAATGGATTTTTATTTTAAAAAAAACAATAATTATAGACATAAGTTTTAATAGCTTTATATGTTATTGTAATCTTCGTAAGGTGGAACAGAAGTAGTGTAAACTCTTCCTTTCGTATAATTCGTTTTTCATTTTACCCGTCATGAGACTAGTATTTTTCTTCATTTATATATATATATATATATATATATATATATATATATATATATAGTCTCGGAAGTTTCTCAACCATTAAAACTATATATTAAAAAAATGTATATATAAAAAAAAACAAAAAAAACTTATAGTCTCAAGTCTTCCAGTGGAAAATCACTCATGTAAGTCAATTTATTTTTTACAGTTATTATATTAGTTAGTTTTTAACACTATTTTAAGGGATCATCAGTTGTTTACCATGAAAAACTGTTTCGGGAATTTAAAAACAAGACAGTATTTAATTTCATGGCTTCCCAGCAGAGTTGATCAGACCCCACTTCCCTTAAAAGACAAAAACATTAACATTCCTTATACTAAATCTACGTTTTGTTCCATATAAATGTTTTGCTAACTTATATTAGTTATTTAAGACACAAAAAAAAAAATTCTTTACCTGTGCTGTTCGTCTGTCTAATACGCATACCTTACTTAATATATATATATATATATATATATATATATATATTATAGATTTGTATGTTGCGAGTAGATACACAAATCTTACCATATTTAAAAAGTCAAAACCTGATTGAAATAGAGTTTCCTGTCACCTACTTTGGAAGTCAGTTTCTAAAACATACTGATCTCATCCGCTGAAGAAGGAAATAGATTCCTTTCGAAAATCCCATAAATTTCTTTTACAGTTTCCTACAAACGTTGTGCATCTTACTTCGAGTTATGAAATCATCTATTTTTGAAGTATTTTTACTTCCTGATATGTTGATGTTTAATTCTTAGAATAACGATTTCGGAAGTATATATACATCATTTTTTCTTATTCTAATATAGCTTCTAATACTGCACGCAAAATATATACATACATATAACATACATGTATCTATTTCATGCTTTTCCATGTATATATATATATATATATATATATATATATATATATCAATATATATATATATATATATGAATACACTAGAGTAAATATATATATTAATATATATATATATATATATATATATATATATATATATATAGTGTGTCGTGGGCATATTTAAAAGAAATCAATAACGTGCTCGGTCGTAAAAAGGGATTTTCTAATGTATATTACAGAAGGGATTATCTAGTTTTCGACAATGTGTATTAAAGTATATATATATATATATATATATATATATATATATATATATATATATATATATATATATATATATATATTTCCACAATAAGAATATATATATATATATATATATATATATATATATATATATATATATATATATATACACACATACGGTACAATCACGTTGACACGCCGGTTCCCGTTAGTTCACCGAAGTTAAGCAACGTCGAGTATTAAATGGGTGACCATTTGGGACTACCAGGTGCTGTATGTGCTCTCTGTTTATCTCGGCATTGTTTCCAATCGTCTTGAACTGCTTGCCATTGGAATCAAGCTATGCCGACTCAGGAGAGGTGTTGTTGGTGTTTACGCAACCCTTGCTTTATAATTACACGCGCAGCCAGCCCCTTATAGGGGTATCCGTAGTCTCTCTAGACTGAACGGAGGGCTTGAAGAAAAGATATATATATAGATATATATATATATATATATATATATATATATATATATATATATATATATATATATATATATGTGTGTGTGTATGTGTGTAATTATACTAGACTAGACGTTCTGTCGGAAACTAGACAATCTCTTCTGTAAAAATTGATTAAATAAAATAGAATATTTTCGAACAATGAAATCAAGCAACGCAAAATATCAAAATCTTGTAAAAATATACGCTACTTTAAAATATGATGAATTAAAATAATGATTACCGAAATTAACGATCGTTTATTTTTGTGAGTCACGGAGTCACCAACTGAAGACGTGATTATCAAATAAGTCGAGTTCATAAAGACCGGAGCGTTCTGGTGAAAAGTCTTGCAAGGATAACTCGCCTTCACTGTGAATACAATTCAGAAGCAAGGAAACGAATACAAAATGCAGATAGTAATTATGCCTAGGTTTTATTCATTTTCAAGCCCCAAACTGTACATTATAACCTTGAAACAAGAAGTAAAAAGTGTTCCGTATTCAAATTCTTTCGTGTAACTTAGGTTGTTCGGCAATTTTGGGCTGCAGTGTATTGAAATGTAGACGCGATGGTCATGTGTTTGTAAACTAGATCTAAAAACGAAAGTGTCTCAGAAATAATAAAAAAGCGACTGAAGAAGTACAGGTAGAAACTTTCCGTTATACAAGTAATACTGTTTGAGAAGCACGCACATCATTTAAACTTTGAATCGCCCTGTAAGATTTGAGAAAACGACCCATTGGATCAGTTAGTCTCAAGTCTAAGCTCTTGATTATAAGGGTCATTTTAGTGACAAAAAGATTTGTGTTTAAATATATTTAACAAAAGCAATTATTAGCTTAATTTTCCCTTTACAAATTTGACACACTCAGCCAGCGTGTGATTCTTTTTCTTATAGACATCAAAGATAATTGGCGAGTTTGATTAGTTTTCATGGTACTGGTACAGCTTTTGAACCAAACAAAAACTAGCTTTTTCTTCTCGCCGTTTACGTAAACAGCTGAGAGATACCGAAGCATTTAGCCAATCAGAATACTCAAAAAGCAGACGACAAATTTATCTGTGAATTCATGACATCATACAATTCCTGTCAGGCAGGCGATCATTGAGGAAAAGTGATTAAACCGAAGATGTATTACTTAGCTTTAGCACAGGCGATTTATTCTCCTGAAACTGATCCGATTTTGTAAAAAAAAGAAACTGATAGCAGAATTGTACCCTGTGGACCGACTTCGTTCATATTCTTCTTCTTCTTCTTCTTCTTCTTCTTCTTCTTCTTCTTCTTCTTCTTCTTCTTCGTCTTCTTCTTCATATTCGTCGTCGCTTTGTATCAAAATCGATCAGGATTCACAGGGCCACTGTAAATTATGTACTGCATTATCGGATTTAGAGAGCTATTTTACTACAGCTTTTTCGGAAAACATAGGAAATAGTCTAATATCTTTTCTGTGTCAAATACAGGATCAGAAGAAATGCAGTAATTTTCTGTTGCTTAGTTTTTACTTTTAAGTTTTTAAAATCTCAATTCTTTCTCGATTATTCTTTTATTGTTTTATATTTGTCTTGAAGCCGAACATCTTTTTGAAGACATTTTAATTAATATATCAAGATTGTGAACATTTTTCTCCATTCATTTGTTTGTTACAGTTTCTCGTATATTATTATTTCATAAACTTATTGGTATTCAGGTGGAAGTACGGGGCGAGTTCTTATAAATTGTCCCATACCAGAGATACGAATGCCTTCTCGATATCTGGCGAGGAAAATGATAGCTATACTGAAAATTGAAAACTATAGCTATACTGAAAATTGAAAAACAAAATAGTCTTATCAAGCAATAACACTCCGTGTTACTTAATAATGTTTGCATATATATATATATATATATAGTAGAGAATGGTAGTTTGCTTGAAGCATTGCTGCGTATAGTAGTAGTAAGTTTTTGAAAGGCTGTGGGCAATGCAATTCCGGGTAAGATGCAAGTTGAAAGGAAAGGAACAAAAACAATAACAATAAATCGAATACGATATAAGACTTACTATTTATTTTTCCTTTTTTTTTTCTTACATAACAGCAAGAGTGTTTTAGCTGTTCGTGTGAAGTCCGGGTGATTAAAAATCACTATTTGATATTTCGGGAAAAGACATCCCTTTGTCAAAAATAATTAAACCAGAAGAAGAATATTTTTTTCTTCTCCGACTGTGTAGAGAATAATACAAAACAAAATGGCTGCCAGATATAGACCGCAGCAAATAAAGCAGTTTCGCAGGGAATATAAATTAAATTAAGTTTTATTTTAATATTATGTTAAATATATGATTTGGTGTTTAAAAATATTTGTGTAATGTTGGTTAGGTGTATGGTGTTCGATAAACTATTAAACAGTTATCTTTATTGTGTACCATTTGTGGGTTTAACTGCTCGATGAACGACGGGAAGGAAGGCAACGGAATTCTCTAAGAGAGTGACCTGCATTATAATAAATAAGTTAGAGTATGTTTGAGCTAATAATTTTTCTTTTTTAAAACGGCTTTTTTTGGGCTTACATCACGTAGGATCACAACCTCTTTCTAATGGTTTAATAAGTCCGATCGCTAACATTTCTCCCCACACTTTCCACAGTTTACTCAACTTCTCCCACTACTACCATCTATTTGTAGCTCATAGTTTATCTCTTCATAAGCGTTTTTTTAAAGCTGTCTTCCCCGTACTACCATTGTTTAAAATAGTTTGTACTTTGTGTGTATATTTCCTCAGACAAACCATCCTGAGGAAGTCTTGAAATAAAGACAGAACCTTGATGAATACATAAATACTATTTTTTGTTTTCCTGTTTTAATTTTCCATTACTTTCTATTTTTCATCATATATATATATATATATATATATATATATATATATATATATATATATATATATATATATATATATATATATATAACATCAACTAGATCAGCACAAGCCCACATCTAAAAAAATATTAAAGGCTGAAGGCTTTAAACACCGACATAATAACAGACACCATACGCGTCTCCTAACTAAAAAAACTAAAAGAAGCAGCTAAATAACTATACAAAACAATAAAACTACTTACAAAAAACCCTACCGAACAACAATAAAACAAAATATTAAGCAAATAATCACTGCGAACAATACCGAAATAAAAACAATACCTCCTAGTAAAACTATAGGCAGCTATAAACCTTGCTATATATATACGGAAAAATGTAAACACATAAGGAAGGATACCCCCTAAGGCCCATAAACTCCCAAACCTCTACACATGTAAATAACATAGCAAACATTATCAATAACATTATCCAACCATATATACCTAATAAATACAACATACATCAACGATCGACTTCATACACCTACTAAAATGAAAATTCCTCTAGAACTGCAGAACTGTTTCCGTAGCCACCGAAAACGTATTCACTAACGGCCCGATTAAGGACATTATTAAAATCATCCAAACTCAAGTCTACAAGAACAATACTATACCACCAGCAATAAACCCTAAACCCCTTGAAATATCTAACTAACATGCACACTTAAAGTTCCATGCTACGATCCCACATGTAAAATATGAATACAAATCGACGGCGTCTCGATTGGGCCCCACGTTGGCCCCATCTTTCGCCGAACACTGCATTGCACCGATTTAGAACTAAAACATTCTAACCATAGATTAAATATAAACTCTAAAAATCATCTTCCGAGGTGTAATAACCCGACACAATACACGCCATCAACATATATACACCCACCAATAACAACCCCGGCATCCTCAAGTATCACAGTGAATGCCCACATCAATATAAAATAATCATTATAAAAAAATCTCGTTCATCGCGTACATACTATATCCTCATCCATAAAAATATTTTCTAAAGAACAAGCCAACATAAAATAAACAGTAATCAATAATAATTTACCTAATAAAATAGTTGATCAACAAATAAAATAATATATACAATCTATACAATCTATACATGAGAAACACAAGAACAAAACCCACAACAAAAACGACACTTTCCACACATAGTACCAAAAATCAAAAGCACCTTTATTATAAAATCAACGAAAACGCAGTAATTAACTTAATACAGCAATACACTAAACCTAGTCAACAACATAAGCAAATTAAACTAAGAATCTACTATACACAATTTTAAACGTCTAATTGAATAATAAAAAAATGATAACACCATTAATTCAACCATAAGCCAACACACGTAACAAATACGTTCAGATGCTCATTTGAAGAATGTCCTTCTTCTAACAAAACTGACCAAATATATGTCACGTATATAGACCACAGAACAAGAACTCTCTTCAGACATCTTTCATATCATCTACTCGATACCCGCGCAATTCAACGCCACATCATTTCACACAACAAAGCACTAAATCCTGCTGAGATACTAAATATACTAACAACTAACGCTAAAATGATATATACTAATAATTATTTACATCGAGTAAAAGAAATAGAAGCTATACTTATAACAACACCCCTATATTAACAAAACAGCGTTTTGCACCGGTACTAATATATGAAACCTATTCTATAATTAACAAAAATAGATAAATATTCAAATAAACAAATAATATAATATAACTATCAAAATTAATGAATCACAAATACAAAAATTAATAATCGACTAAACCACACGCCCTTTCATTTTTATTTTGTCCCTTATCTCCTGTCAAAACTTCATTTTATGAAATGAACATTGTTTTGGACGTACGAATAGGTTGCAGAGAACACTACACAAGTAAAAGTTAGGAATTCTAGACTATCTAATGAGTCACTTGAATGCAAAGGCGTCCACTTGAGATTATTATTTATAAAAGTGTTTCTTTTAAAGAAACATAACATATTTATTGTTACGGGAAAACTAAGAGATTTCACGTCGAGGGATTCTGTCTGATCGCGACAATTCAAAAGTTAATTAAGTGAGCTTCGCAGAAGTCTTTTATGATGATTCTTTTTAAAAACCTTACCATTTCTGGAGATTATATCTCGCCTTACAAGAATATTTTTCTTTTTAAAAGATTTCTGAAAGTAACATATGCGTTGCGGCTCTCTATGATAATAAGTCGCTGTTTCTATCATAAGCCGATAATGGAGATGTGATGGATGTTGCCAAAAAACGTAATATTATTTTTAAATACGACTTCATCAACATCGGTCATTATATTCACATACAGGTGAAATTATAGCAATAATAATAATAATAATCATCATAATAATAATACTAATAATAATACACCTACTACAAGGTTTATTATTATCATCATCATAATCATCATTAATATTATTAAGTGTATATATTTATATATATATTCCCGAAACAGTTTTTATTGTAAACAACTGATGATCCCTTAAATAATGTTAGAAGCAAACTAATATAATAACTGAAAAAGTTACATTGACTTACATGAGTGATATTCCACTGTACGACTTGGGACTTAAGTTTTTTTTGTTTTTTTTAAATATAATTTTAATGGTTGAGAAACTTCCAAGACTATATATATATATATATATATATATATATATATATATATATATATATATATATATATATATATATATATATATATAAATATATATATATAGAGAGAGAGATAGATAGATAGATAAACGATAGTTGCAGTTCATAATCGAGTATTGTTAGCGCCTGATATAATCATACTCTAAAGATATATATATATAAGCCAGGTTCAGTTTATATTCCAATAACCATGTTTTTATTTTATTATTTTTATTCTTATTTTTTCACAATTCCGAAAAACATAACATTTCTGTGAGATATAATTTTTACGCGCCGTTTCATTTGCCGTGATCCAAACAATATATTTATGTCAATATCGTCTCTGCTACACTACAAAATCATCAAACAATGTCACAAAGAGTAAAAAGTTCTTTGATTAAAATTTATTGAAAAAAAAACGTACATTATACAGTGGTTCATTTTTAAATAAAATAAAAACATGGTTATTGGAATATAAATTGAAACTGACTTATATATGCTCTGTTCTCACTGATTACCAATCATCGAGCTGAATCTTTTAAAGAGACTGCAAAATAAAAAGACACTTATAGTATATGCATATAGCATATTGACATTAATAATTATATATATATAAATATATATATATGGATGCAAGTTGAAAAATACTTGTTATCCAGGGTTTCGAATCGTACGACCGGTAGTGAATAGTCATATCTCTATGCTGATGAGTCCTGATTGAAAAGGGACGAAACGTATACGTACATAGATAATAAACAACAACAAATATTTTATATTTGTCGCTCCTCGTAAAATAAGTAGAGCACTCTTAATGGTAGTACAAACACAGCATGACGTCACTTGCTTTAAATGCATCATTCCTTCTTTAATAGAAGTAGAATGCCTCGACATCAAGCCGCTTTTATATGTGTTAATTTATCATAGTTTATCGGCTATTCAAATATTGGGCGCGCGGTTAACGACGTTGGATGCAAGTTGAAAAATACTTGTTATCCAGGGTTTCGAATCGTACGACCGGTAGTGAATAGTCATATCTCTATGCTGATGAGTCCTGATTGAAAAGGGACGAAACGTATACGTACATAGATAATAAACAACAACAAATATTTTATTTATATATATATATATATATATATATATATATATATATATATATATATATATATATGTGTGTGTGTGTATATATATACATTATACTCCAATATGTGTTACCCTATCCATCCGAATAGCGGTTAGGGGGCACTGTTCTAAATACGACTGCTCTATTTCGTGATTCAGAAAAATGAAAATTATTTAATCAGTATATCAGAAAAGTAGTGCTTATGACTCCGTGTCTGTGATGTAACATCTCTAACACGTAGCTCTAATTCGAATATTTTAATTTCTAATGGAAGTCTTAACTTACTCTGCTAAATCTTACCTAATGAGGAAATACTGTTTTAACATGGCTTGTACCCATCCGTGTTAAATCTTGTTACATTCATATTAACGCATGTTTTGCCTTCTGTAAAGTATCAATCAGATACTGCATACAAATGTATGAATTCATTCAATGCATATTCATCGATCTCCATATAGTAAGTCTATGCGTAAAGACGTAAATAGTTAAGTATTACAATTAAAGCGCTCAATATGACACATCGTTTGATATTTTATATTAGCACAGTAAAATACAATGTTCAAGTATAGTTTGTATTCGTGATTTTTAAATGGATAATAATGAGGGACATTTTACCTCTTGTTATTCTAATAGATATGACAAAAAATCACAAAGTATTTAAAAATGGTCCAGGAAAGGTCGATTTTCGTTAACTGCAAGTATAGAAACGAACTCATCTAGATATTTTATATATAATTACTATGTTATATGTATACACATATAATATTATAAAGTAATATATGGTATTATGTATATAATATTTCCGTATTTACTTACACTCTGCTCAATTAGTTAAGAAAGTAAAGTAATAGTATGAAAATATATTCATCAAAAGTAACATACACAGACGTGTTTGTGTCACATTTCTGGGGAAAACAACGCACAGACATACACTACACACACCAACACACACACACACACACACACACACACACACATATATATATATATATATATATATATATATATATATATATATATATAAACGAAATGAAAATATAGAGAACGGACCTTGATCAACTGAAGCGTTACTTGAAACATGTTCTGGGTGTGTAGCCATGTTATGTTTGTAGATATATCACTTTTAGTATATATAAATAGCTATACACACATACATTCATACATTGAGTTTCATATATATACATAAATAAATAAATAAATAATTAAAATGAATAGTTAAGTTGTGTTATTTCTGTGTTAAAGTAAATGAACATCACGTTGTTTCATGAATTTTTGTTTACTATCCATATATACTTGCATTCTCACGAAGACAGGCCAGCGTTAAGCAGAAGTTCGGTTTTTAACATGAGGAAAATCAAGCTCCTAAAAAGGGACATTCAGGATTAAGTAAAAAAATTGTCAGTTTAAATAATTTCTGATTCACCTTTAATAACGGGGGATAGAAAAGACGAAGCGTAGTATCAGAAGAAATATTACACCTTTAATAATTTTATTGTAAAAATATGAATGCAGTTTAAAGTTTAAACAAATTACGCACAAGGACAGATAAAAGTGTGGGGAGTTAATGTCGTCGGTCATCCTCTGTCTATCCTACTCTATGCTAGAATCATTAGTAACAACTATGCCACATTTTCTCTCGAGTCAAAATCCGTTTTATAAAATTGAATACATATATATATATATATATATATATATATATATATATATATATATATATGCACCAGTTTATTGAAAGTGATGAGTGGGGTAACAAGAAAAGCAGTAATTAAGCGCATCTGAACTAATAGGCAGCACAGAGTAATGTGATAAACAAACTAAATAAAAAACGATAAATAATATAAAAAATGAGAACGATAAATAGATACAAGCGGATTACATAATTTTGTGAGTGTTATCAAAAATGCAAAACTATTTTAAATATAAACCAAGTTATTTTAATGTCAATTTTTTCTTTTTTAAATTGTATTTCTTGTCCTTAAATAATTTTGTTTTATGTGTTCAGCACTGTTATTCAATGTTTTAATCATTTAATCTAGCAGTAAACATATTTAGACGGTTTTAGAATTTAAGTAAACACATAAAGCACGTTTTAACCGAATTTCTAGTTGATATTATTTTCTGACAGTCGACATGTAAGCATAAACGTTAATTTTGTATCAGGGCAATGAAAACGTTTAATATAATACAGACTTATTATTGTCTAAGAGTCTACAACATATTTCAAATTTTAGAGGAAAGCCAGTATTTTTATTTATTTAAGCCTTTTCTATCAAAAGAGGCTTGCCAACCATTTCTTTAAAAGTGTTACCGTCAAATCACTATGAGATTTCCAAAAGTTTAAATCACTTTGTTCGAATTATTGATGTCTATCTTTAACCATAAACTCCAACGCCGGTGATGCTTTACTGAGATAGGTAAGGCTGTACACAACAATACAGACGTCGTATTCTATTCAGATACTAGCTGTACATATCCGGGGTAACCCAGGTGTTTTTTTTTAATTATTCCATGTTTCTAGTTTTTATTTTAACTTTGGCTTATTATGAATGTACTCTTTTCGTAATTGACGTCAGGAAAAATTATTAATGAAAATTAATTTATCACAATATACAGGTCCAACAGAATATCGTTCTTGTTATGCACATGAAATACATCTATTTCATTAGTATGCAAAAAGGTATAACAAATGAATTATTCAAACTCCTCCACAAAAGTGGTTACTTGAATGGCTTGCAAAACTGTAAAAAGCAAATGTAACTGTTGTAATAAAATTATAAAATATTAGTAATCAGATTAATTATAAGGGATGAAAGTTTGTTATGTATAATGGAATCAAATAGGATTTAGAAAATGCAATTAAGAGAATAAAGACGATATTGGACCGATTAAAAATGTGCCTAGCGACGGCTTCCGGTTTTAAAATCGGAAACTGAAACCTGCGTTTATCTAAAACACGACCTCCTTTATATTTTCGGTTGGGTGTGTTGTTGTGGAGCGAATTAATAATTTATTTCCAACAATTGTCATAATTGTTAACAAATCAAAAACAAACATGTGTTAATAATAACAAAACTACTTTTATTTACAAATAATCAAATAAAAAATTGTTTTATAATTAAACTGATTTTTGTAATTTTAAAATTTTATGGGCTTTCTACCGAACTGCTTTTGTTTACCTCAACTCTAACTTAACTCTAACGCTATCCTAAACACCCCCTAAACGTACCCAAAACTAACGCCAAACTTACCCTAAGCTAACAATTACCTATCAATAGACTAATTCTAACCTAACCCCAAACGAACTCTAACCTAAGTTTTAGGTTTATTTTTGAAAAAGTTGGTTGGATACGTTCAAATTCTGTAGAAGCAGCATACTTTTTAAATAGTTTATTTTGAAGATATTTTTAAATAGGTTATTTGCTTTTTTGAGAGCTGAATATCTTTATTAATGTTTAACATTAAAGGTTTAAGGTTAGAATTAATTCTCCGTGGTCTAAAATGATTAAGTGATGTTTTTTGATAAACACCGCTTGTCAATTTTTGATTTCAAATCAGGAAGCTGTCGCCAAGTAGATTACTTCTATATAACCAAGCTATTTGTAAACAAAACCTGAAATGTCAGTGTGTTTAGTATTAGCAATTACACCCATTGAATCCTGAAAGGTTTACCAACGACCTGACTGTTTATGTTACAATTATCATTTATTTATCAATTAAATTATTTAGAAACATTAATTATTGTTTCATTCCGAAAGATGTGTCTGACTTACAGCACTGATAAGACTAAACAGTATCGTAATAAACAGAAAGGTTTTACTGTTTCCAGTAGGTTTGTAAAGTTGTAAGGTTTATTTCCTAGAGGAAAACGGCGTAGCGTTATATTTATTCACTGGAAGTCATATTGTTGTCAGGCAAATGAAGTTCTAACATCTAGTAATGAAATTATCTAAAATACATAAACGAATTTCTATTCGACAGTTTAGAGAACACAGAATCTTTTTTCTAATTCTGATACGTAACGAACTAAGTAACTTATATATGAAGGAAAAACAAACGAAAGCATAACAGATGTTGGTGTGTTTTAATTATACCAATTTTCATGAAATTGTTAATGGCTATAAAAATCAATTTATAATGAATACTTATTCTATTAATTACGACGTGAACCGCAATGTTTAATTCTAACAAATAGAATCACTTATTTGGGTAAGCATTTTTTGATTATGCAATGTAAAGAAACGCTGAAGACTGACATTTTCTGTATTTTACTGGCTTGGCAGAATCAAATCGGTTTGTCAGATCAATACTATTTAGCTATAAACTAAAAAGTAGACAGAGTTACTTTACTTTATATATTGGATATAGGTACATACAACTAATTGTACTAATATTCGTAGAAAGAAAAATTGGCCGACAATCGGTTACATACGCGAATAAATAACCGTGAAACAATTAGATTTTTTTTGTTTAATAAGATTTACATGACTCCATATAAATCATTGCAAATAATTTAGTGATTTACATAGATATACAATAAGAACTTTTGTTTAATATAAAATTTAGGAACTTTCTAATGATTTAATGTAAGTGATGGCAACTTATATCGAAAGTCAAGTGACGTTTTCCCGTATTTAATTGATTGGTATATTTCCATAAACATAAGTAACATATACAATTCTGCTTTGTAGTTTGATTATTGATACATGTTTCGAAATAAAAAAAAATGTAGATTCTTATCAGCTTAGCTGTCTTCTCTTTGCTTAGAAATGTGTACGCCGTAGTTGAAGTGACTACCCCCTAAACACACACACCGTAAGGAGTCTTCATCGTTCGACCCGAGAAAGCGAAAGCGTATGATTGGAATATATTTATAGTTACATTTACATAATATACAGTCCGTCAGCAAACTCCCTATTGATGACTACCTATATCATTTATTACTGATTACATTTTTTCCCAAAATCACCTATTTAGATTTACGAGTAAAACCCACACACACATCTACAATCGTATTTTCCATGACGTTCTAAGAATATGCATAACAAACCTTCCATACACTTCTTTGTTTTATACGTATACTTAACCATTGCGTACTATTTTTCACTTTCAGTTCTTACGAATGAGCGTTTCGCTTTTTGTTTGTCAGAAAACTGGGAACGAAGCATATTAATCATAGTAGTAGTTATTCGCTTAGCGCGCGAACAATCTTATGGGTCTGCTTCATATAAAACATTTTTTCACCAGTCAGTTACTACATAAATTATCGTGATAGTTCCACCCTGCAAGAAGTAGGACACTTACTATAGACATGCACATTGATTAGAGGATATCCCTAGTTAGTTATAACATGATAACAACGTTTTTTTAAATGTTATTTCTGTTTATACACTTAATCTCTATTTATATATCATTTTACTTTAAATTTACATCATCTTTTATTTATTATTCAAATCAGAGAACGGTGAACTCTTCATGCTATACTTCTTCAGGTAATAAGTGCACTATATAATTACTGTGGTTATACTTATATAGTATGTTTAAATAGGGATAAGAACAATTTATTTGACCAATCATTGAAAATAAAATACGCGTGTCCCTTTTTTATCGTCTTTTCTCCGCGTTCTATTGTCAGTCTGCCAATCAGTCTGTAGTAGTTTTCATGTCGATCTCAGTGGTGATCATACATTTTTCAGTGGTTATTTACATTACTGAAGTTAAACTTATCTTCTATTTGAAATAAAAGTCTGCTCTTTGAAACATCGTTTTAAATTTTAAATTATCAACAAAAAGGGGAAACAAATTTCTCAACTTAGAAAATAACTTTTTAAAAGTCGAAGGCTTGATTACTTCTTAAGATAAATGCATTTACTTTTGAGAATAAAACAAAAACATATCGTTATTTAAAAAAATATGTCTATTGCTAATTTTTATCTCTTATTTGTAACAAGATAATATTACAAAAGCTTTTGGTTATCTTATTTCGTTATACGACGATTATGATAATCTTTGATAACGAGCATGTAAAAGATGAATCTTACTTTCTTGTTATCTAATTTGTCAGTTTATAAACATTATTCAGGGTAATACAGACAATGTTTATCTTTTTATTGTAGAGATCTCATTGCGTCCTGAAGACCGCTGATTTCATCCGTTGAAGAAACTGTTTTCTAATGTAAAAAACGGAAAGCCTCGCAGAGTGCCCGATTATAAAGAAAATCTAAAAAAATACGAGCGTAATATTTATTTATTTACCTATTACAGAGGATCAGAACATCGTCGGTCTCAACTCCAAACAAAGAAAGTGCCCCCATAATGTGTCTCCTTTACAGAAATCTGTTCAGCCTTTATTTATGTCTGCCTTGGTCTAGTCTTCTGTAATATATATACATATATATACATATATATATATATATATACATATATATATATATATATATATATATATATATATATATATATATATATCAGCCGATCAAACCACAGCGATTCTAAAAAGTATATATATTATAAATGCAGTTATTTTAAAATTAACCACGACCAAATATTTCGAAGAAGCTTAATAAATCAACACTTTATGATGAAAAGTATATCATTTATCAGATGAATAAGATTAAATAGTTGTTAGCCCATTTAATCTCTACAGCTTATGGTTATCTTAGAAATGTGTCGGTGGCATGCGGCTTTTATAGTGAAGGAGACGTTATGCCATCTCCAGATATACTATCTGCTCTACTAATGCTTAAAAGTCTAGTTCATGCTACTATTTTACCTATAGCTATTAGGAATAGTTAGGTGGATTAATAATTCAACCAGGGTTATTAGAGATTGTGACTTTACAGTCATTTCAGCATAAACGCTTACGACAAATGCTATTCTCAAATGGTCGTCAATATATATTGTAACCAGACTTAGCATTGCTACACCACAGTGATCCGACGCCAAACCACGATTTGACGTGATTTAAGCCATAAATACTATTTGCTACATTCATAATATAATCATCCTGTAACTCATTCTGTCTATCTATATCTTACCGAAAATATTTCATATCGGTAAGTATATCTTCACTTATATCTGAATTGATATCCTGAATAGATATCAGTTATTTGTTTTCGTCGCTTTGCTTTCTATTCAAACCCATTTATTATCATGTCCTTGTTTACGGATGCGAATAAAATCTCTATTTATGACATGGGCGTCAATATCAACTCATAACCCTTTTGTATTCCTATGAGTATGTGAACGCTTATCTATGTATACTGAGTATATGTAAGGAGGCCAAACCTTTAGACTAATGTCTTAGACCTGACCAAAAATCTCATTTCTCATTCTTTTCCTCAGGACATAGTTGGAGGTCACCTTGTAAACCATCCACCCCTCAAAACTCTCCCTAATTCAAATATTATTTGGAATAATCTCTTGCCCCACGAAAAGGTCTCACAAGTAAAGTTGATCCATTTTTAGTTTTGTTTCTAAGATACCGTTTTTGACAAGATAACGTTTGAAGTGACAAGAGCGTGAGATTAGAGAATAATGACGTTTGCTTTTGTTTTAAGAATACTAAGCGTGTCGTAATCATTGCCTTTCTTTTAAATGCAACTGTCAACCATCTACAGGTGTTTTTGTACCCCACTTTCGTTCATGTCGGTTTCTGATTTACTAAAATCTCGATTATTTATGAAGACGTAACTATGCGAATTAATTTATGGGAAGCAGTATTTGATACTTACTGATGAACAGAATAGCTTACTATTTTTCCAGGCTCTCCTAGACACAAGCCGTGTATAATTATACTAAACGATGGTGTGTAGGCGAAGAGTATTAAATATAGAATTTTAATGTTTTATCTTTAGACTAGCGTCCGCAAACTGCATTGCGTAAATAAATGGATGGAATCTTAACTAGATAGCAGACGAAAGGGAGAGCTAAGCGAATTAAACATATTTAGATTAGAAAACATGGCCAATCCGAATTGTGCAGGTGTACGTGCATAAAACTGAAGTTTTAACGTCTCCATTTTATGTCTGATTTTGGCATTTAAATTATTTCGAATGTTCTAAGCAATGCTCAGGTTTTGAGAAAATATATAGGCTTAGTGTAAAGATTTGAAAATGCAAACATAAAAATAAAATCAATAGTGTGTAACACCAGTAGAAAAGGAGAGAGGGAGAGAGTACCGGCAGCCATATTCTCATGTATTAAATTATTTAAAATACAAATCATGATAGCTTTACAAGAATTTGGTTTAATCAATAATTTACACGCAAACGGAATGTAATAATTAATTTAAACTTTCAAAATTAAATTTGAAACATGAAAATAATATTTTGCCACCGTAATTGGTTACCTAAATAGAAAAGGAAAACTTGTGGGTTGGTAAAGATAGAAACAATGCAAAACAGGAAATATCAAAAGACAAAAGTGGTGTATTAAAGTTTTACCTTGACAACGAGACAGTTGTATATCTGAATACATATAGAACAGTTCTACGCTATTGCTATTCTTAATCTGATCCGGTAATCTTTAAAAAAATATATTACTCTATAAGTCAAAATATTTAATTGGTAAATGAAACTACTATCATACATTTGATAATAACCTACTAAAGCCAGCATCTGTATTTATAATGTCTACCCTAGTAAGACATCATTTACATTTTTCAAACGTTTCAATTAACTCATTCTATCTTTCAAGCGAAGTTGTTAATTGCAAATTTTCATAAATTTCCCCATGTAACAAATTTAGCAGTGTTGATACTCTGTTTAATATGCTTTCTACTCGGAATACTATATTCTAATTTCTGTTTTCTAGATACCAGATCTGGTTGCAAAACCAAATATTTATTAGTGGTTTATATATTTTAAACACAAGTTGTGTCTCTCTTAAAATCATATTTCTAACCAGTGATCCAATCCGGTTGACATTGATACAATAGCCATAACATGATTCTTTGATTAAAATGTATTATCGACACAAATATAAATCACCTTCTTTCCTTTTTTCTCTGTTGTTTAATATACAGGGTGTTCATCAAGTCTCTTTACAATTTAAACAATTTATTACGAAAATCTTGTATTTCAGGTATTTTTAAAATTAAAAGACAACTGCTAAGTAAAATCCTTAGAACATCTACACTTCAAGAGAAGGCACAATATGTGTTCTGGTTTATTTTAACAAAATGGGATGTGCAAACTGAGCGAAACTACAGAACGAAGTATAGTCATTTCCACATCGCGTTCTCTAATTCCTTAATTGTACAACATGTTTATGGAGACATTGTCAGTGTTGGATACAGGGAGTAAGTGTAGAGTAAGCACATCTGAGGAAAACATCGATTACCGTATGTATGTGGTTCGTAAAGATAATAGTCCCCCATAAAGAGGTGTATCAAATGAGTTTTAAAACATTTAGTAAATATTTATTCAAACAAAACAAATGTAGTCCAGATATATAACCTGTCTTTTTTCATAAACAACTTTTATACTTGTAAAGAAGCTTAACGGACACCCTGCATTTTTAAGTGTAATATCCCTACATCCTATATGTAGTACTTTATATTTATCTATGGTAAAGTTTCATTCCCAAGTACCCCCTAAATATGACTAGTTTCTCGATGCATTTGCTATTCATACCGATATGTTTTAACTGATTAATCAGCCTCTCGGGAATAAGAGTTAATGACTTATAAGGACGGTTTATGAACATTTCTTGTGGCATTAGATTTACAGAATACCAGGTTGTTGCCCTCAGGGATCCAATTTCGAGCTAACGTGTTCTACAAATAGGGCTTTTTTTCAAGAGACTGTCGTGTATAAAAAAATTCGGTTTGGTGTTTTGCTTATGGAGAACGAAAGAAAATATATGTGCAATTGAATAATACGAATTCTTTATCAAAGTCTTAGAATAAAGATCCAAATATAAAAAACTCAGTTAAGCACATTCCATTAAATAACGAGACAGTAGCCAAATACTTGCAACATTCTTATTATTAAGCATGTTTCTGTAGTTGCTTGGGCGGTAGAATTATAAAACCATTTTACTAATAACTTTTGCAAGAAATTGTATATAAGTCCTCTATTTTTGATCTGGGGTTAAAGTTGAAACTTGATCAAAGAGAGAAGACCATTCATGTTGGATGTAGCAAACTAAAAGCGTATCGTTGGTAATGAAAGGGGAGACGTTTGGTTTCAGAGGTTTTTAATGAACTAAACTAACATGTCCATATTGCAACATATCCTCCCAATCAGGAGAGAGTATCATCTGATTAAATGTTAATACATGATATCTCAGAATATGATTGGGAAGATAATTACTGGAAATCAGGAAAGGAAATTTAGACTACAATAGCTGCTTCAGATATATTATAAATATGCTTTATATTTTTGACCATCAACAACTATTTTTATGGAACTATCAGAAAGATAATTTGATAGCTGAGAAGACGCTGTCACATATGTTTATTAGTCCCCCTGCTTAAGAACTCACTTTCAATACAAACACAACTTTTAAAGAATCAATAGAGTGAAAATAACTTTTAAGTACTCCAGCTTGGCGTTAATCCAACTGTTTTGTTATTCATTATTTATTGTACTGTCGTTTTTGTACATTTTAGATTTTCATTGAACACATTCGAATACTCGTTTACAAATGTATTCAATATGCTTAACAATCGTATTGTTGTTGTTCAATTTTTTTATTCACTTCAAACTTTTGATGGCCGAATTATTTACTTAAAGACTTTGATACATCTAATATTTTGTATAACTCCCAATTTTCATCGCAGCTTATCTACTCTTTCTTTTTATGAGTTATCTTCTAAAATTATTCATCGCGTGGGTTTCCTTGTTTAGCTGATTTAATAAAATTAAGTTTATATTATACGTTTCATTATTTCGTTCTTATTAATCGTTAGTTCTTTTCAATTATTACTCGTACTTTTTTTTTACCTTACATTTTCTCTCTTCTTACTAATCTAAGAGAAACATATTCTAATGTTCTATCCAGTAGAATTTTATATTAATTAGAAATAAAATGATTTTCACGTCAAGTATAACTTAACAAAAACAACACTCTACTTGGTATTATTGACAAGTTTTGTTCATATCATTATCTGTACCTATATATGAATATGAGCGCATGTAGTTATGTGACTCTAATAGAAATATTTTTATCAAGTTTAATAGTTGAGGTCTGGACTTTATTGCAGAATAATCACCATGTGAGATCCGTATTGACGGCTAGTTAAGCGTAATCACATATATGTTAAGTAAGAAACTTTACCACTCTGTCTTTCTTACATCAAGTTCAAGCAACCCGACACAGAGAAACGTATTTGGCGTCATCGTCAACGCTGTGTACAAAAAGATGGACATCATTGAAAGACTCGATCTCGATAAAAAATATTCTTTCTTCTCTGTTTCTTTCTACATGTCTTTTGAGTTTGGCATCGTATGAGAAACGAAAACTAATTATCCGAAGACGTTTATTTAATATGTGCGTTTTTTGATGAACATGCTATTTCGACTCACGCGTGAACATCGACGAACGTGATACTTCACACTTAAACATGGCAGACAACGAAAATATTATTTTAAATTAAAGCGTGGAAGCGCAATAAAATAATATGTTACACTGTAATGTGACCGACTGACAAGCAATCTAGTTGTAACTTAAGCATAAATAATAAAAAAATGTAAACGTGAACGACCAGTTAAATGATATTTTGACTAAATCGCCAAAGATCGATGCAAGTTCTATTTAAAAGATAAGCGTGACAGACCGACCGACTGATTCTATTTTAAGGATATATGACCGCCTCTAAAATACAACGTATATAGTTAATATGCGCGTTTAACAATGTAATTTTATATTCAAAACCAAAGCGTGACAGACTAGTAATCGGTGGTATAATGCCAGGATGTATCTCAAAAAGCAATGAACTTGAAAACATAAAAGTCGACGTTTTCACACAAATCCGTTACACTCAATCCTGATCCTAGCAATTTTCCCGGGGGTCGACTGATCCACACGCCGATCGCCCCTTCCCCCCCCCTACAATGCAACAGTCAATCTCACCTCCGACTTTTCTAAATGATAGAAATAAGTGCCCGTGGTTTTCTGTGCACGGCTTAATCGCCTGATTTTGTCTGACGAGTGGATGTGAATGACAGCCATTCGCTGATTGATGCGAGATCACGCTGCTCAACATCATTTATCTCGGCCTGCCAAGCGAGAGTTTGCTTAGTGGCATAATGATAGCATGTTGGTCGACAAACGTGAGGTTCTCTCTGACTTGGAACTTCAAAGAATCACGCCAACGTTGTGAGACATTAGAATAGAGTAATTTGCAACATAGAATTACGTTTTTTGAAATTATTGGGTGTAGGTTATTCAGATAATACTGATCGATTTTTCGACTCAATTTTAAAATGTTTATTTCGTTAACTACTTTTGCAGTAGTTTTTCTAACTTCTTAATAAATGCGTATTGGTTACTAGCAAAATACAATTTTTAAACATGTACAATTTTAAAGATGAAAACAATGAAATGCATATACTTTTCCTGCATGAGTTATAACTCGAGTATAATGTTTCTAAGATAGCCGCTAATAACTAATTATCATGGGATAATAATCTACCAGAGATTATCACATACAAAGATCGTTCTCTAAATCATGTAAGTGAATTCACTCTTGGTAATGAACATTTGACAGAAATTATTGAACAAAACCTACGACAAAGTTGCAGAGAAACGTTCAAGCAATTAATGTCAGTATTACAACAGTTTTCGAACATATAAAGCAAATTGATGACGTGAAACAGCCGCCAACTGGATCTTACATCAGCACAATTAAAATAAAACTCCAGTAATTCTACATATTTCCAAGATGTGGCTACTAAAACCCACTGACTTCACTAAATTCCATCAATCTCTCAACATCTGACTACGGTTTTTTAAGTATCTATGTTCTTTTCAAGTGTAAATCCGACGGTCAAGCTTCATTTTAAAAGTATTCAACATCAAAGCCAGTGGAATTGTTTCAAACAGAAATAACTCATCTGTTCACTGATGACACAGAGTCATATATGTTTATGCGTCACCCATTGACTAATTTTTACATACATAGATTTAAATCATTTAAAACTGAATCGTGTGTTTTTGAAATTTTCCGAACAACCTAATCTTTTAATTTTTTTAGTGTTTTCATTAAAAAGAAATGTTGCTATTCCGAGTTTATATGAATACCCTTCATCTGACGAGCTTATACTATGTTTACATGTGTATATGGCTGCTTCATTACGTCGTTTACATTCCATCGAACAAATGATGATCGACTACTTTATCTCTCTATTTATACTATATATTTGATGTTTTTTGTCTACGGTGGGAAGATGTGATTCAAAGGTCGAGAATGTGTGGTTTCAAACCTACTCTCAGAAAGAAGAGCATGCTGGCTGAAAAAAAAATTGCATCGACAGGCCGTCGGCAGCCCCGGTAGGAGAACTTAAGCGAATTGCAATAACCTAAACCATTCTCAAAGGGCGAGAAGATTATTCGTAAGAAGGTGGACTTCCTAGAACTGCACAGAACCATAAGTCGCACTAACAGAGAACAGGGCACACTAGAAGCCCCCAAATATTGGTATGCCTCCCCCCCCCCCCCGATTTACGGCTTATAAATGTGTTCTCCGCCGATTCAATTGAAAGCTAAGCCATTTAGCAATAACGAATATAGCTTAGCTATGATAACATTTTGCAAAGAATCCGATTGTGGTAATTATATTGACTTCAGAATTTATTGGGGATCAACAGTCACAAATTTAATGACTGGATGAGTGAGTGAATCTGATAAAATGTGTATTTAAAAAGAAACGCCGTTATCTTATTATTTCTATCATCGTTGTTTGAAAATAGAATAACACTTTAATTTTAGAACAATTTCACGATTTCCACGATGGCGATCAATATTAAACATATAACTTGCTCTTTTAAAGAAATAGTAATAATAACATTATGGCGGAACATATCTTTTGAGAAAATAGTTTTAAAAATTTCTAGCGTGTCTATTTATTCAGAAAGACATTTATTTTGCTTATTCGCAATATTTTCCGTCGAGTTGTGGGATGTATGGGTCTTTTAAAAAAATAAACTATAAACTTATTTTCTATGTATCTCACAAAAAAGAGAGCTACTCTGTGAGAACCGACAATATAAACACGTGGTGTCCGTTATTGGTACACCGGAATTTACTTAAAGGTGGCTACATTTTAATATTCACAACATTTTCAGAAATAGAGAGATAATTTAGATTAAATTAAATTTGCAATACTTAGTCATTAATTAATTATTTATATTATGACTAAGTTTATTTATTCTTTATTAAGATTAAGGTTATGTTTTGTCTATTTTTATCACTTCACGAAACTTGAGTAAATTTTCCCAAGAAAATTTTCTTCCAGTTGCAAAACGTTACATTTCCAGATAAATATAAAAAGTTATTTATTACAAAAGTTATAAAAATCAAAAGCAAATCCTAGAAAATATGGCTTGAGATTTAACAAAGCTCAAAACAAACCTAGAAACATATATTCTGTGGAGAGTCGACATATACATTATTTTAAAATGTAATAACGATAATGCAAAAAGATATTATATGATTATTTACTGTTAAATACATCCATTTGTCTAATTATAGTAACTTTTTGAAGCATTTGTAGTTTTAACATGTATCTGAGAATTCTGTTAGTTGAAAATGTAACGAAAAACATATACATTATTTTCATTTACATTTTACAACTATCAGATTGTGTTATATACGTCAGATGATTCTTAAAGAAAAAAAAACTAAATTATATTCCATATATTATGATAATGAATCTATTTTCTATACTTCCGTGTTGGAGAGTTTCGTCCATTGGTCAAGCATTATAAAACAGCTGAGATACATTAAAACAGATGAAGAAGGAGAAACAGTGTTCAAGCAGGATGAGGACAAAATAGAGTAATCCACGTGTTTGTACAGGGTGGGCAAAAATAAGGGTCCTATTTTTAAAAATTCATAACTTTTTTATTTATTGATTTTTTTTTTTTTTTTCGAATAAGTAAAGGACCCCTTCCGAAGCAAGCATGAGCCGTATTAGCCCTAAGGAACGTACCCTCATTTAGAAAACATTATTTTTGCTTAAAAAACTCAAAACAGTGTAAAAAACAATACTTTAGTTTTTGTGAGTTTTAAGAAGTGTTTTTCGGCTAAAATTTGTTTTGTTTATTTCAAAAAATCTCGGAAGGGTCAGTCTACACACACATAAAGTTTGGTGAGTTTAACTTTTATTTTGTGGAAGTTATTCAAATTCAAGTTATTCAAATTTAAAGATAGGACTCTTATTTTGGCCCACCCTGTATGTAGGAAAGGATGATACATATTTTTCATATCAGTTTACTTTAATGTAACAAAGAGAAGAATGCCATACAAGTTGACAGAGAGAGAATATAAAATATTTATGTGTTCAGAAATTAACCTAAATAATTTTTACCGTTACCAATTTAAATGAGATTGGTTTTGGCACTGAGTATGTAAAATGGTAATTAACTGTAAAATTTCCGCAGATCTGACCAGTAGTAGACTTGTTTGATGTTCAAAAGTTTAAGAAATTTAAGAAAATAACCCAGTTTCGAAAGTACAGGTTGAGCTGTACACTTCTAAAACGTGTGTAATCGATACAAAAAAAAATTGTATCTAGAGAACAACTGATTATTTCCCCAAAAATACTTAAAACCATCGTCTAGTTTAATGCGTTTAAAAATTATCTGAAGCAGATGGTGGGTGATGTTTACAATATGTTGATCGATTACTTCCTGAAAGTTCTCGTATGATCTACGGACGTAAGCCTACGATTTCATTTCCAACTCTGTCGTCTAAATCCTCAATAATTCAAGGACGATGTCGGAAAACATTTTCCTTCAGGTACCCCCAAAATGAAAGAAGATCATAATGGATTTCATCTGGAGAGCGTATCGGTCACCTTATGTCTTATGTCTCAAATAGCCCATGTAACATCTTTTTTCACGAGCCCGTGATCATTGATATAAGAATATTAACATAGTTATAATCAGTCATGACTAATGTAGAAATGATATTACCTCGTTACCGATTGAGACTAATCTTACATCTCTAAAACAACTACATCTCGCACAGTACCAATTCCAAATGTTCGAGATCTGTATGCCGACCTGTATATAAACACTAACTTTGTCAAAAAGTCCCTCATGAAATTAATATATTATTCTCCTAAAAGTAATCAGTAATTTACTTATGTTTATTAACAATATCAATGGAAATGAGTTCTTAATGTTTCTTCTACTTTTGTATTCTTTTTTCGGGGTGTTCTTTAAACTGTAAAAGTGATTGCGTCTATAGAAGAAAGTCTGTAGGCGGACCTAATCAATACAGCTACAACAAGTGCGTGATCAGCTTCCTCAAACAAGTTTTTAGTTTTATTGGCGCGATCGTTTGTCTTTTACAATCACCTATGTTGCTGTGGCTGCGTCATTTCGTTTAATTCCAGGGAGGGACATACTTCAATACCTTACTAGAACAAAAGCGTACAGAAGGAACAACAAAAAAGCGTACCCAATATTTGTTATTTATAACAAGCAAAACTATCCGATGTTGTCTCGGATACAATGAAGAACGCTATGTATTTTAGTTCTTACCTCATTACACTATATTACTAAAGTTATTCTTATTTTTACATATCATAATATTCAAATTTGGGAGTTGCCATTAAAGGTTAGGTTAGCATTGATTGAGCGAGGTGGCGTATTAGGACTATTGCATTCTTTCGAATAATTTTAAATAAATCTATAGTTTTCACATTCTTCAAAGTCAATTTAAGAACAATAAAATCCAATGAATTTATTTTAACCTACCTAATTAATATAGTAATTGGTGTTGTATATAATTCTCCTCTTTTGTCTTAGCATATTTGTGGAACTTATTACGTTAAGACCAAAGTTTTGTTCGTGTTTTAAGGTGGAATAAATCAATAAAAATATAATATTAGATGTAATTAATTGCGGAGGTCCAATTCCGACTCTTTTCTTCGGATTATGAAATATCCCAATTCCACGTTTTTTTATTTTCGCATCTATTAATATTCAGACTATATGCTTATTCTTCTGAAATTAGAAGAAACAGTCTCCTAATCATAGCATCCTTACGAATTTTAATCGGACTTCCACTATTTTTAAAACATCTGACTCCCTCTACTCCTTACTCTGCTATCCTGGTAATTCATCGTAAAAGTAGTCATCATCGTTCCCCATGCCTTTTTTATCTGTCAATAAACGTAATAATTGTATGTTTATAACATTTCCCAGGTTCGTAAATTACATAGAGGCTTAGCCGTTTTTATTTCTTTCATTAAAATATAAATCAATTTTGTCAAATAAAGTGTTAGAACTATAAACAATGTTTTTGTGCCTAGTCTGTAAAAGATATATAATTATTCCAGGAATATAATCTCAGAAGATAGCTAGTGTTTTTGAAATGTATGATCTATCTTTATCATGACTGACGAGACGAATTATCACCAGTCTCCTACATTTGACAATTTACCAATCTTTTCAAATTAAAAATGAAGTGTGGCGTTACTCACATCTGTAATTTATTATCTAACTTCATCAGTCTAGTTTGCATCGACAGCACCTTCCTGTGTATCATATTTCAATTGTCTCGAAGATTTTATTTTGGTCTACTCTGCACGCTATAATCACAACTTCTCGTTCGAAGAAATCCATCTATGCATGATCTTCTCGTCACTTCGGTATAACAACTAGGACTTTACTATAATTTTCCTGCTGTATTAACAATATTTATTTTTTTGAAGTTCAAGAAATTATTATGACGAATGTGTTTCTCGTTTCAGGGTAACTCATTCGACATAATCACTTTGACGCACCGATTCTTCCGAGATTACCGAAGTTAAATAACGTTGAGCCTGTTCAGTCCCAGATGCGTAACCATTTTGGGAATAAAAGATGTTCTATGTGGAAGAACGAAACAGATCACTCTAGAATCTGGAAAAACTAACTTCATTAGAATCATCGCCCGTAACTGCGATATACATATGACTTAGTCTTGTTTGTAAAATTAGTGCACATTATTTTCTATCATTGTTAATTCTATGAACCACATAAAATGTTCTTTCAAAAATAACGGGTAATTGTCAAATTAACCGGTATTTTAACATCAATTACTATCTGCCCAATTTGTCTGTAGTTAAACGGACATAACTTTCGTTCCAATATCATATATGCTGTTAGTATCTTATGAGTGTGCAATGCAGAAAAGAAGCCTACCCGAAAAACACAACATATAGTGTATATATGTACCTGTCTATATTCGTTGGAAATATGTACACGTTTAGGTCAACAAGTATGCTCGGAGATGTGTACTTCTAGACCTGAATTCGATAAGCGGATAAGTTATATTGCCGATTTTAGTGGTCGTTTCTACTTTGTAGAAGAAAACCTACTGACAAAATGCCTGAAGGTTCTTCTATCGAGATCGATGAGACAAATCGGAAAACCACGATTGATCTTAAAAGGAAAATTTCAACCTGGAAAGCAGTTGAGTTTTTACGATCCTTGAGTGCAAATCTATGTTTGCACAAAATTCGATACAGCCGAGCATCTTTCGTCTTCTCTTTCTCTTGCTTCAACAAACAGAAACATTCATGAACGAAATAAGCACAGGCGTTACTACAAATAATTATATATAACAATTTGTTTTTTACTTAAGAATAACAGAAATGGTATATAACTTTATTGGTGTAACCAGTTCTCAGGGACGCAAGCGAGGTCTAATAATAACATATGAACAGTAACATATACGTATACGCTCATTCTTTATCTAGTCTTATTTATTTGTTAACGTTCGAAAGTTTTTTCATCTTTATTCAGCTAGCTTTTAGGCACTTACAGTTTTTGTATTCTTTCTTTCTATCATGCTTACGTAAGTAAAGTAAATAAGTTACGTCAGTTATATATATATATATATATATGTATATATATATATATATATATATATATATAAATACTTTACTCTATAATAAAGCCCAATGTATATCTATTTGTATAGACAGAAAACACTGTAATTCCAATGTATTGCTTCCGCTCGACATTTTCAATCAACAGTATGTAGCGTTTCTTAAGCTTATTTCGGAATAAGGAAGGGGAGGCACCCCACTCGAAAAGGATGGTTTAAGTTGTGCTCTGGATGCATACTTAATTTTATTTGGGTGGTTTTAGTAGAGTAATAAATGTAAGATCACAGTTTTACATTTAGTACGTAGTATATAGAGTGACTCAAAAAAGCTCAACATCTTATAGAGCAGGTGTTTTTTAACACACATTTTCCTGGGAGAAATACATTGTCTGTCTTCTGTTTACTCGGTGTTGTCCGGGGGCAATGATCGTAGTAATACAGTATGATATGTGGAAAGTGGTATACGTTATTCTAATTTGTTCAATAGCATAGACAGAGCGAGTGTATATACTCGGCGTTGCCTAACATTTATCAATAAGCTTGATAGAGCAAACCTACATATAATAAATATTTATAACGCCGCCTTGCCCGGGAGAAAGATTTTCACTTTATTTTGTTATAATATTGTATACCTGAAAATATACTCTGCGTTGCGTCGGAGTCAGTATTCAATATCCAAGATAGAGTTAGTGTGTGTAATAGTATAGTAGTTCATTTTCAATGTGGTATATGCTTCATAAAGACGGGGAAGACAATAATACAGCTTTGCTCGACAATACACTAAATAAATATAGGTTTTATTGTAATATTAATGGGGATGCGTAGATTACGAAAGTCGGCTTTGTCCGAGAATGACTTTAAAGCAAATATAAATTTTATAATATTTTTGAGGAAGTGATGGGGAGAAACTCAGTGTTGCCCGGGAGTAATAACTTTAAAACTGAAAGCTTTATTATTATTTTCAATATATTTAAACAAGGGAGAACCAGTCACTGTAAAAAAATAGCAACCGTTGTAGTACGTGATTTTCATGTCTAGCTAGTTCCATACTTTGTGCGTACTAAGCCCCTCTAACTGGTGCTAGTTTTATTTTATGACATTCTTCACAATTACGAACGACTGTCTTTACTGCCGCTTAAGACACGAACGCGTCGATACTATGCACAAAATATAATTTATGACACCAGAATGGCCACTATGTCGATAAAAGTCGTCCAGCTGTGTGGAGTTCAGGATTCAGGTGTTGAACACTCTAAAACTAAAGAGAAATAAAGATTTCTGTGCAAATATTAATTTTGGAAATCTGTAATTACCTTATACTCTATCTTGCGATAATCTGTTATAATTTTGGTCAGAAAGATCATCAGATATAATAAACGGATGATGTATACTTGCAAAATGTATTCTTGATATGATAATACACCAAACATAATAATATATTTGAGTAAATGAAATTTTGTTACTCTTACACTTTTTCCTATATACTTTAATAACACTTACTACATGCTACCACATACTTCAGTCGTTACATTTTGTGGGGTTTTGGAACACTTATCTTTTATTTGTTCTAATTACCTGTCATATATCATCACACGTGACCTATCTCTCTTTGCTGTCTGTGTATTTCTCTCGTCCCTCTTACTTCATGTTGGCTTAAAAATGTGTTATATTCTTAATTCATCTGTGCGCATTTATAGAAATGCTGAGTACCTGCGTAAGGCGTGGCTTTACATATGTGCGTCTGTACACACCACTAACACGTATGTAAATTATATCGAAAAATAATAAGTTTTATTACTTATATAAGAATAATAAAACATAATAATACTTCTATATAATAATAATATAATAATAAGGATAATATCGAAGTGAAAGACAATCATTGCTTTTAGTTATGCAAGAAATGGATCAGAATTTATGAATTTAGAATGCAATCAAAGCAGAGTAAAGTGTGGTAGTGTTACTAAACCTGCTACGGGTACATCAGAGGAATAACCACACACACACACACACACAGACACACACACCCACACACACCCACACACACATATATATATATATATATATATATATATATATATACAAACTATTCATACATTTGTTCTCAAACTCAGCAGTTTAGTTCGATCAAGCACCTTTCGTAACTTACGGATTTTCCTCCACATAAATAGATGTTAAGTCTGTATGAATCAATTATGGTAGCTGACACACATAAGAGTTTTACACGCATGTGTAATCTCAGTTTTTAAGAAAAGATACATTTTTAAGAAAAGATTGAGATAAATACATTAAAGAGCCATATAAATTTATTAAATAAAAAAATAAGTACTATTCAAATGACCAAATCGTAGAAAGTTCTCAGAGGGCTCTAACAATTATTGTATAGGTGTGTTCTTTTGAATGATGTATGGATGTATATCACTTATATCAAATGTATTTCGTCAGTTTTTGCCATTAGTTTTATTACTAATATTATTAACACTGCTAGTATTAATAGTATAAGCGTGATTGGTATTATTATGACTTTAGTATCATTTCGTTTGTTTGTTGTTTGTCATCTGTATTTAATTCTTATTTTAATGTTATTTAATTTAGTTCTTTATTGAATCATTATATAATTATTTAAATATAATATTAATTTGACACTTGACTTGTGCATGTCTACCGCCCCTCCTTCCCTCTCGATCTGAATCAACAGACGCCCTCTCTTTCTCCTTCTTTTCCTCTATGTGTCTACCTTCCCACCACCTCTCCCCTCATCATTATTTGTTCCTCTTTCCACCTTATATTTTTATTTATTTATTTATTTATTTATTTGCCCTGTTTGTTTCAGATTCTAGATTTGAGATTTTTTGTTTTCTGTTTTTGTTTTTTAGATTTTTTAATTTTTAACTTTTAATTTTTTAACGGCCTTAATTTTTGAAATGTTAAATTTCTTTCCTTCTTCTTCTCTTTCTCTATCCCTCCACTTCATTCTCTCCAAATATGATCTGAGGTTAAGATCGGATTCTAACTCTCCCTGATGAGATCTCAGTTTATAGTAACTGTTGATCGATAACATCATCATGCCAGTGTCGCAGATTTTGTACATGTCTGTGTAAATAAAATTATCATATATATATATATATATATATATATATATATATATATATATATATATATATATATATATATAGATATATGAGAGATGATTTTCCCCTCCAAACCCGGGTAGACTAGCCTATAAATATAATGTATCAAACGCATCGAAACATATCAATTCAGTCGCCTAATATATTCGACCTTTTTTCAAGAACCTACAAAATTAGTTTGATAAGCTAAAGCAAAACTATTATTCTGAATCCGCACTGTAAGTCTTTTCAAACTACTGGAACTAACGAGAGGGTAGCCGCTAATTTCTCTCTATAGATTATATCTCTTACTCTCTTCGAACACCGTTTGGCAATTACTTCACAAGATACTGAAATCAAGTTGCACCGTTTCAGAATTTGTCAAACATCCGATAACAGCATGGCTTACATCGACATTACGCATCAAATGGATCGCCATAACAAACCAGATAAGTATTTTTGCATTCCAATACTTAAACACCTAACTTTGTTCTCA
>OY744527.1:115496869-115506869 GCA_963556195.1 Sepiola atlantica
AGAGAGCGATAGTTGTAATAGTCAGCATTTAAAGTGGAAGATTTTGATAAGCGGTGTAAGTATTCGAGTTGCTGTGAGTTTCGTCATGGCGAAAGTAGAATAGAAAGTGTAATTGACACATTCTATTCAATCCATGGCTGTGTGGCTAGAAGCAAGGTATAGTATCTACTTTGATTACACACATACTCTTTTCTGTATTGTAGTGATACCATTCTTAACCAAGGCAATTTTTTATTCTTGTCCTAATCCAGAGTATACCTTTTCAGGGAACTGTATTCCCCCACATTAAAAATGACATTGTGTCTAACTATGTCGTCATGGGAAGACAACTAAAGGAACATTGCTATGCAAGTATCTCAGCAATCGATATACTTTTGCTCGAGTAAATTCGTTAAAATATTTATATGCATTAGTATACATGCTGCAATATTGCTTTAGTAATGTTTCTCAAGTGTAAGGAAAGATTTACGACTGAGAATCTAACAATGGAAGGACACATGTGTTTCTGTGAGGTAATATAAGAATAAGCAGATATTAGCTATTTTAATTGCGTCAGGCTGTGTAGATGTAATAAAGAATGACATGTGCTTTGTTGATCCATCCGAATAGATTGTTAATATATAAAATATGTTTGGAGGGATTATTCTAGTCCAGATATGGTAAACATATATTCAGGAAACCCGACCAATAGAGAAAGTCAAGAATCTCCAGCTAATCGTGGTGGGTAGTTCTCGAGCACTTTGGAACAGACAGAAGCAATACTCGCCGATCCTACGGCATTATATACACTGTTTGAAAATACACTTATATGAGACAGCACTTGCCTCGATCTTTAACGTTGTCAAGTATTGCAGAATCTGCTTTCAATCCTGGAACTGGAGATCGGTTCGCCGAAACCAGATGATAACGATAAATACAGCTCACTAACTTAATGTTTCATGTTCAACCCACCTAAGTCAAAGTATCAGGAGTCCGTCGTCTCAATATTAGAAAAAAAACCCAGAGTCCGCTTGAATATTCCAGCACATTTCTTTACCTATCCTCTGAGAAAACGTTATAGCCATTATGATGTCTACCCACAATGTCGTTTCATTTTTAGATTAAGTTGACAACTAGTAATATGAAAGGACATAGATTTTCTTATTCAAGGTTTTCGTATTTTTTCTACTTAATTTTAAAATCATAATTCATTTTTATATTTCAGCTTTCAACAATTAATAAATTTATGTTACAAAAGATTCTTAAAACGATTGATTTTTATTTCGAAACAAACAACAACAAATATCTATTTATTTTTTTGAAATAGAAGAGAAGAAAACGTTAATGGTTAGTTAAAAGAGAACAACTTTTGTATTGGACATAAAAACAAAAGAAAACACGAAACTGAAATTTCATTAACGATTAGAATTTATTCTTTTCTGGATTTCATAAATAAACAGAATGTCACACATGAATATATAGTGGCCGTCATATTCACTCCATCCTAAATGAAAGATTTTGACTGATATTCTGAAGTCCATGTCACACCATTCTGTACGTTTACTAGGTAAGTTCAGAAAGTGTGAAGCATGCTAAACACCCAGGAATTTGACAAAAATAATAAATAATGTAGATGTATGTCGATAAAAATTCTGTAGGCGTACTTCAAATATGAACATACGTTAAAGAAAATATAAACGAAAAATAAATATGGGATATTTTATATAAAGAAAAAATATGTCTATTGATATAGTTAGTTGCACACTTGAAGTAAAAAAAATCCACACTGTCTTTGTCTTGATGAAGAAAACAACAGACTGCTTTTGTGTGTAGAGCCAAGTAAATTGGAACTTATTCAAATATTTTTTTAAAAAATATTCGTTATTTTTTTCGGATTAAAATCACTGATAGAAATTTTCAAAGTCTGTAAAATTCTTATATTAAATATCTTTCATCAGAGTTCATATCTGTTAGGAATAACGCTATTTTAATGTGCCTTACATGATTATTTACGGACATCTCTGTCAGAAGAAATGATAAATATCGTTAACGCGAAATAGATGTGATTTCGTAAAAGATCACATACATTTAATTTAATGCTTGAACTTAAAGAGATACTAACACTCAAACTTACACATCCCATATCGTATACGATGTTAACAAGTATACTGCGTCTTTGGAAATACTCTCCTTGCTACAAAGGTTATTCCTTATGTAGAACATATGATAAAATATCATGTCTGGCTGATTTTAAAGAATTACTAGACGAGGAATCCGCTAAGCGTAGCCCAAGGGAAGGCCTCGATTTATTCTCTTAGTAGTCTAATATGGCTTCACACCCCAGGAACCCGTTTACCACTATTTTCCAAAACTTTACGAGATAACAGTTCACCGGAACTAAATCACACTAGTAAAAAATAATAAACGCCGTAAAAATCAGAATATTTTCATGCCTACTTATGATTTATGATTACATTTTACGCCTCTCCTCCTAGCAGAGTAGAATGCGACACAATAATAAGGTGGGAACATCCAATTTACACAAAAGGGGCACTATTGGTTAGGACAAAAATTAAAATTGCCTAGATCGTTATTATTTATTTAATTTGTCCGAATACAGCGAGCCTCTTTTGGGGGAAATTCTCTAAAGTTTAAAAATTTATGACTAATTTGCCAACAAACCTTTTTCCATATCGTGATTTTCTTGCTGTTTATTTTATTTATGTGCAATATATTGAAACTTTAGGAGAAAACAATATTATCAATTGCTAAACGTTGTCGTTTAAAACCACAACATTTTGTAGATTAGTGTGAAACGTTATATCGGTCCTAACAGACCTTTGCTCCAAATACATTTTAATTTGCAAAAAGTTGTTTATCAAGCCATTCCAAGCAGTTTTTACGATTTCATAGTCTGATGGTTTTCCGTTTAAGGCTGTGTAAAGAAGTTGAAGAGAAAGTTAGTTTCACAGTTAGAGCTGAGAGGAGTTTTTCCCTTTACAATTCGTGTTTTCATTTCGTGTGCGTTCATTTTTTTATTATTAAAAACAAGCTACTTTCATTTAAAAGATTTGTCTTAACCTACTGATACGGTATTTATTCTTATTACTGGTTTTAAAAAAAACAGCTGTTCTTTCCCAACTCACTTGACCCTCGTTAAAAGATCTAACATTTAGTCTGGGACAAGGGCATTCAGTTGTTTACATTTCGTAGGTAAACAACTGTAACATATATTAATTAGTTGTGGAGATATCTCTTTCTGAACTGATGAACTTTATATTTATATACTAATAAGCGAACAGTCTAAAGGGGTTGTGTAGATCGTGCCACACACTTTATTATTAAACGTTACGTTTAGCTATTGAAATATATGCAACAATATAATCGGAAATGAAAAATACACACAATGAAGCTCGGAAAGCACATATCCTAAAACGTAGTAAAACTATGTATATCAACGTTGGCAAGTATATTAGTCCGATGGGACACAAATGAAATAAATATTACCCGTCATACGAAAAATCAACAAAAAATTGTTCTCAAGAAGAGATAATTCATGCGGTTGCAGTGGATAACTGCTTTAAAAGTAGACATGAAAAGAATCCTCTACCATCCCATAAATATATAGGTAAAAAGGCATACTCTTCTGTAACAAGACGGTGCTGATGAATTGAAGTTTCTTGCCAAATTGGTGGGATTTTAGGGTTCGGTTTTATTATGCTAGTTGCTATTCTTTCAAAGTTGTACAGTCCAGTTAAGAAATTTATTTAATCTTGTAATGCGTCTATTTGTCTATCAGTCTCTCTGTCTTTCTCTTTCTCTCTCTTTTTAATATAGATCCTCTCCCCCTCGACATCTCTCTTCTCTCTCTTTCTCTCTCTCTCTCTCTCTCTCTCTCTCTCTCTATATATATATATATATATATATATATATATATATATTAATTGACAGTATACATATTTATGATAATCTATCGGGTTAACGGAAGCACTGGAAACTCAACCAGCAGCGTTCAAGGAAGAAAATGTTAGTGGTTCATAAGCCTAAGTGGGACTCACGGTGGTAATTTTCCGTGTAAAAATTAGTCTCAGTCTTATCGGCTAGTGCACCGGTGATATTTGATGTCTTTGAATCTGCAGGTTGAGTTTCCAGTGTTTCCATGAAACTTAATCTACCGATGAATGGTAATGATTATGTAAAGTTTCAACTATATATATATATATATATATATATATATATATATATATATATATATATATATATATATATATATATATATAACTGAATTACAATTTATATATATATGAAAACTTTATCTAAAAGTCTGTGCACGGTCCTCTATTTTCAATCGAATCGGTTCAAATTTTTACAAGTCTTCATATTAGCCTTATTACATACTAAACAATCTGTGACCAGTCCATCTATTATTTGCTTCTATTTATCTTCCTCCCACAAGGTAAGATGGGACACAAGGTCGGGAAAGTGGGGAAAAAACAGCGCTCGAGAATTTGAGCACTCTGGCCATTTAAAAATTGCCTGGGCAGCCACGTCGACATTCCCCGGTAGGTGCGGCTCAGGCGATTAGCAATAAACTAACCCCCTCTCAAAGGGTGAGAAGGCAAAGCCTGGGAGGTTGCACCTCCTAAAAAATTCGTTTTTAGCATGATATAGGAGACGTTGATCTGTATGTTTGCTGAACAAAGAGAGTTATTATTTGTCGTGTTTACTGTGTGTACATATATATGTATCTAAATACGACATTAATACACATTTGAGAGTAATTTAACTTACATATAAAGAAAGAGAGGTAGCCAAAAAAAAATAAGTAAATTCTTCTGTTACTGATGAATTACAGTTCATTAGATCAATTAAAAGAGATTATTTTTCAAACATAATCCAGTCGCAGAGCTAAACTATATCATATCATTGATTTCTTCTATTGATGTATATATATATATATATATATATATATATATATATATATATATATTTTAAACTGAATTATTTCGACACTTGATTGGAACAATGGTAGTTTGATCTGTACCATTGGAGAGCCATGCATATAACTGTCCTGTTTTTAAATCTCCGACACAGTTACATGGTAAACAGCTGATGATCCCCGTGTTTATATTAGATGCTTACGTTAAACTCTCCTGTTTTTGTTTCACTGTTAGATACTTAATCCCCCTTTTTATTTTATTTACTTACTATTATATATTTTATTTATTTATGAATTTTCTAACGAATGTTAAGTCTGCACTATTTTGGATTTAGTTAGTTTCTGTGGGAATTTAAACTGCAATTTTCCTTTTCTTTGTCTTTTTGTTTAAATTAACTCAAAGCTTCTTTAGACTATATATATATATATATATATATATATATATATATATATATATATATATATATATATATATATATATGTATATATATATATATACATGTATATATGTATATATATGTATAATATGTTTTTAAGTCAATATAAAGGTTTATATAGTTGCCCAATAGTGTACAATACGACTCGTTCTACTAAGTTTACCTCATATAAAACATGAGTGATCGAGGGAATTTTATTGACAAAGAAGTTTCTCTGCTTATCTCGAGAATATACATTTGTATGATATTCGAAATATCACAAACATTCATCAGTGTATAATTTCTCACAGTCAGACTGAAAAATCAAAATGCATACGACATTAATTTAATTCATACATATTTTGTTTGAACTCAAATATAAGAATTTAGATAAACAAAAACCTAATGTGTTACATATTGTTTATACCCGTTCTGAGAGGGATACTCAACTTGGTTTTATATATGAGACACTTATAACGCCGGATTACTTTGAAATATACACATTCGTATATATAAGACTCCGATTTGAAGTAAGTATACGCTGCGTAATATATTACAACATATTTAATAATTTATGGTGTTCAAGAGATTTCCTCAGAAGATATCGTCAATGTTTACTTTGTCTACGAAGATAATGTTTCTTCTAAAAACAACACGTTATTTCCCTGAAATAAAAGTTTTCTTCCCCTTAAAATATTCACCATTGAATGAAGTAGCAAAATGACTCAACATAAATTGTACTTTCATCACAATCTCGCATCTCGCATTTCCTTAGAGATCTGAATCTTGAGCAATCAAATAACTCGGCCTCGACATGTAAGGTTGACGCCCAATGAAGGAAGATCGAGGTGGAATCGTCCTTAGAGAATCGTAAGATTGTCTGCTGCAGGCAAGTTTGACTGAGTAAAATGATGGAAGAATTACTGCTGCGAAATGCCTGACCAGGTCTGACAGGCGACCGCATCCCCGGGGAGAAATTGGCAGATGGACGGACTAAAAGGCGCTCATAACTCTCATTTTCGGTGCTAACACCAAGAGAAATATTAAAGAAGAAAATATTTGGGCAAAAAGAAAGTTTGAAACGAAGAACTAAGAACTCGTGATAGAACGGAACAAAAGTTTGTTTAAACATTAATTTAAATGAGAATAAAATAATATGACTGCCATAAACAATATCAATTAACTTTCTTTCGGGTTAATTATTTTGAGTTAATTTAATGTTTACCAGAAGTTACGGGAAACTGATAAAAGATAAAACAAATCATTCGCCACAAGACCTATAAAATGATCATGGTTACCCATCTATATGTCTCAATACTTCAGTTCGCTAGGGAGAATATAAGTAAATTTTGTAACATAAGTATATTTGTCATTTTAGAAAAACAATTGTTTTTAATCGTATAAATATACTTAGTTTTATGTGATTAACACTAGTAACCACATAAACAGTACTCCCCTTTTTTAATAAACGTCTTTCATCGATTTTAGATGATTTCAAGATTAAATCCACGTGAAATAAATAGATGTTTTTGAATAAACATGTTTTCTTGAAACAATCTTAATTAATACGATAAATTGTTTAACAACTGTTGAAAGCGAAGTCAAGTTGAAGTCATTCCAGAAAAAAACGAGAACAACTTAAAAGGTGAATTCAGTTATTGTGTACATTTTGTGGGTAAATAAAATCTACAATTTAAACAAATTTCTGAATCGTGCATAATGATCTTTTGTTTATTTCTGTTGTTGTGTGGTTTGGAAAATGTTTACAATAAAACACATGTCTGAATCGTGCATAATGATCTTGCGTTTTATATCTGATGTTGTTGAGTTCTGAAAATGTTCACACCAGATAACTGTAGAAGAAAGTATAGTATGGCAGGTGTGTGTATCTTACTTTTTAATAAAGGGGTCTTTTTAAATGAGATAATCACATGTAATTAAATTTACACTTACCTTGGACATTAAAGCAAAACTAATTATTGATCCCTTAAAAGAATATGCAAGTTCAATCCGTATGTCTTGCTGAAAACTCCTTAGTAAGGTGAAAAAAGACGTGGATATAACAGGCCTCATAGTGCAGCAATACAAGCGTAAATCAACAGTATATTTCACTTGGGAGCAGATAATTAAGCACATTTATTTATTCTACTCGTTTCATGACAGGTTCTTATATTGAATATATTTCATGATTTTTAGTACTTTATAGGAACTAAGGAGAGTGAGAGAGGGAGGGGGGGGGGAGATATTGATGACGATAAAAAAGTAACTATAGATAGCCATAGTGTTTTGTATTTGGGAAAACTGTCCTATAAGATGAATTTTCCAAACTGCTTGTTCTTCTATGCATTATAAGTACATTCTCTAATAGAAACTGTATCTGCATTCAATATTAGTATGCCCCCTCCTGTCTACGCACAACAAATCACACCATCTCCCACATTGATATCTCACGACCGATTTTTCGCATATGTATTACCTTTAATATGGCTCGGGTCAAAGATTAAATTAAATCGAATTCATTTCTTTATCAAAAAAAAAATAATCATGTTCAACAGTTCAGTAATATTTCTAATGTTTTCCACTTTTCAAAGTAGCTGGAAGAATGATTAAGTCGGAAGATAATTAAAAAAAACGTACGTTCATTTTAAAAATGTAGTGGAAAAATAATATATACTGTTATATATATTTTGCACCGGATGACATTATGCATAAATAATATCACGAGAAATTTTGGAAATAAATAATAAAGCATTCAAAATGATGAGATGAGAAGATTGATTAATATATAAGGTGACATTTTAAATAAATAGTAAAGGGAAAGGATCTTTTTGATTTTCCTTTTAAGGTGTTTGTTAAAACACTAAGTTTTTTAACATTTCCCTGTCTCTCTGCCCATCTATCTATATCTTTTCGTTCTAGCTCTCTCTCGAACACACTCACTTTCCATCTATTTCTTAACATATATGTATATATATATATATATATATGTATGTATATATATATATATATATATATATGTATGTATATATATATATATATATATATATATATATATATATATATATATATATATATATATATATATAACATGTGCACTATAACAAAGAAGTCATACGAATATGCGCTTGCACTGAATGACGTTAAGCTGTAGAAACAATCAAATTCTGTCACGAAAAGAGTTGAAAAGTAAAAATGCAATAATCCTAAAATGTCGAAGATAATGGGATGGGTAATTTAAAAAAAATATTTCCACGTTTTAAATCGATTATAAATATGAAAAAAAAAATAGTTTTTTTTGTTTTGTTATCGTTAAAATAATTATGGTTTATAATATTTTTTTATATTTAGTAAAATTCAAGATTTGCTATTCATGATGTTATGTCTTCATAGCAATCGTCAATGCATGTATATTTATTCCAATCTGTTTGTTTAAATATATATATATAAATATATATATGTATATATATGTATACATGTATGTATATATATATATATATGTCTATATATATGTATATATATATATGTATATGTATACATATATATGTGTATATATATGTATATATATGTATATATATGTATACATATATATGTATATAGATGATATATATATGTATATATATGTATACATATATATGTATATAAATGTTTTTATATATGTATATATATATGAATATATATATATGTGTATATATATATATATTTATATATGTATATATATGTATATCATAACATGTATATATATATGTATATCTAAATAGGTATATATATATATATACATATATATATGTATGTATATGTATATAATATTTCAGTGTAGAATTATAACGATAATTAAATTATCGTTTGATAATAATAATCTATCGTGATAGTGTAAAGTTTAATATATTAAATAGAGCAATTTATTTTAGAGGTAAAAGATGAGAATAAAACATTGTAAAGATATAATATTTATTAAAAACATCAAAAGTTCAGAGCAAAGAGCCTCATATCCTTAATCCATGGATTTTCAAAGAAAACATGTATATATATATATGTATATCTTTATATGTATATATGTATATATATATGTATATATATGTATATAGATATTTATATATATATATATATTTTTGTATATATATATGTATATATATGTATATATATATATGTCTATATATAAGATATATATATATACATATATATATATATGTATATATATATGTCTATATATAATATATATATATATATATATACATATATATATATGTATATATATATGTCTATATATAATATATATTTACATATATATATGTATATATATAAGATATATATATATATATACATATATATATGTATATATATGTATATATATGTCTATATATAATATATATTTATATATATATGCATATATATATATATATATGTATATATATATATATCTATATATAAGATATATATATATATACATATATATGTCAATATATATATGTTTTGATATATATATGTATATATATGTGTACTTATCTATATATATATATATATGTATATATATATATGTATATATTTGTATATATATGTATATGTTTGTATGTATATGTATATATATATATATATATATACATATATGTTAGAAAAGATTTAACAAACACCTTCTAAAAACTCGGTTTCAAAATCACCATTAAAACAA